>OU744723.1:46630767-46722762 GCA_916613615.1 Steromphala cineraria
GGAAAAAAAGGCTCTCTGTCCCCCCCCCCCCCCTCTCCCTCTGTCCCACTCTCTCTCTCTCTCTGTCCCTCTCGCTCTCTGTCCCTCTCCCTCTCTCTCTCAATGCTGTCTCTGTCTCACTGTCCCTCTGTCTGTCTCTCTGTCTCTGTCTCTGTATCTCTGTCTCTGTCTCTGTCTCTCAGCTCTCTCTCTCTCCGTCTCTCTCACTCTCTCTCTTACATCAGGTTATCGCTTGACCAATAAATCGGCAGTCTTAGGTCAAGTTGTCTAACAATGAATCGGTCAAGGTCCGAACAAACAGAAACCCTCATTCATATCACACATATAAGATATCATTTTGAATGCCAAGGCTTAATTTCGCAACCGCTGATATCTTAACCGCCAGGCAAAAGAAAGTACACACCACAGTTTGTGTAAATTAACTAAATATCTAAGAGAAATTTGATTAACAAGTTATGAAACGTTACCAATAACACATAATTGAGTAACAAAACTGTTGTCCGGTTAATACTTTGATAAATGCTTTGTTTAATGAGGGTAGGTGTGAGAAATAGAGTGTACATAATCATGACCTACCATGTTTAAAGGGGCAGTAGCACGTTTTCAATTGAAAGACAATGCATTTAAAGTAAATGAAGCAGTAGTAAATAAAATATATAATGAAACGTTCAGCCATGCGATACCCTTTTCTTACACAAAATATTAAAGGTGTTCACACAAAAATGGCAGCCAATGGACTTCATGTGAAACCTCATAATTTGTTCTCCTACTGTGAGTAATTGCTTTGTGTAATAAGATTTTTGACGCTATCAAATTAATACATTTAGCATTAATGTACAATTATTAGTGAAAATTGAAAACATTAAATTTTTAAAAACGTGCTACTCAGTACTGCCCCTTTAAAATGTTGTCAATAATAGACTCGTTTATTGATTTTCATACAGAATGTGTCTTCCAAGTTGATGAATATTTGTCTTATATCAATTAAATTTTGGAACAATTTATTAAGATAGAATTTAATCTTTTTAAACATAAATAAAAACACTTAAAATTATTCTTTCATGATGGTTCAACTCTTGTACTTATCAGATAGATATCAAAACAAATATTTGTAATGGAAAGTCTTACATATGATAAATTCAATTTCAAATAATGAAATATTGAGTAATATCTAGAGGCGGGGTGGAAGGGGTGCGCACCCCTGCACCATCTTGCTGATCAATCAATAGATATGGTACAGTTCAGCTTGCAAATTGTATTATGAATTCAGTAAATACTTGATTTTGATTGGCTTTGAAAGATTTCACATTTTTGAGTAAGGTCGTCGGTTTGTTTAATAACAATAAATCCCGAAAATTTAATAAAGGCAACTATTTATCTTCTACATGAATAATTTCTCGACTTCTGTCGTGGTGTCTTTCTCTACCCACAGAGGAAATCAGTCATGTTACTTTGATCTAACCTCTGATCTAATTAGCCCAAATTCAGGAGATTTTCCTACCGGCTAAAAGTTCCAACACAATGATATCTCTCTTATTTACAGCCAATGAAAACACGTCTTTGATACCTTTGACTGGGATCATCCTTAACGGTAGTAAAGTGGCATTGAAAATGTCATGCCTCTCTGTTTATTTTTTATTAACAGTGTTAGATGAGATATTTAATGTCAAATATGGATTGTTTTTTAGAAAGATGGCAACTGATTTATAAATGCGTGGATAATTATTTGTTTTATGATGAATTTTATTTTAATGATTAACCTTTGTTTTGTCAAAGGAAGAGTTATCCCTCGTTGTTAAATTTAATTGATAGCTTTTCCGAAGCATACGGAAATGACCGAGGATATGCGAATGACCTCTTTTGAAACAGCGTCACTGATTGCACAACCTACCGTATTTCCTCTAATAAGCGCCCGGGCGCTTATTTTTTCAGCACCCCTTAACCCCCCCGGCGCTTATTAGAGGCCCGGCGCTTATTGGAGACCCGGCGCTTATTTCTTTCAAAGAGAATTGAAGTTTGTTTAAACCGTCTTTTACAATTAATACCTGTAAAAAATGTATTTATCTAATGCTTAGGACCCGGCGCTTATTAGAGACCCGGCGCTTATTTTCTCAACTGCCAATGACCCCCGGCGCTTATTAGAGACCCGGCGCTTATTAGAGACCCGGCGCTTATTAGAGACCCGGCGCTTATTAGAGACCCGGCGCTTATTAGAGACCCGGCGCTTATAAGAGGCCCGGCGCTTATTTTCTCAACTGCCAATGACCCCCGGCGCTTATTAGAGGCCCGGCGCTTATTGGAGACCCGGCGCTTATTAGAGGAAATACGGTACTTGGATTGATTCCGATCTGGCTTCTACCTTTCTATCCCCTGTATTTGGCTAATAAGAACAGAGGCTAGATCTAAGTAACATGGATGAACTGCCCATGTTGGGAGAGAATGGCGTAGCGTATATTATTTTCAATACATGTTTCTGATAAAATCAAAGATTTTGTTTTCCTTTAATCTCTCAGTGTTAATATTACAGCTATTTATATACAATGTCTTATGATGCATAATAAGGTTTCTATTTTTCATAAAATATATCCAAAATACCCATATATAAAAGAAGGTTGTGTTTGTGTGAAAAAAAATCTATAGAGGCCTATGTTTCTTAGACTGTTGACGTTTTCAAAATCGAGACATAAAAACTACCTTGTACATATTTACATACAACCACAATGGACACCATGACAACTTAAGGGTTAAAGTGAAAGAACATAACCGAGCGTAAGCAAAATTTAGCTTTTTGTCAAGGCGAAATGGGCGAGTTGATAAGCTGCGTGTATGGTCATTGCTCACGTCGTGCCATACTGAGTGTGTGGGTTCGAATCCCGCACGAGTCGTGACCCGAAAAGGTACAAGAAATTGTACTTTTGCAAACAATGTGATACCATATAACATCGTTGCATTTGTTCACTATCAAAATGTATGTTTGTATAAAAGACTGTACTTACTTTTTAGCGGCGATCCATTAACAAAAACGAAAATAAGTAAACTCCATACAGCGATATACGACCACATGGTGTTGTGAGTACCCGGTAGCAATAAGATATGGGTGGAAAGCGGGTACAAGTTTTGGGCACGCCTTATCTGTGACGTCACGAGGGTCGGGTTGATTTCCCGGGCTATGTAAACAAGAGTTAAGCCTCAAGCAACAGGATTGTCTTTGCGTAGGGTATGAGGATAAAGATTAACTCAAACCAGGGTGCATCATAAACATTTATGATTTTATGAACATTTTATTGCATTCTCTTATTTTAAGGAAAGTGGATAAACTAATAAACCAAAAAAGAGTTCATTTCTTGACACAAATCATATTTAATTTATGTTTGTGTATTGATATGAAAAATGTTCCTAGTAATTATTTTGAAACTTTTACGACTTTTTCTGAATTAAGTGAATATAAAAGATTCTTAACAAAAACGTCTCATACAAATGTGATGAATTATAAAATATTATTTTGATGAATTGTTGATTCGAGTTAATAAATAAGTTTGAACATCGACAGATAATTACAAAGTTAAGATAAAAATGTGTTTCAGCGATTCTCGGAAATTTGTAACTTTTTATAAAATTTTGGTTGATAGGAGAGACACCTGGCTGATATTCTTTAAATATGTAGTCGGTTATCTTTAAGAAGTTCAAGCTCCGCGTGCAGAGCAATTTAAACTCATTTTGCACGTGCAACATGTAGAAACCTCACTGAAGCCTGTCATCGCATGGCTTGTCAAAACGTCAGTGAAATCAAAACCCAAACAACCTGTCTGATTTTCGATCACAGGGCGAGGACATTAAAGGGCGTCTTCAAATATTCGGTGTAAGATATGTTTGAATTTCGAAACGATATTTATCAAAATGTGGTGACCTGTCATCTCTTTCAATAAAAACTTTAAAATGACTATTACCGATTTATTTATTACGCGTTTGCCTTATAGGTTTTCACGTTCAAAGCATGATACAGTTATCTTGCACGAAGAAATGTCATTTTCTCCCGGCATGCAATGGGTAAAGAACACGATAGTGAAATCCAAACCAAAACAATCTGTCAAAATGAGTACAGAGATGAAGATTCTAACTCAACATGGTTTTAAATATCACTATTTTAAAATTTTAACGTAAATATCTTTCAATTATTAACCAACACAGATCCAATTACATTTCACTTAATTGATACATAAAAGTTAGGCGGAAATCTGTCTCAAATGTTCATTTCATGGAATGTCAGTCTAGTTAAAGTGATTGACTCATCTTAATTCCTACGTCGCTAGATGCAGTGGTATTTCAAGTGATATTAACAGTTACAGACTATCCCAAATGCGTGTACCACTTCAAATAGGTAATAACATAACACTTACAGATCGTGATTTGGTTTAGTGTAACAGGTTTCGCCTTTGGGATTCGAACCCGGATAGTCAATCACTGACGTAAAGGAATTTCCTACTAAATAACATGCCACCCATTCACATTCTGTGATCTTCATAACATTTTATTTGGTTTGGTACGCACCTTAATACTATTCATTCTGATATATAGCACATCCCATTTTCATCTTTATACGCCAAAATTAAAAAAAATCCAAATAAAATCGAACAACAACCTTATATATAATCAGAAGCTAAAATCACAGGTCCAATTTACATATATATCAATACTAGTGATGTAACATATATAGAGGAAATTATATGAGTGTCCATGACATACTATGTTTACGATTGCAGATTTTAAAGCGAAAGCTTTGGTCTTTAGGCATCGGTATCTCGTATTGGTCCCGTTTTTCCTGTTTTGGTAAAGTTGACCCGTTGTCGAATCAGATGACATATCAGATAACAGTCTGATTAAAATCGACTGTGATTCGAGGAAAAAAATTTAAAAATATTATCTCTAGCGGGGTTCTCGGAACCACACTCAGCCCGGCTTTCCTCTCATTCGAGACGGAGAGGATATCCCGAATGGTTCGAGCCCCGATAGAGACAATATTTTTTATATTTTATTCCTCGGAGCACGGTCGATTTTAATCAGACTGATCAGATAATAACCTACCGTCAATCTGAGCTTAGGAACAGGTTTAAGAGCTATGCAGTTTTTTTTATTTTTCAAACTGTCTGCGTGTACATGCCATCATGCTAAGCCATTTGTTTTCAAGTTATGCAATATTTGAGGATATAAACCCAAACACTATGTTATCTAAAGTACTAACAGGGAATTGAACATGATAATCATAAATGTGAAAGACATCGTTTTCAAAACAAACCAATTTGGTCTAAAACTTACATTCAAAATGGTCTGAAGAAAATTTAACATTGACAAATAGAACTGTTATTCAAATTGCAACTACTCAAAATATATGAAATTGTGGTCATCCTGTCATTTACTATTCAAACACTTATGACTTCTTCTTTATATGCCTTTGTTACCATTGTAATCTGAATATAACCTTTGCAAATTTGTATGTTGGCAAAATTCGTCTATATGTTAATGTTGCTATGTAAAATGTCACTTTCTTTATAGTTTGAACCTAAATGTACATGAACCTCAACAAAAAAAAAAAAAAAAAAAAAAATATGAAGTACTATTTCTTCTGACTGAGTTACATGGACTTCTTCAAGAAGATATGTTATAAGTGTCGGTGTCATATCTTCTATCTTTCGTCATACCATTCCGGAAAACAGATATGAGAGCATTGTCATTAATGTGATGAGATTACAACGAGTACATTCTGACACTGCTTATCTCTCTCCTCACGATTCTGGAAGTTGTGACCGGATGTGACGTCATAGAATGACTTCCGAGTGCGACAAATGTTCATAACATGTCAACATTCCACGCAATATTCGTCGTAATAAATCTCACAGTAAATTAAGTTAGGAATTAGTAAGGGGGATGTGTTATTGTTGACAATAAATGTTAATGATGTCCATATTTGATTATTACCAATTTTGATTTTTAATTCAACAATGAACTATTAAGTATACGAAGAAGACACATACCGCATTGACTATAATATTATTTTAAATGCCATTTCTTGAACAATTACTTTCAATCTTGGGTGTATTGGACACCCGACTCTTAAAGGGACAGTCACATGTTTTGAATAAAATACAATAAAAAAGAAGACGATTATTTATACTAGCAACTAAAAGACTATATGCTCTTTGATCAAAGTATTACTAAAACAAGGGTATCAAATTAAGTTCTTCTGTCGAGTCAATGAAGTTGAGCATTTCACTATCAACTCTTGAATATATTTCCACATATTTGATATGTTCAGATAAGAGCTTTATAAACTTTTTTTTGTTTTTTTGTTTTTTTTGTTTTTTTGTCGAAAACTAAATCTAAATCTTATACGCTTCCTCCTTGGCGATGCAAATTTGAATTTTCTTGAAAACCATCTTTTTATGATTGCAAAACGTCACATACAAAATTGTCAATATAACAATTCTACTCCAAATTTTATACAACTGCAATCACAAGTTATACATTATCACAACATTGAAAAATACATATTTGAAAACAAAAGTGATTTTGTAAAGAAATGGGCCCCATTGCAAATATAATGAAATTATTGATTCAAACCAAACCAGTGTTAATAACATTAAAACATTCTTTCCGACTTTCAATTATGTTGCTTCTCCCTCTCCCGTACTCCCCTCTCTATATCTGTACTTCTTCTGTCCGCTCTTGCTTTCTTCTTTCTTCCAGATGATTGCTATCATTGCTTGTAAATGTATATGATTGAAATGTTATTTCCTTTGTCGAATTGTGAATTTCATTTGTACAGATTTCATACGCAATGTTCCAATTTTCTGTCGTAATAAAAAAAAAAAAAAAAAAAAAAAAAAGTTTTATAAACTAGTGTCCAAAAGAAACGATACAAAGTTTTCAACGTCGTCATAAACAAAGTTCTTTTACCTGACAAGAGTATAATTGAGTGTATCTGACAGGCATATGTCTTGTAAAGAAGTATGCACAATTTAGTTTCTCAGGAAGAGATGCTTTATATTTTGTGTCAATTGAAACGCATAATGGGTGCATAAATCGCAATTTCAAATTGATTTTTGCACATAATTTTCGTCATTTAAGTAAAAAAAAATTATGGTATGGAATGTATAGAAGAAAACATTGTTATCGATATAATGCACTCTATTTAACATAAATTCGTCGACGCGTCGTCGTCTTGTTTGTTTTAATACTAGCAAAAGTGCCCAAGTTCTCTCTGCTGCCTCGCCTAGAAATGGAGATTCCAGATCAGAATTGTACGGTGTGCAAAACACAACAAAAGCTATGATTTTAAATGATATTGTACATTTGTAGGGCGTAAAGAATACAGAAAAATCTTTGATTTTAATGAGATTGCTTAATTGTACGGTGTGCAGAATAAAGTAAGAGCTATAAATTTTAATGATATTGTGCATTTGTAGGGTGAAAAGAATACGTAAAGTGCTATGATTTTAATGAGATTGTTTAATTGTTCGGTGTGCAGAACACAACAAGAGCTATGATTGTAAATGATGTTGTACATTTGCAGCGAGTAAAAAGAGAGAAAGTGTTATGGTTTAATGAGATTGTTTATTTGTACGGTAGAATGCAGCATGTTCGATGATTTGTCTCATTTGTCTTCAAGGACAACATCATACATGCAGTAAGAAACTGCTACAACTAACTCATACACCGTAATTGCTCAATTAGACACCGGATGTCCATTTTGTAAAAGTCACCGTTTATTCACTTCCATATGAGAGACACGGCGGGCCAAGCAAAGGGAGGTAATGAAGTCATCGCTAGGAGACTAATCTGTATCCAGGGTTTATCCTGAAGAATTATTATTGACTCTCGCTTAGCAAGGGTGCTTCTTTTCAAGGTCTCCAGGGGCGTAGTTCAGTGGTAGAGTGTCCGCTTGTCACCCGGAAGACCGGGGTTTGATTCCTGGTCGCGTCATACCAGAAGACGTTTAAAGATGGGAGTTGTTGCTATCTAGCTTGGCACTCAGCATTGTATAGTCAGAACTGGCGCTGCATCTTGGCTGTCGGGTGGCATGGGCACAAAACGAATTTCCAATCTGTACATGTACTGAGGATAATAAAGTGTTAATATTATTTTTATATTATCATTATTAAGGGACCTTTTTTCTGAGTATATTTTTTCATAAAGGTCAGTGCTAGGGCGTCTCTTAAAGACTTAAACAAAATTTGAATGTATGGAATATAACAGAGCAACAATAACGAATAAAAGACGTCGAATAGTTTTTTTTATGTCAATTGTTTACTAACAGTGCCCTGTAAATGATATAGAAAAAATGTATCTTATCGTTGGTTAATCATATGTTAATGTTATGACAAAAATATGTTATATACCTTAAATTAAAAACAAATGAGAAGATGACTTACTTTGAGTACAATAAAGTGCTTGTGGAGATCCATGCTTTATTCAGGTAATATATTGATGTTTGTAGTTTTATTCCAATCTTAGTCTGCAGAAAGTCATCAATACTTTCTTCCTGCTTTTCAGATTTTTCTTCTAAAAAATCCACCAGTAAAAGAACCCCCACTTTTTAACAAAGTCATGGCCAAAACGAGAAGATTTCAAACTGTCCGCGCTTTGCCCTTGACATTAATGATAACATTTTTTCAAATGTGAGAATAACTAAGAAAACGGAATAAAAATCAAGGAAAATAAGCTTTTCTTTAAAAATTAGATTTACCTTTGTATGCTCATTGCAAAAGAAAGAAAACTTTGAGTGATACGTGTTTGTTATTTTCTTTTTATTCTTAGTGTTTTCAGAATAATTTTTTTAACAATCCAACAGACTGAAGTCTGATACAGAATTCCTACCAGGGTAATTTTTTGAGATTATCTATTGTAATTTGTAAACGACGATTTCATTGGCTCTTCTGAGCTGGTATGCACGTTACTCGTTATCACGATAGATCTCGTTGCTTCATTTCACAGGTGTACTATGCCTTGAAGGCAGGGTAGAAAAGAGGAGTTAATCTCGACAAGTTTCATCCTCTTTGCAGTAAGCCCACTCTAGTTGTAACTAATTATAATTAGCAGTAATGTATACGTCTCATAAATCCCATAAATCCTACCTTACATCTAGCGACTGACCCACTAGGTCCGTGTCGAGCATGCGTTAAAGTCAACCAATAAAAAACGAACTGGCTGATCTCCTTGAAGCAGCCATTGAGACTACATTTTCAAACTTTTTTGGTTGCCATTTCAGGTTTTAATTTTTTTCAATGTTCATTAAACCATCTTATTGAAATTAACTCTTAATTATGCTTATTTGTATTTGTTCATGCAATATTATTTGAATGCGACAATATTGCTTCTACACTAAGTCAGTCTAAGTAAACCTAGCCTCAATATTATTCGTTTCACTCCTAGCCTAGTAGAGGGTCGCGTCAGCCCACGGATCGAATTGACCAATCAGAACCCAGCTTACCATGCCACAATAGTCTGCCTTCGCACGTATAACGTTGGAGGGTCATAGGTCGCAGAAAGGTCGGCTCACGCGACCCTCTACTAGACCTTTTTAGACTCAGTATAGGAGTGAAACGGATAATATTGGGGCTAGGTTTACTTAGACTGACACTAAGTTACATAAACCACAATCCGGAAAACGAATTACATTTATAAATACATAAACGTGGTCTTGATCGCTAGTGTTACCTTAAATCTTAAGTGTTTCAACATTCAAAAATAGTCAATGCGCGTGGGCACTATTGTGTTCAAGACCCTTGATGCTTGTGAGATAAAGATGGAGTGGTTCATCACCAACATGAAGTGCGAGATCCTGAACCAGCGAAATCCAGCACTCTTGAACACCCCCTTGGTATTGTACCATATTCAAGGTCGACAGTGCTAGCGAGATTCTGCGTTCATGAGTTTACGAAAACCCAGAGTGCGTAATCTCGCTGGAACTAGAACACTTGAACATGCCCCTGGGCGTTGTTGATGAAGTTCAAAATCTTGTAGTGCCGGCGAGAATTCTCTTGGTCTTTCTGGATAGACACCATGAGTTGGAGCTTGTTGTCACGGCTTGTAACTTAGGGACATAGACTCAAAGGCTTACTGTAAGAACTATCAGTATAGCATACAAAGATCGGCGCAAAGTTATTTTGACCTATAAGGAAGCTTTTAATAACCATATCGATGCATGTATACATGACCATTGGATAGCCTTCACATCATATCTGATTCATCTGAATTGGCCTTACAGATCGTTTAAAAATCCGCAATCCACTCTTGTAAAATAACAAACCTATGACAAAACCATGATAGCTTCTTTCACTGTTAATATACAAAAAAGATCAGAATCCAATCAATACTCTTAAATGAGAGAAAATCTTCTGTAGAACGACACGCACTTGTTTTGAAGCATTAAATTGTTACTAATGCTGAGGAATATATGGATGACAACTTCTTTGTTCATTGCATGCGAAGTTTCGACACAAGAATCTGTGTCGAAATGTCGCATATAATGAACAAAGAAGTTGTCATCCATATATTCCTCAGCATTATTGTCATTCCAACTTCTAAAATGCCTCTCAAAGAAGTCATTAAATTGTTCTCGGGAATAATATTGTTCAAGGTAAACGATCATTCTTGCGTGGGTTTCGCGAAACAGTCTACTTTCTTTATTGGACAACTGTAGCCTGGATACTGCTCAGACGCATCGGCACATGAGGGTGCAGGCGGAATCGATTACAGGAATTCTCTGCCTGGACACACAGTTGCCTTTGACGGGTTTGCAAAGGTTCCCACAATTCATAGTAAATCCCGGGACTTGGAATTTGAGCCGACATCGAGGGGACTTGCGTTTCGGGGTGGCAGAGCTCTTTGGTTTGGAAGAACTCCTTGACCTATCTCCGGACAAACGGGCGCCGTTGTAGTTTCTTTGAGGACTTGCTTGTCGCTGTTGTGAGTTTGTCGGTCTGGTAGAATGGTAGCTTTGGCTACGTCTGCTGCCGCTATATCCGGTTCCGGAGTAAGAAGTGGCCGTTCTACGTTCAGACACAGGTCTGTCGTTTCTTCCGTTATATGTATTTGTCCACGTTTGAGCCGTCGGCCGACTTGACATGGTCCGAGCTGATAGTCGACCGGATCCGGATATCGGGCGACCGGATGGCGGGTAATAGGCCGTATAACCAGAATTTTGAGGCCGGTATACAGTCTGTTGTCTATAAGCTGGACTTGGTTGCTCAGGTTGAACGCCGATGCTGTATTTTGGAACTTGGTACCCACTCCCAAAAGCTGTTTGCGTCTGCGGCCTTGCGGGGACCACAGTGCGTCCAACATAGGTAACGGGGTCTGCTGGTCTGTTTGAAGAGGCCTCAGGGGCGGGAGGCTGGGGATCTCTTGGCGGGGGACTGCGCGGCGGAGGACCCCCGATTCTAATATCTGCGCAGTTGACGAAGTTCTCCTGTGGACCACATCCGATACAACACTCCGAGTTGGTGCTGCAGCCCCAGGAGTTCGCTGTGGAATCAAATTTATCATACAGTAAATTGTTACATGATAATGATAAATTTCAAAATGTAAATCGAAAGCATGTGAAAGAAATCAAACCAACAGCTATTTTACAGTCTCCCCGGATGATTGTTGTTTAAGAAATAAAGTAGCTCTAACCATCGTTTGTTTTGCAATAAAGTGAAGTTTTTATAGTTAAAGCATAAGGCCGAGGGCCGCCATTCAGCTTTTTTTAAACCGAATGATGCTATTGGGCCGCTAAGGACTGGGTTTTGTCTGCGCAAAACTGTAGCAGAACATGCGAGTAGGTAGAATGTTTTCAGACCTTGTGGAGAAGAACAATTTGATTTCCAGTAACGTAAATATTTTAAAACTTTTCTTTATTCAGACTGCCTTCCTTGTCTCATTATAAATAAACTAATTCAAGAGATTCTTTGAATTCTAAATGAGTTATGCCACACAAAACTAGACCAACTAACCTGTGACCCATTTCCACTGGAGGACACAGCGCCGACACGTCACTTCCGGCGGAAGTTGAACAGACATGGTATAATTGGTTGATTCCTTGGTGGGTATTGTCCAGTCTTTCGTATTGCCCAATAGCAGGAGTCGGTTTCTGTCCAAACATTCCTGGGTCGCATCTTTCATCATACCCTTTAGTGGACACAACCGAAATTCAAAATGGCCGCCATGGTTGGCCGTCACTTCCACCTGAACTTGGATTACCTCCCCTGGCCCATAATACCCTGCGATAGTCCCGGTGGCAAATTGACCCCCGTAGACGTTGCTTGGCAACGGGTCGTCGTACGCATCGCCACAGACCCCACATCTGCCGTTGAGTTCCTCCCATTGTTTCTGTCACAGAAAAAAACCATTCTTGTTTGAAATTTTAGAGAAATAACCAGGATATCATTGTCGTATATAAACTGACAGGAGAAAGAAAGCAAACACCTTTCAAAATGAAGTTTTGGAAAATTTATAATAAGAATGTTGACAGTAAACATCGGATACACATGGCTTAAACATTAACCTTTGATTTTAAAGTTCAACTAAAATATATTTACACATTTAGTACAAAATTTGAAAAAAAAATATAAACACGTGACCTTTGTACTGGTGTAAAGTCAAGTGACACAGATGTTAAATTGCTGCACCTTATTAATTTTGGCAATCCCCACTTAGTGAAAAAACACCTTTAAACCTTCAAAAGTCACACCAGAAAGACGTGAATAACCTCTGAGGTATGACAAAATCTGGGCAACGGATACCGACGCTACAAGAATCTCCCTTGATCCTGCATTTCTAACGTCAATGCAATGTCACATTACAGCCGAGTTGGGAAGGCATCTAACGATCACAAAATAGAATGGTCTATTATGATGCTGATATTTGCTTGCGTTAGACCACCGCCAACGCATATGTAAGTGACGTGATTGACAACATGCACTAGGAGATGTTGAACAGGTAGAGTCTGAGTTTTTCGACTGCTCAATAGACATGTACTACTCGCTAAACTTTGATGTATGCCTGATGTCATTATGGTCGTGACAAAATAGTTTTGTTGCCCATGATTTTTTATGCAAGTTTGAAATTTAGAGACCTCCTTTCAATCACTTGAAAAAACGTTTTGCAGATGTCCTTGATAAAACAAATTGATTTGCATATTGTTTATATTTTATATTATACTTTGTCTGTAAATAATATCTTTCTCACACTATCTCTTTATATTTGAGTATTTTCGAAAAATGTTGCCTTAATTGTCTGTATGGCTGTATGGCTGTATGGCTGTATGCCTGCCTCTCACTATGTATCTCATTAAAGCTCTATGATTTGTATTTATTGACGTTGCGAAAACATCAGATGTTTACATTTCACAAGCATTTCATAACAGTACGAGACAAAAATCATTGACAACAACTTCTTTATTGATTTCTCACGCATTTCTGGGCTACTTCTTGTCCCTTCTTCATATTCACCTGAAGATGGGGCAGGAGTTGCCCAGAAACGTAGTGAAAATCAATAAAGAAGTTGCTATCTAGAATATTTGTCTCGTATTCACACCAGGCACCAACTTGTGAATCGTATTCACACCATTTTCTAATTGCCTTTGAAGTATTTCACTCTTCCTGTGATATGTAAGGCAATAAATACGCAATTCACTCTTCCTGTGATACGAAAGGCAATAAATACGTATTACTTGTTTTCAGAAGTGTAGCATGTCTTCATAAAGACACATTGGCATGCATGTTGTCAAAAAAGGCAGCTAAATCCCTCGCCAATATAACTTTATGTTTTACCTAATACATCATTTTCTCCCTTTTTGCAAGCTTTTTCAAAAAAATTATAGTCATGTTTCCACAGTGGTGTAGTGGTTAGCATGCTGGCTTCTCACGCCGGAGACCCGGGTTCGAATCTCGGTGGAGACAGCAAATATTTGTGCCGGAATTAGGTCTCATCCTGTGTTGTGTCCCTGGGAAAGGCACTTCATCCACATTGCACTTTGTCCACCCAGTTGTTAAAATGGGTAACTGAAAATTTGATGTACTGACCTACATGGTCGTGATTAGCGCTTAGCAGCTGTGAAAGTACACTCCTTCGGGGTAATAATGTAGCGCTTTGAGCATGTCTTAGGACGCTGAAAAAGCGCAATATTAGTATTCACATTATTATTATTATTATTATTATTGAAAAATTATCTGTATTGATACGTTATAAGTGTAATGGTCTCTAGGATATGAAGGATATAAAAAGAAATTGTTGGATGTAATTTGGCCAAACAGATACAATTCAGAACAGTCTTTGATAATAATGATCAACATCTTGAGATTATTCTTTCCAAATATATTTATTTGGATCTCAATGATGAAATCTATCATTTACAATGAGGCGGGGTGGTAGAAATATTACGTTAATAATACAAATGTACAAATTATTTGACGTAAGTGAAGATACCTTGCTTGTTCAAAAATCGCCTTGAACTGCAATGACTTAAAAAGGGCAGCAGCACGTTTTTTTGATAATTTTATATTTTAAATCAGAACTGATAATTGGACGTTAATGCTAAAGGTATTATTTCTACAGTGTCAAAAATCTCATTACACAAGCCAATCATCCATAGTCAGAGGACAAAGTATGAAGATTCACCTAAAATCCATGGGCGGCCATTTTATGTGAACACTTTTAATTCATTTTGTGTAAGAAAAAGGAATCGCATGACTAAACTTAAGGTTATACATTTGAATTATAACTGTTTCAATTGGTTTAAATTCAAAAGTCTTTCAATTGGAACAATTAATTTTCATTTTCCTGACATAACCTTATTTTCCCCCTAAAAACGTGCTACTGCCCCTCTAAAACACTGCAGGTAGGTAGGTAGGTAGGTAGGTGAAATTAAGGGCGAAGTTTGGGCCAAATATGACCTACATACGCCCGGCACTTGGAGTGATTATTGAGAGTTAAAAACATTTAAAAGTTAAAATTGAGTATTAAATGTTATATAAGGTCATATTTGCCAGTGTTCTTGACAAAATTTAAAACTGATCTTTGGACTTCACCAAACATCAAATTTTCACCAAGAATAGATCTTAGTGAGAAAATATTTGATTTGGAGATAACAACCTCTCTGAGTTCTTCACGATGATCTTTATGCCCTTCACATTCAACAAGATAATGACTGACAGTCTCTGGACAATTATTAAAACAATGAACACACGAAGGAGATGAATCATTGTCTAAAACGTGCTTGTAAGCATTTAGTCCACAATGGCCAAGTCTTAAACGAGTGAGAATCACTTCGTCTCTCCGGTTTTGTCGCCGAATCTTGGTGTGCTTAACAACTTTAGGGCATAAGCTATGCATATGTCTGGCAGTGTTGCCCCTATCCCAGTCGTTTTGCCACTGTTCATAGATTGATGTATTAACAGAAGCATAAAACACTGCATAAGACATCATGAATTACGTCCCTTGCAATTGTTAACGCTATACCATTAGCAACATATCAGTTTGTCATTATTAGAGAGTATATATATAAAAATATATTCATATTTGCATATTTGTGATTCATATTCTGATAAATGAAAGAAAGTTACAAAGCGAGAGTATATAATTAGACAGGTTATGTATCATATAATAGTTAATCATATGCATATATTTCAACATTTTATGTAAAAGCATATATATGTCTATGTTTGTCTCTCAGGTTTTCCCAGAATGACATGTGTCCAAACTAGAAACACGAGGAGTGGAGAACTCTATGATAGGTAGTATACCACTAGCACTGAGCGACTTTAAGAACAGTTAAAGAAAGACAATGAAATAGACATTCAACGTGCCAAAATATTATAAATCCAGAAACACTCTTAAACAAAGACAGATATTGTCTACGGAGATTTCAAAATGCATTCTTTTTCATTTCAGTGACAATAACGTTCCTTGTTCAAAAAATCTTTTAAACGGGCCATGGTACATTATTTTGAAATCTTCAGAATTACTAAAATATATGTATCAGTTTATGACGAATGTATCATCACATAATGTTAATCATCTCATAATCAACTGGACTGTACATAGTCGTAGAGGAAATTGACAAATATCATGCAAAAACTGATCATGAAGATGGCAATTTTTTCAGTGAACTCCTTTATTTACTTGAAGTTAAGAAATTGGTTCATGAAGTAACGAACGTTTTATTTGAACATATTCATCCATGTTAATTGTAGATGGCATATAGGACACGCAAAAAACCCAAATTCTTATCCAAATACCGTATTTCCTCTAATAAACGCCGGGTATCCGCTTGAGCTTTGAGCATGCACCTTGTGTATGAATATAGCGCTTTATAAATGCCCATTATTATTATTATTATTATCCAATAAGCGCCGGGCCTCTAATAAGCGCCGAGGGTCATTGGTAGTTACGAAAATAAGCGCCGGGTCTCTAATAAGCGCCGGGTCCTAACCATTAGATAAATGCTCCCTCAGTAAACATTATACAGGGTTGCATTGTAAAAGACGGCTTAAGTCTCTAATAAGCGCCGGGTCTCCAATAAGCGCCGTGCCTCTAATAAGCGCCTGGGGGTAAAGGGGTGCTGAAAAAATAAGCGCCCGGGCGCCTATTTGAGGAAATACGGTACGTGTCCTCGTCAGAATACAAAAATAATGTGCGGATGATGACATAATATATATAGGTACATTCCATACAATATGACATAACAACGAATAATGATATCACTAGTTTAATTAACAAAACCAGATCTAACTTAATGTTTACCAATTGATGCGTTTGTTTGGAACCGCTAGTTTTCACAACAATATTATCTTGCAATTGGCGACGTCTTCTTTGGTTTAGTGAGGTCAATCTATTAACTTTAAAGTCGTTAAAAATTACTTCATATGTCTCATATCTGGTTGCATAGACAGGAAGCAAAATGGTATATTACTGTTCAGATTATCAGTTCCAGTCACTCGTACCTTCATCTCCAAATACAAAATTGTTTTCGATGATAATCGACAAAAGACCATAAAAATGTCATAAGGTCATAAATCTACGTCCGTGTTCATTATTATCCATAGAATTACTCTTGTCTTCCTTATACAGGTACCATCAACTTCTAGAATGCCACTCAAACAGTTCATTATTATTATTATGTAACCTATCAAATACTACCACGCCATCTCTTTTTCGTGTCCGCTGTAAATAACTTCCAAATAATGTGACAGTAGTTTGCGGAGGTCGGTGTCCAGTTTTCGATCACAAATCACATCTCAGCCCATTTAATGTCAATATACTGAACCGACGAGCACTTTAATAGTCCTTTCAGAAACAACCACTTCTCAATTAAAAAAAATTGTTAAAAATTTCGACTTCAACAACATCTTGTGTCCCTCTTGCTGTATTATACTTCGTAACATCTCCGCGGTAAAATTGCTATTACGATTTCCTTAAATCGCTCACGCTCGGGTGATACAATGTAAACTCATCGGAGCAGTATCCAATATTGAACTTGTACAAGGATACGACAATACCTTATCGATGAGCATTATCATATTTTGTTACCTGTTTCGGTAACGTTAGACTTTGCATCACGCCTGATTGAGAACAAGTAAAACGCGTTTTCGAAACTCGCCCGCTCTGGTGATACAACAATACAAACTTTGCGAAACAGGTCCTCTTGCATTTTTGGCATAATTTTATGAGAAATAGATTCTCGCAAAGAAACATTATTTTAACATGAAAGCTTGAGAATCGATCTTTTAATGACAGGAATATTAAAAAAAAAAATTAGAACGAAATGCACACTGGATATTCGCGAATCTAGTAAAAATTACCTGTAATGATAAACGTAATAGCATATCACAACTATTTTTATGAAAATCCATATTGGATATATCTGCTGGGGCAGTAGCACAGCACATAACTTGATATTTCTCCAAACAATTTTTTGCCAACTTTATTCAGAGTGGTAAATATCTCATAACTCAACTCGATCATGCGTAGTAGAATTATTTTTTTTTAATAATTCACGTTTATTATAACTAAGTATCCAACAAAACCACTAGTTAGTGAAATTCATTCGAAGAGCTTGATCGAAGAGCTTTATGCAATAAAGAAGTTGACTATCCATGATAACTTGTTCTTCTTCATCAACCAGCTTCAAAAAGCCTCTCAAAGAAGTTAAACAAGGAACGGCAAACTTAGAATTTTTTAAAAATGTGTTTAATATCGCTAACATTTATTTTTGTATTTCATTTTATTTTCTTAACAAATCTGCCACTTCGCCATAACGGAGCGAAATTTAACACTAAACGTTTCCCAAGGCACTGAATGTCAAGTTAAGCATATAACCACCATCCTTTGTCACTAACATACGTATGAGTATTTTTATGCAAACATATGATTTATATCTTTCCTGCGTGTGTTGTTTACGTTGACAGTCTTTCTGGACAAGTTGACACAATTTTAGCATAAAGTCAGTTAACTGACAGCAAGTGTGTCACTTGACGGGCCAACCTGTGTGAACAGATGATACATATTTGTCATATGCTTGGGCTCTGACTCTATGAATACCGGTCTTCGAATTAATGAGTTTTGAAATAATTATTTCAGAAACACTTATGTGACCTTCCGTCACCGAAGTAGCAAGAGGGCAATCTAAATATGATTTATATTGACAGTTACATATATTGTAACACTGTCGCAACAGTATGATCTTATATAAAGACATGTACATCTTAATGTATTAGGGTAGATGGCACTAAGGTTAACCTTAGCGTTAAGTTAGTGAAATTCTTAAACGTTAAAACAAAGCCAAAGTCATCCTGTCTCAGGGTACGACGTTACGTTAACTCCATAATCTGTACCCTTGGCTCAGAAGCTAGATTCGCTCGCGCGGGCCAACTTCGGATAAAGCAAATTAAATCAGTATAAGTATACCCTAGCTCTTCAACACTTGACGCAGAAGGTATACCCTAGCTCTTCATTACTTGACGCAGAAGGTATACCCTAGCTCTTCAACACTTGACGCTTAATGGACTACTGTATCTCTTTACAAAAAAAGGTACAACCAATATTCTTATGTTAAAAATATAGAAAAACGAAATGCAAATATATATAACACATAGGATATCAAATAAAAAAAGCTTATTGTTTTAAACATGAAGGATATATACGTACAAATGTTATTGCAATTTAGAATACCAACATACGCTGACATAAAATACGACAAAACTCATATCATCTTCAACACAAAGGTAAAATGAACCGAACAACTGTTTCTGCCATTTAAAACATCTACACGATTACACAAAAAAAGAAAAAAAGTATATTCCCCACAATGAAAGAGGGGAAAAAAAGTTCTTGTAATTTGAAATACCTACAAACATTAAAGGGCATGTTCTCTTCAAAATAGAGGAAACATCAACTTTACAAATGTTCTTGAAATTTGAAACACCAAAATTAACTAAACGCTCAAAACAAGGGGAAAATGATTCTAAAACGGTTTCATACAAAACTTGATAGGCTTGTTCTTTCAACCAAAATGAAAGATACAATAATCGTTCCGTTAATTGGAATACCAACAAAACGCCTACCGCTCTACCGCCACAGAACAAGGCATTGTCGTCGTAGTTCTTGGGGGTGCTGAACCCATACCTCCACATACAAGATCGCGCCGGGGGGTCAACGAGACGTCCGTGGGGGGTCACAGACCCCAGCAGACTAAACAGACAAACAAAAAACAACATGCTTTCGCTATAAGTCCCTCCACAACATAACACGAAATTTCAAGATGGCGGCTGACGTAGGGGTGACGGATTGTGAGACAGTTATGGGTTTATGGAGCTTATGTGTTTGGCGACAAACTGCCTCGGAATTTAAACAACAGAGCTCCTATTGTCAAAGTTTCATATTCTTCGGTAATTAATTTCTCTGACTTCATTTGTTTATTCCCTACTGTCTTGTCATGGCATGTCATATGTTCTTTTCAGATATGATAATCCTGAATTAATTTTCCTCTTTTTATTTTCCATAGATGTATTTCCTAGATTGTCTCAAAGACAATAAGGATTATTATAATAATCATTTGCACCTGCTTACCTCGGTTATATTTTTTGGAACATTTCATTCTTTTGTCCCTTGGTCTATACTCTTCAAGTCTGCGATTTTGTTAGTTAAGAAGAATGTCATAATCAGCGCTGTATTTTTCCAAATTTTACCTTTTATTGAAATAAATTATATGTAATGATAGAATATCAACATGTTTAGAGTGGTTATTGATAAAACTAAGCAAGTAACGGTATGGACATATGTCAAATAAATTTTCTTTTTGAAGAATATTTTCTGAGGTTAGTTAGTGAATTTTTAGTTATTTATTGAATATTAATAGCAGAAACCACTACATATACTTCTGATAGATGTCTTATTTTTTATGAGATAATTGACAAAGAAAACTATGGTAACGGTTTGGACAAAATGTGCAAACTGTATGGAACAATATCAGCAATAATATAAATGCAGTTGCCTGTGTAGCTTAATCATTTGTCACAGTGTGCAGTTTGATAGTTGTTGCAGTATCTTTCAGAATTCTATTCTTTACAAGTTATACAATGGGAAAAAAATCTTGGTATTTACACAGATGTCCTGACCGTTACCAAAAATGTCCTGACCGTTACCCCTCATTTACTTGATTGCCAAAAACACTTTTCTTTCAATAATAATTAGGTGTCAAAATCAAGACAATGTGTATTTGTATTCTTTACAAGCTTTAATCTGTTAATATTAAAAAGTACAAATTTATTTATAAGTTTTGTTGTTGATTTCATAACAAATGTCCATACCGTTACCATGGCAGTGAATAAAATATGCAATACAATCTAAAATTTACCATTTCTAATTCACATTTCACTTTTCGTTCAAAATAGAGTTAACAATAAAGTTAAAGAATATTTATTTTTATCTTTCATGTTATGTCTCTATAGTGAATTGAATTGAAGAAGACTTATGTCCATCCCGTTACCATACATGTCCCGACCGTTACCAGTTCTGTCCCAGCCGTTACTGGAGCTAATTGACTTCTCTAATTAATTCATGATAATATACGAAGCTCTCTTCTTTACGTAGATGTCATCTAAACGTGTTCTCGGATTAGCAGCAGATGCTTATTTGAGATAATTTCACCTATTGAAAACTATAAACACAAAAGTTTCTGAGAAAAATGCTATTAAATTGTGTTAAACAATGAAAAGATACAAAAAAGGACTTTAAAGATTAATTACAACAGTTTTTACCTTCAAGTGTCATTTATACAATGTAAGAGATGTAAATGCCATCGTTGAAAGATTTTTCTTAATTTTAGTTAAAATTCATTTTTCTGATTAAGAAACGGTAACGGTCAGGTCATTTTCCTCCCGTTTAATTAATCTCATAATTAAAGTGTTTGCCAATTTATTTGAATAAAAAAATAATCCTTTTTGAGGAGTTGATTTTGACCATTATGAGAAATTGAAAATCCTACCAATTTTGAATTCCACCCATATGATGATGATGATGATGATGATGGTGACTACCATGACGATGATGATGATGATGATGACGATGATGATGATGATGATGATGATGATGATGATGATGATGATGATGATGATGATGATGATGATGATGATGATGATATGACGTACGTGTGTCTTATTAAGGATGTTTGCTCTAAGAGGATAAGACGAGTCATTTTCATTAAAAGCCATATCAATCCCACCCTGGGTTAGACCATCATGATTTTCTGCTATTTGTGTTTGATATTTGAAAATAATTTATTTGTGTCGAACAGGAAACACACATCATATGAAGGAAAAAATAGAATCGTGATCTGAAATGAATATCTTTCGACAAAATGAACTATCAAAATGACTTTTTTGCCAAACTTGTCACTTTGACGTTTTCATTGGGACGCTTTTAGAACATGTCAAAATTCTTTTAGTCTGTTTTATGTGTCATATATGCATGTACTTCTTATGTTATTTCATGTTTTTCTTTTCAAAAATAGTTTTGTCGTGTTCGAAAATCATGCTTGATTTTAACATAAAACTTACAAACTGGGGAAAAAATAAGGCAAAATAGACTAAAATTTAGTCTATAAAATATTTGACCAAACAAAAGGATATTAAATAATATTTTTTTGCTTCATGATAGAAAATAAATTGTCTCTCTAACAGTCTAAATAAATCTAGATCAACAGATTTTATATTTGGTCATACTATTGACCTAAAAACCTATTGATCTTACTTTATTTTGATTGCCTATCTAACTGAAAGTTTTTAACGAATTGTACGCATGCAGCTATGCATTTAACCCTATTCAAGGATTGCTCGCAACTGCTCCTTTCACTTCCTGTTTTGAGAGCCATTTCCTGTTTTTGATTGTAAACCCGCGAAATGGCAACAAAGCAAACCAAGTTAACGAAGCCCAAGTGTAAATACGGGACCAACTGTTACCGCAAGAACGCTGATCATCTGAAAGCTTTCAGTCACCCAAAACGAAAAGGCGACGACGATGATGACGATGAAGAGGAGGTGAAAGATATTGGCTCATCGGGGGTGAGTTGTCCAACTTTTTCGTGCCTCTCAACATCAGGTTGGGTACACCCACTGATCGGGATATTCCTACCCAAGCGGGCAAGGATATGCCGGGTATTAAAGTTTGCATAATGGTCATGGAAATTACAGTTTTTCTAAAAATACCTCGCATTTTGATTGGTTGACGGAACTTTTTTACACCCATTCATGATTCTCTTGGATCTTCTATTTCGTTTGAGAGAAATAGATAAAAAATCTTATACCTAAGTTGCGAAAGTCACACATTACTACAACATTTTTAATGGGAAGTCAAGAGCTTTTGATGTTTTCTTTGCCTTAAATACTATTTCAAATATTCAAAGAAGCGCTGTGTGAGAGAGTCGCCAGCCGAACTGTCGTTACGTCATAGCTCTATGACGTCAAACAGTGACGTCACAACATTCCTGGCTAGGCTGATCAAACGTAACGAAAGCTAGCAACGTCTAACCTTTTGTTTCTGGTTGTGCGCGGTCAATAAAAAGATTTTTTTGTCACATGAGACAATATTTTTGTGATAAAATGTGACATCAAAATTATTAACTATTTAAAATTATAGCGTATTTTGCGAACTACTTCTAGCTGCTCATCTAGAAGTAGTGAGCAACATTATGAATGGCGTATGAGTACAATTTGTACTTTACCGGCCTCACATAGATTTTAATGTTACTCTATGTTGTCCCGTTTTACGCATTAAAAAGATCTTGGGTAAGAAAAAGAATAACCAACTCGGTGCTAAGAATTACTGACAATCTGTCCCTCGTGAATTATTGTGTCCAACTCCTCGCTGAAGCTCGAAGTTAATCACAATAATTAACTTAGGACAGATAATCCGTAATTCCTCGCAACTCGTTGATTATTCTTATATCTATATCCCGATTGGGAGACAATATCCCGTTTGGGATATTTTATTATATCCCAATCGGGATATAGCTATGTGTTTTCTGATTTTATATGGAAATGGTGTATTTCCGCATAAGAGGAAAAACTAGAAAAGAATGTTCAAATTGAAACATATTTATTATGATGCTTTGAAGTTTGTTTGCTAATGTCAAAAACATTTAGTTGCAAAATGTAGCTTATGTTAAAGTGTACATTAAGTTTACTAATCCTTATTGAAAATGCACTATTTTAGCGTTAGTTTCAATTAATTATTAGACAATTTAAACAAATAGTCAAATTTCTTTAAAGGTATGAAATCCATTTTGTGATAAAAGTTCGTTTTGTCAAGCTGAACATAGGCACAAAATCTACCTCTTCATGTTTATATGAGACACTTTTTTGCAGAAAGTTTTTGAAATAATTTAAGAAGTGAATTAATAAATATATCCCGATTGGGATATAATATCCCGATCAGTGGGTGTACCCAACCTGAACATTTCCAGTTTGGCCAAAAATGTACTAAAACATTCATATTTGTTAGTAATGACAGAGTGACCTAAATAAGCGATAACCAGCAAAGGGAGATAACCAGGACACCTCCTAATGCCAACCCCAAAACTTGGTAAGAAATCTGGGTCAATCTTATGATAAGTCATGACACCACAACATAGTTTGCTCAACTTTTATACAAATATTGACAATATTTAAGAAATTACTGTGACAAATTAATAAATCAATGCTCGGTACATGTCTTAATTACAGAGTTAACATTTCAAATCAAATATGTTGGACAAGATACCAACAAATTAGTAGGACAGTGCATGAATACTCGACAGTAATAAACAAAGAAATTGCTGAAACATAGGCCCCCTATATCAAGTCTACTTTTTCAGATTGTAGGCTTTTAAAAATAGGCTTTTTCTTTTAAATTAATTATTTAAAAATGCTTGTTACTATTTTCATTTCCTCTTATCCACTTGACATTTTTTTTGGATGATTATTCAAAAGTTGTGACAAGGTGAGGTAAATAAACGCATTCCTAGTTTCCTACTAGTTAGCTGGGGTAATATTTCTTTAGCTGAACAGGTAGAGCGTCTGTCTCTCAACATAGGGGTCCCAGGTTCAAATGCCACTGAACTCGATTGGGTTTCATCTGCCATTTTGAAATGTTAGCATTGCGATAAAACAAATGTGATGTATTTGCTAATTCATTAACAAGATGAAGAAAAAGCTATTTGATTGATAGAAGATGAGCATATTTACAAATAAGTTATCAGTTATGACAGCATTTTGTTGTAATAATGCATTC
Source organism: Steromphala cineraria (assembly GCA_916613615.1). Taxonomy (NCBI): domain Eukaryota; kingdom Metazoa; phylum Mollusca; class Gastropoda; order Trochida; family Trochidae; genus Steromphala; species Steromphala cineraria. The sequence goes on from OU744723.1 coordinate 46,655,569, forward strand.
CACGATCGTAGCTTCGATAATTGACTTCATTTCACGATGTTTTTATTTTTTGAGAGATACACTTTATTCTTTGTCAAATTGTTAAATCTTGAACAACTGAAATGCTGAAATTCTCTCTATTAATACAATGATTTGATTTACTTCAGGACCAACCCAAGCGAGCAAAGCTTGACCCTGAGTCTACACAGTCAAAGGTCAAAGGTGACAAGAAAGAGAAGACAACTACCACAGAGGAAGAAACTCCTAGAGTTGAGGAAGAAACTGCTGATAGTGCAGGTTTGTTGAGAATGATATATGATGATGTACTTTATTCAGCTAAAACTGTGTCACACAGTCATATCCCTTGTGGAAGATCAAGCGATATCTAGTAGGAGACAAAACTAAACTCACTGACTGACTGACTGACTGAGTCCCTGAGTAACTTGCTCGCTCAATCCCTCACTCACTCGCTCAATCCCACAATCTCTCACTCACTATCTCACTCACTATCTCACTATCTCACTCACTCACTCTTCCTCGCACTATGTCTTTCTTTCCATTTTCCTCTTAACCCATTGTTACCTCCCTGATCCAGCCAACATCTGTACAAAGTCATCTGTTTAATGGCTGAAATGCTGCTGACATCATGTTAAACCATACTATCTAATCTTACAATTGACCAAAATTTTATTGAAAATGTTATTTTTTGTTTTGAATTTTTCAGAGAGTGAATCAGAGGAGGAAGAGGATGATGTTGATATTCCGACCGGGGACGTGAAGGCGTTCATCAAACACAAGTACCAAATGGAGATGCCAACAGACTTCTACGAGTTCTGGGATTTCTGTAAAAAGGAGAAAACTGATAGTCCAGCCGGTAAGCCTGCAGAAAACTACAGGGGTGTAGCAATACATGGATTTATACAGTTATAGACTGGTCATGTTATTAAGTTATAGACTGTTGATAAGGTCAATATTGGTATTGTTGACCCCAGGAAAACAATAATGACCCAGGAAGAAATCTGAGGTCAAAATACTCTCCCTTAGATCTATCCAAACAGTTTTTGACCAAATGCATAATTTAAGATACAAGAGTCTCAATACAAATATAGTTACAAATATAGAGTTGGAGAAATATTTGGTGACATTTGGCAAGGTGATAATGTATCAAGCATAGCAACTCTGTGGAACAGAGCAAAGACACCTATTGTGATCACGAGTTACGCCCCTTACCAGCTTTTTCTGTGTTTCTTCGAATTGCTTTGTTTAAGAGTAGCTTATGTTTTTACTTTATTTAATTGTTGTCATTATTCTAAGTAATTCTAAAATTTTTTTTTGGTTATTCAATTTGAATTAAATAGAAAAACAAAGGAATAATTCCACAGTAGTCGACTTTTGCCTAATCAGATTATTTGATATATAATCATGTCTAAAATATTTTATTTCTTCCCATGATATCCAAAATTTATTTATGTATAAGAAATAACTTGTGGTGAAAAAAAATATGAATTCCTTCCAACAAGATATTAAAAGTTTATGTATCATATTAATTTGAAAGAAAACAAAAATTCATGTTAATTTTGGCAGTCAATGTTTTTACTGAACACGCTTTTTCTTCCTTTTTCACGATATTTTACCAAAAATCTAACAATCCTTATCAAATAAACACAAATGTTTAAGAACTCAATGCAAGAAAATTAAAGACTAAGGTCTTTGCATTCATATTAACGTCAAAATATCACTTAATCTCACACTGCATTATGAGCTGGGGTCGAAATACATTCCTGCATGGGATTTTAAGAAAAGATAACCGTTCATTATTATGTGTATTGTGACTAAAGACACTTACCTAATACTTGAAAATATTTATTTTGAAAACAAGTCAGTGGTTATGTATCGCATGATTATGCAACAACCAAAGATAATTTTTGCAAGCTATCTTTTGTTTGGCTATGCGACGGGCTCACAGTAAGCTGAATTGCTAGCACAGAAAATGTGGCCTGTGAAGTCCAGGGCGATGCTGGGAGTTTTCTTCTTGCATCCACAATGACGTAAAGATGGTGTTTGACAGGAATAAAATGTTTACTTTCATAATGTCATTCACTTCAGGAAAACTCTTTTTTATGAGATGTCAATATGTCTATGTGATATTTTCTTCGAGAGGAGAAAAAATTATTTAGTTAACATGCAAAAAAATTACTGACCAATTTACAGGAATAGGACATGTTAATTTGGTGAACATTTTCTATTCATAACAATCCAAAGCATGTTCTTCTGCCCACTAGAAAATGGATTATTTAATACACTTGCGAGAATTTAGATTTCATTAAAATGTGAACTGGTCCGTAGGCCTGTTCCACGGTTGAGATCAGCGGCTGATGGCACTGAGTAGGTAGTTCGTGATCCACTGAAGGATGCTGGGTGGTAGATTTAGGTAAAACCAAAGTATGTAGCTTAAGGGGAGTAACTCAGTATGAACAATTAAGAATTTAATTGTTACGTTTCAGTACTGTAACCATCCAACGGAAAACAAACTCAGTATGAACAATTAAGAATTTAATTGTTACGTTTCAAAACTCAGTATGAACAGTTAAGAATTTAATTGTTACGTTACTGTCTGAAACGTAACAATTAAATTCTTAATTGTTCACACTGAATTTGTTTTCCGTTGGATGGTTACCCCTTGAAGCTTCATTAAAATGTGATTGACAACAATTTCACTTACGGAAAATAGAACAAAATTATTCATGTGGCCAAAACCTATTCCAGATGCACTCGATGCGAGTCTTGGATTCAGGCTGGTCGGTCCCTACGATATACTTGCGGGACGACACGAGGGTGTGGTCGCAAACAAACAGGGGAAGAAAGTGAACTACCACAGACACTGGCGCTATTATTATGACCCCCCAGAGTTCCAGACCGTTATTAAAGGAGACGATGGCACTCAGTTCCATATTGGTTACTATCGGTGAGTAGTAGTCTGATATTGAGAGGTCATAACATGTCACTTTTCATATTATACCTATTATCATATATCCATCAATAATATGGGGTGTTTTGCATGTGTGATAGAGGCAAGGATACAGCACACATATCGCCGCCTGGTCCGCAAATCCATTTCAGCCATATCACTCAGATATCAGACCAGTCCGCAAATCCATATCCATATCAGCCCGGGGGACATTTGGTAAGAGTTATCTCCCTTTGTAGAGTAACGTAATTTGCAGCATAGGTAGTGAGTTGTACGGTTGCTTCGTCAAAAGCGATATTGTTGGCCCCTTTAACTATAAATTTTCTTTAAAAACATCAAATGAATAATTATTCTAGTAATTTGAATAAGTGGAGCTGTTCACAGTATCTTTATCAAACTTAATTAGGACCTAACTCTGAAAAGCAAGCATGATCGTTTTGTTATAATAATAGGCCTACATTTATCTTTTAGAATAATTTATCCATATATTTTTTCAAATAATTTTTGAAGAGAAAAAAGTTCTATAAATATGATAAAAAAGGTTACAAACTGTCACTTTTCATATCATACCTAATATCAGCCCGAGACCGCCATATCAGCCTGAGGGCCGCAGGCAGAGGGGTGATATTAGGTATGATATGAAATGTGACATTTTGTAACCTTTTATCATATACCAAACTATCTTCTCTACTAATTTTTTTTTATTTAAAAAAATCATGGATAAATTGTTTTCAAAAAGAAATTTAGGCCTATTATATTTATAACAACTTTCTAAACGATCATGTTTTTAAGAGTTAAGTTTGATAAAGATACTATGAGCAGCTCCACTTACATATTTAAATTTCTAGAATATTGAATCATTAGATGTTATAAAACAAAATCTACAGTTAAAAGCGGCAACATGGTTTTACTCTTTCTCCAGTAAGACAGTACTAGAAACAGCCAGTTTAAACAATTAATATAAAGTAAGATGACAATTGTTTTGAAATTTGTGAGGGAGAATTTGTTAAGATGGAGATCATCATTTAAGACATGTTTAATCTTTATTAATAAGTATTTCAGTCTGATTAAAATCGACCGTGCTCCGAGGAATAAAATATAAAAAATATTGTCTCTATCGGGGCTCGAACCATTCGGGATATCCTCTCCGTCTCGGTCTGAATGCACCCACCTCTATCGCGTGTTGCTATAACCAGTTTAGCGCAGACATACCCAGTCGTAAGCTATCCAATCACATCCTCGTTTTTAAATAGCGTTTAGCGGCGGTTATGTATAACGAATGGTACACTGGAGTTACCTGCCCCTGATGGATACCGAAGCTTTCACTGCGCTCCTTTCGATTGGCTAGATGAGCTTCTGTCAGAACATGCGGGCAATAGGGGTGCCTTCAGACTGTGAATGAGAGGAAAGCCGGGCTTGGTGAGGTTCGAACCCCGCTAGAGATAATATTTTTACACTTTTTTCCTCAAATCACAGTCGAATTTAAGCAGACTGGAAATATTTAACTGACTGGTTTCAAGTCCAAACAAAAAAGGGAAAAAAGCATGCTTGATTTAATGTTCTGATGTAGTCAAGGAAGGGAGGTAACTCTTGCATAACTGAAAACAAGTGTTGAAGAAAATACAATTATTTTCAATCCTTTAGCAACCACAACCATTGCTCAAGAGTATTAAAGTAATGACACAAATAATTTTCTGTAGGTGTTTTGGGGAGGGAAATGCATGTAACTGTAGAAGTTGTATATCAATCTTGGAAAACAAAAGGTCCTAGGTCAAAGACTTACAAAATTTTACCTTTGTTGGGGCACCGACAAAGCAACCAGAAATCAATGACGCTGTATGTCCACCAAGTAATGTGCCTTGATGAAGTTTTTGACGTGGTGCAAAAAACTGTTGCATCATTTTGATTTATAACTCATCTTGCCTGATGGGCTTATGGCATGGCATGGTGTCCGGGGTCCGTCCGTCCTTTCATCTTCTTCTCCAGAAGCCAAAGGCCTAGAAAGCTGAAACCTTGTGTACAGACTCCTTGTCTAGTGAGGATTATAAATTGTAGCTTTGGTGGCCCTGTGGCTCCAAATAAGGGCCACACCGTTAAAACCTATATTCCCCTTTTTCTCAAGGAGCATCGGGCCTAGAAAGTTGAAACATTGTGTGCAGACGCCTAAGTAAGATAAGGAAGATTCTATGTTGTACATTTGGTGATCCTGTGGCCCCAAGTAAAGGCGGAACCACATTTGCCACACCCTTAAGCAAAATTGATATGAAGCCTGATGAGCTATAGAGCCAATGTTGCAATTTTAAGCCTTATATAGTCATATTGACTTTGAGACCTATATGTTCATGTTGCGGCCAGTTGTTGGCATAGTGCATCATTTCAAGCAAAAAATGATGTGCAATTAATCTTGTTTATGATGCATTAGCAATATTTGAGTCTTTAATTTGAATTTCAGATAATTTGTAGACCTATTTGGTTATCCCACCCTGTTTTCGTTATAATTGAGTAATGTTGATTTTGATAGTTTGCTTTTAATGGTTCGCACGGGCCTGGCAAAGTACTTACATTTTTGTCTTGATACTGGGAAAGTACTTGATTTTTCTATGCTTACCAAATGTCTTGAAAAAGTAGTGGATTTTTTAGGTAATTGCCTTTGAAATTTTCAAAAATATACGGAATTTATGGTGACATTGATCACAATCTAAGACACAGAAGTATTGTCGTTCTTGTAACTGCGCAAATTGATAGAGAAAGGAACGAAATCAGGAGGGCTGTAACGATTCATCGATACCTACAATACCATCGTAGCTTGGGAAATCATGATTATTGTATTGTGAGCTTCCTGTATTGTGATACACTAAAAATAGATTTCACTTACTTAAAAACTGAAAAGAAAAACTAAGTGAACACTATAAAACCAGCTAGTGTTGTGCAGTAACTGTAACTACAATAAGCATGAAGCAATCTGATTCATAATAACTGTTTTTAAAGAAGAAGAAAAAGTTTAATCTACGATTTTTTGATCATCTTATAACACAAAATTTTCACCATCTTGATTTTTTCATAAAATATGCAACAATAAATCGTGATACATTCTGTATTTCCTGTCTGTATCGGGATACATATGGAATCGTGAGATTTCCCATGATACTCAGCCCTAGAAAGCAGTCTGCAAGCTTCCAATCATTCCAACAAAATCCGTAATTTCAGCGGTTGATCGCAAATGGGAATTTCTGATGGAGGCATCAAAATGGAGGCATCTAAACTCAATATTTTTACTAATTAGGTTTTTAATGATTTTGTTGCATCAAATGTCAAGATACGCTGCATATCTAGAGCATTGATTTCATGATAGTGTGAGAAAAGCTAAGAAATTAGAAAAAGGGAGGTAACCCATATCTAGAGCACTGATTTCATGATAGTTTGAGAAAAGCTTTGCTAAGAAATTAGAAAAAGGGAGATAACCCATATCTAGAGCACTGATTTGGTGATAGTTTGAGAAAAGCTTTGCTGAGAAATTAGAAAAAGGGAGATAACCCATATCTAGAGCACTGATTTGGTGATAGTTTGAGAAAAGCTTTGCTAAGAAATTAGAAAAGGGAGATAACCCATATCTAGAGCACTGATTTCGTGGTAGTTTGAGAAAAGCTTTGCTGAGAAATTAGAAAAAGGGAGATAACCCATATCTGGAGCACTGATTTCATGATAGTTTGAGAAAAGCTTTGCTAAGAAATTAGAAAAGGGAGATAACCCATATCTAGAGCACTGATTTCATGATAGTTTGAGAAAAGCTTTGCTGAGAAATTAGATAAAGGGAGATAACCCATATCTGGAGCACTGATTTCGTGGTAGTTTGAGAAAAGCTTTGCTAAGAAATTAGAAAAAGGGAGATAACCCATATCTAGAGCACTGATTTCGTGGTAGTTTGAGAAAAGCTTTGCTAAGAAATTAGAAAAAGGGAGATAACCCATATCTAGAGCACTGATTTCGTGGTAGTTTGAGAAAAGCTTTGCTAAGAAATTAGATAAAGGGAGGTAACCCATATCTGGAGCACTGATTTCGTGGTAGTTTGAGAAAAGCTTTGCTAAGAAATTAGAAAAAGGGAGATAACCCATATCTAGAGCACTGATTTCGTGGTAGTTTGAGAAAAGCTTTGCTGAGAAATTAGAAAAAGGGAGGTAACCCATATCTAGAGCACTGATTTCGTGGTAGTTTGAGAAAAGCTTTGCTAAGAAATTAGAAAAAGGGAGATAACCCATATCTAGAGCACTGATTTCGTGGTAGTTTGAGAAAAGCTTTGCTGAGAAATTAGAAAAAGGGAGATAACCCATATCTAGAGCACTGATTTCATGGTAGTTTGAGAAAAGCTTTGCTGAGAAATTAGAAAAAGGGAGATAACCCATATCTAGAGCACTGATTTCGTGGTAGTTTGAGAAAAGCTTTGCTAAGAAATTAGAAAAAGGGAGATAACCCATATCTAGAGCACTGATTTCATGATAGTTTGAGAAAAGCTTTGCTGAGAAATTAGAAAAAGGGAGATAACCCATATCTAGAGCACTGATTTCATGGTAGTTTGAGAAAAGCTTTGCTGAGAAATTAGAAAAAGGGAGGTAACCCATATCTAGAGCACTGATTTCATGATAGTTTAAGAAAAGCTTTGGTAAGAAATTAGATAAAGGGAGATAACCCATATCTAGAGCACTGATTTCGTGGTAGTTTGAGAAAAGCTTTGCTGAGAAATTAGAAAAAGGGAGATAACCCATATCTAGAGCACTGATTTCATGATAGTTTGAGAAAAGCTTTGGTAAGAAATTAGAAAAAGGGAGATAACCCATATCTAGAGCACTGATTTCATGATAGTTTGAGAAAAGCTTTGGTAAGAAATTAGAAAAAGGGAGATAACCCATATCTAGAGCACTGATTTCATGATAGTTTGAGAAAAGCTTTGCTGAGAAATTAGAAAAAGGGAGATAACCCATATCTAGAGCACTGATTTCATGATAGTTTGAGAAAAGCTTTGCTGAGAAATTAGAAAAAGGGAGGTAACCCATATCTAGAGCACTGATTTCATGATAGTTTGAGAAAAGCTTTGCTAAGAAATTAGATAAAGGGAGATAACCCATATCTAGAGCACTGATTTCATGATAGTTTGAGAAAAGCTTTGGTAAGAAATTAGAAAAAGGGAGGTAACCCATATCTAGAGCACTGATTTCATGATAGTTTGAGAAAAGCTTTGCTAAGAAATTAGAAAAAGGGAGGTAACCCATATCTGGAGCACTGATTTCGTGATAGTTTGAGAAAAGCTTTGCTGAGAAATTAGAAAAAGGGAGATAACCCATATCTAGAGCACTGATTTCATGATAGTTTGAGAAAAGCTTTGCTGAGAAATTAGAAAAAGGGAGATAACCCATATCTAGAGCACTGATTTCATGATAGTTTGAGAAAAGCTTTGGTAAGAAATTAGAAAAAGGGAGATAACCCATATCTAGAGCACTGATTTCATGATAGTTTGAGAAAAGCTTTGCTGAGAAATTAGAAAAAGAGAGATAACCCATATCTAGAGCACTGATTTCGTGGTAGTTTGAGAAAAGCTTTGCTGAGAAATTAGAAAAAGGGAGATAACCCATATCTAGAGCACTGATTTCATGATAGTTTGAGAAAAGCTTTGCTGAGAAATTAGAAAAAGGGAGATAACCCATATCTAGAGCACTGATTTCATGATAGTTTGAGAAAAGCTTTGCTGAGAAATTAGAAAAAGGGAGGTAACCCATATCTAGAGCACTGATTTAATGATAGTTCGAGAAAAGCTTTGCTAAGAAATTAGAAAAAGGGAGATAACCCATATCTAGAGCACTGATTTCATGATAGTTTGAGAAAAGCTTTGCTGAGAAATTAGAAAAAGGGAGGTAACCCATATCTAGAGCTGTGATTTCATGATAGTTTGAGAAAAGCTTTGCTAAGAAATTAGAAAAAGGGAGATAACCCATATCTAGAGCACTGATTTCATGATAGTTTGAGAAAAGCTTTGCTGAGAAATTAGAAAAAGGGAGGTAACCCATATCTAGAGCACTGATTTAATGATAGTTTGAGAAAAGCTTTGCTAAGAAATTAGAAAAAGGGAGATAACCCATATCTAGAGCACTGATTTCATGATAGTTTGAGAAAAGCTTTGCTGAGAAATTAGAAAAAGGGAGATAACCCATATCTAGAGCACTGATTTCATGATAGTTTGAGAAAAGCTTTGCTGAGAAATTAGAAAAAGGGAGGTAACCCATATCTAGAGCACTGATTTCATGATGGTTTGAGAAAAGCTTTGCTGAGAAATTAGAAAAAGGGAGATAACCCATATCTAGAGCACAGATTTCATGATAGTTTGAGAAAAGCTTTGCTGAGAAATTAGAAAAAGGGAGGTAACCCATATCTAGAGCACTGATTTCATGATAGTTTGAGAAAAGCTTTGCTGAGAAATTAGAAAAAGGGAGATAACCCATATCTAGAGCACTGATTTCATGATAGTTTGAGAAAAGCTTTGCTGAGAAATTAGAAAAAGGGAGATAACCCATATCTAGAGCACTGATTTCATGATAGTTTAAGAAAAGCTTTGCTGAGAAATTAGAAAAAGGGAGGTAACCCATATCTAGAGCACTGATTTCATGATAGTTTGAGAAAAGCTTTGCTAAGAAATTAGATAAAGGGAGATAACCCATATCTAGAGCACTGATTTCATGATAGTTTGAGAAAAGCTTTGGTAAGAAATTAGAAAAAGGGAGGTAACCCATATCTAGAGCACAGATTTCATGATAGTTTGAGAAAAGCTTTGCTGAGAAATTAGAAAAAGGGAGATAACCCATATCTAGAGCACTGATTTCATGATAGTTTGAGAAAAGCTTTGCTGAGAAATTAGAAAAAGGGAGATAACCCATATCTAGAGCACTGATTTCATGATAGTTTGAGAAAAGCTTTGCTGAGAAATTAGAAAAAGGGAGATAACCCATATCTAGAGCACAGATTTCATGATAGTTTAAGAAAAGCTTTGCTGAGAAATTAGAAAAAGGGAGATAACCCATATCTAGAGCACTGATTTCATGATAGTTTCAGAAAAGCTTTGCTGAGAAATTAGAAAAAGGGAGGTAACCCATATCTAGAGCACAGATTTCATGATAGTTTGAGAAAAGCTTTGCTGAGAAATTAGAAAAAGGGAGGTAACCCATATCTAGAGCACTGATTTCATGATAGTTTAAGAAAAGCTTTGCTGAGAAATTAGAAAAAGGGAGGTAACCCATATCTAGAGCACAGATTTCATGATAGTTTGAGAAAAGCTTTGCTGAGAAATTAGAAAAAGGGAGGTAACCCATATCTAGAGCAGTGATTTCATGATAGTTTGAGAAAAGCTTTGCTAAGAAATTAGAAAAAGGGAGATAACCCATATCTAGAGCACTGATTTCATGATAGTTTGAGAAAAGCTTTGCTAAGAAATTAGATAAAGGGAGATAACCCATATCTAGAGCACTGATTTCATGATAGTTTGAGAAAAGCTTTGCTAAGAAATTAGATAAAGGGAGATAACCCATATCTAGAGCACTGATTTCATGATAGTTTAAGAAAAGCTTTGCTGAGAAATTAGAAAAAGGGAGGTAACCCATATCTAGAGCACAGATTTCATGATAGTTTGAGAAAAGCTTTGCTAAGAAATTAGAAAAAGGGAGATAACCCATATCTAGAGCACTGATTTCATGATGGTTTGAGAAAAGCTTTGCTGAGAAATTAGAAAAAGGGAGGTAACCCATATCTAGAGCACTGATTTCATGATAGTTTGAGAAAAGCTTTGCTGAGAAATTAGAAAAAGGGAGGTAACCCATATCTAGAGCACTGATTTCATGATAGTTTGAGAAAAGCTTTGCTGAGAAATTAGAAAAAGGGAGATAACCCATATCTAGAGCACTGATTTCATGATAGTTTGAGAAAAGCTTTGCTGAGAAATTAGATAAAGGGAGATAACCCATATCTAGAGCACTGATTTCATGATAGTTTGAGAAAAGCTTTGCTGAGAAATTAGAAAAAGGGAGATAACCCATATCTAGAGCACTGATTTCATGATAGTTTGAGAAAAGCTTTGCTGAGAAATTAGAAAAAGGGAGGTAACCCATATCTAGAGCACTGATTTCATGATAGTTTGAGAAAAGCTTTGCTGAGAAATTAGTAAAAGGAAGATAACCCATAGGGCCATATCTAGAGCACTGATTTCATGATAGTTTGAGAAAAGCTTTGCTAAGAAATTAGAAAAAGGGAGGTAACCCATATCTAGAGCACTGATTTAATGATAGTTTGAGAAAAGCTTTGCTAAGAAATTAGAAAAAGGGAGATAACCCATATCTAGAGCACTGATTTCATGATAGTTTGAGAAAAGCTTTGCTCAGAAATTAGATAAAGGGAGATAACTCTGATTTTTATTTTGCAGTGACGACCCAGGGGAGATGCCAGTATTTTTAGCGGCAAATTCAGCAAAAACAAACTGCAACCTGGCAGCACGGGGTGATAACATCTTCGCTGCAGTCAGGTGAGAATCTTTGATCATTGTTCTCGAAACAATTCAATGGTTGAACCTAATTTGCTCTTGACATCCGCGGTATTATTGATATATCCGTATATTGTAATACAAGAACAACTTGATACGAATCGGTACACACTTCTGAAAATATTCAATATATCAAATGTATTAAAACAAGCCTTTTTTATCTATGATTGCAAAAAACACTACCAAAAAAACATGATTGACGGAAAGTTCTTTACAAAGTTTGAAGTTGTGTTGAGAAGATTTAATATGTTTTCAGATCAATTCATAACCAGTGATTGAAAAATATCCCTTTCCAAAATGGCTCATAGCTGAGCAACGATGATCGCTCTTAACGCTCATATTGAGACTATAGCATGCACATTCTTGAATTAAAGAAGTACCAATATATTGCAATACGTATTGCAATATGCTTTTCCGTATTGCAATATATTGCAATACAGAAATGAGGAACGATACCCATCCTATACCAGTTGTGTTTGCCTTTCATTAAAATCTCTTGCCTCTGATACATGCCATGTTATATATATGAAAACGTTTTGTTTTCAAAACTCTCTTGGTTATTTTTTGGAAAAATAATATTTATTTATTGTTAAATCTAGCCCTTTATATTTATACATATATTACCGTAACTACGCTGTCTTGTTGACATTTTACTTGCATCTTGAGACGGAAGTTAGACTGTTTGGATGTTGTTTAAACTTTGGACTAATTTATATATTATCATAATTTATGACATATAGCAGATAACGATGAGTTTGAGTTGACATTTTTAGTGTTTTTGACAGCAAGTAACAAGAGAGTAGTGAGAAAAGATGAAATTAACAAAACGATCGGTTCAGTATTTTCAAAGCAAATTTTCGGTGCACCGAACCGTCAATAAATACTGCGATACGAATACACCGCGGTAAACTGTTTCACCCCTATAAGATACCTGCCTTTGTAGTTCATGAAAATCTCTGCTTCAGCTATTACGTTAAGGAGAAGCAGAAGAACAAAGAGACAGATGGCGCCACTAAGAAGAAGCTGGAGGGTTTGAGTCAACGTCTTGCTGATTGGGCAGAAGGCTTGGGTCTCTGTTTGGATGTGAAAAGCAAGTCAATGAAAGCCAGACAAAAGAAGGTTGTGTGTGACACGTTTCACGGCGCAGGGATTGTGGTCCCGGTTGACGAACATGAGGTTGGATATCGACCGGTCCCAGAAACTCCCGGTGAGTTGTTACCTCGTTAGAATCAGCAGAAATCTGACACTCGTACCTGGTTTCTGATCTGGGTACAATGTCAGGTAACAGGTTGCAGTCTCCTTACAATCAGCACAAATATATCACTCACATGATACCTGGCTCTGTTTCTGATCTGAGTACAATATCAGGTGACCTCAGCAGCCAAACCAATAGGGAACAGGTTTCAGTCTCTTTACAATCAGCACAAATCTATCACTCACATGATACCTGGCTGTGTTTCTTAGTACCACTTCATTCGGCGGCTGTGTCAGTTGGCCTCAGTCTGATTAAAATCGACTGGTTTCGAGGGAAACAAAATAAAAAAGATATGTATCAGGGCTTTCCTCTCCACAACGGTCTGAAAGCGCCGAAGCTAGGCGCTTGTTCAACACCAGTTTAGCGCAGATAAAACTTAGTCACAAGCGGACCAATCACATCAGCTCCTTCAAAAACCAATGTGATGTAGAAAATGGAATTCACAGAAGTTACGTGCCCCTATCGAAAGCTTTTGCCGCTGTCCTTGTGATTGGCTAGATGAGCATGCGAAGTAACGGGGGTGCCTTCAGACTGCGAATGAGAGGAAGGCCTGGCTGGGTGTAGTTCGAACCCCAATAAAAATAATATTTTACACTTTTTTTTTTCTCGAAGCACAGTTGATTTTAATCAGACTGCAGTTGGCCTCAGCATTCCAACAGGGTGGAAACTCCTGATGAGTTGCAGTCTCATTAAAATCTGCACAAATCTATCATTCATACTTCACTATGTTTCTTAACTGAATACTGCTCTATTTGAGCTGTGTCAATTGTTAGAAAAATGTTTTAGTCCGTACAAGAAAGCAAGCACTCCAACCAATAAGCATACAATAGGCAGTAGCTTGCATTCTTTTACTATTATGAAGTGGACTTATTAGAATCTGCTTAATGTTGTCTAAGACTTGAAGGTGCATTAAGGCAGTGTTTGCCCTGACGCAGAAAACCTGCATATTTGACGCATAAAATATGTAAAATAAGCAAGTTCTTTAACAGTCTGCATCATCATTGACGCAATGATATCGTAATTAATAAGTATCGATACCAATGAATTCAATTTAAATGTTTTTATTTAAAATCAAATTATTGTTCACGGTTTGATGTTTACAATACATCATGTTATACTGAATAAATACCTGAATTACCTTTATACCTTGTTAATGTTGATTAACTGTGCATGAAATATAGTCAAATGTCAATTTTTAATGGGGATAAATTTATTATAAAAATTGACTCCCAAAAATATGTTCATGACTCCCAAATTTACAAAGCCATTGGTAAACATTGATTAAGCCATTTTTTATGCCCCCAAATCAGAGATTCCGGGGGGGATATTGCTTTTGCCCTGTCTGTCTGTCAGTCTGTCATAAAAATTTTTAACCTTGCTCATAACTTTTGATTGGGGGTAGACCTTTGATATTTCACATGTGCATCTATCATGATTAGACCTTTCAGATGAGGCCATAATTTTTGACCTCGTGACCTTGACCTTGGCGCAGCAAGCAATTCTCGAAAGTTTTAACCTTGGCCATAACTTGCGATTGGATAGAGATAGACTTTTGATATTTCACATGTGTATCTATCACGATAAGACCTTTCAGACAAAGTCATAATTTTTGACCTTGTGACCGTGACCTTGGCACAGTAGACCTAGTGGACAAGAAAAGTCTCAACAAACTCCATTCTCTTGAGAGTTATTATTTTCAAACTTTTATTCCTTTGAACAAGACATAATATAATCATACTCCAAATTCTGTCTCAGGTGACCTCAAGAAAATCCTTAAGAAGATAGCCGAGTCGAAGACGGAGACGGAACGCAACAAGAACTTCGACCCACTACAAGAACTCATCACACTGATCCAGTTCGCTAACGACGAGTGTGACTATGGTGAGGGACTTGAACTCGGCCTCGATCTCTTCAGTTACGGGGGGGACGTGTTCCACTCCACCATCCTCCACCTCCTCCCTCTAGCCTACCAGCTCTTACGGAGGCCGCAGTTCGGTCGTATCATATCCTCGCACTTACGACGTCGTACACGAAGTGCCGATCTCAGCGAGCTGGACTAAATGACTTGGATGAATGTATGAGTGACCGGGTGAGATCTTGAATAAAAATCAGTGTACTTTTCTTTTGGTGTTATTTAATCAATCATTGAGTCGCAGGTTTATTTAATTACAACACAGAAATCTGTTACATCGTTAATCTATCGGTACAAATTTGACCTGACGAGTCCAGGAACCTGGAAGAAATTGGAACCTATTCCCTAAATTAACAGTTGAAGATTTGTAAGGCTTCTTAGTCTTAGTAACTTGATTACAAATTACACGTTTTTCCATTTTCCAAGTTTGAGCATCCATTTCTGATAACACGTAACACGGATTCATACTTATTGTAGAATTGGTGACCCTGTGGACCCTACTAAGGGGGAACCACATCAGCCACAACCTAAATCAAAGTTAGATATAAAGCCTGATGAGTTACAGAGCCATTGATGTCCTGTCCCAAGCCCGTTCCTCTTTAATTTCGTTTCGTTTACACTTCTTGAGACTTTTAGTTTTAGATTTGGCAGTTTGCTTGAAAGGTTACCGGTATTTTGAAATTTTTTTAACTCAATTTCCGGAGTAGAACTCACAAACTGTAAAAATCAAATGATTGTTTGATACAATAGAACAGGGATATAACAAACTCCAAGGGACAAAAGAATTTAGTTCGCTATTTCGGGTGTTTGCTACTCGCGTTTAGCCATCATACATAAGGCTTTTGACGGGATTTAATACTTTTTCTCTATATTCTATTGTTCACTATAACCAAGTTTGATATATCCATGTTCTACTATATTTGGATCAATCAGCATTTGTAGATGTGCCTTTCGAGTTTTTCAACTTTTTGATTTTGATTTTTATGCCCATTTTATTGAATATCTGACTTCTGGGACCTATTGGATATAAAATCATTGTAGTAATATGTATATATACCGTAAGATATATATCTTTATATATATAGATATTATTGTCATATTGTTATTGTTATTATTATAAAAGTTCTGAGGGTAATCATTTCTTTATGACTGAATCAATTCCATTTTATTCTCGAAAAGAGTTTTAGAGAACACTGCTTTTTCTTGCGAAGGCCCGCTACAGTGAAATCCTGAACAATGTTTGTATAGATGAAAAATATGGGATACTGCACTACAACAATCGTTGCTAGACAAAAGTGACATGTGACATTTGTCACTAACCCTATGGGGACTGATATATCCTTTCCGTTTTGGTATTATTTCAATATATAAGAAATCTGTACTAAACTTAGAAAAATGTCAGTTCGTAGTTTCTTCTATCCTTGGTACAAAAACCTTAATGTTCCGATGCCCTACATGATGCAACCCCTGGGTCATTTCATTAGGAAATCTGTTCTGAAAATACCTGCCCTTGATTTGTCTACACAAATGAA
Organism: Steromphala cineraria; assembly: GCA_916613615.1. Taxonomy (NCBI): domain Eukaryota; kingdom Metazoa; phylum Mollusca; class Gastropoda; order Trochida; family Trochidae; genus Steromphala; species Steromphala cineraria. The sequence goes on from OU744723.1 coordinate 46,671,787, forward strand.
ACAGATGCAGTTCTCTCCATACACAAGTTACAACATCTTTTGCTCTAGTTTTGAAGAAATTTACTTCCAATTTCAGCTTACACCTTCGTGACTACAGAGAACTGGGTAGCAGGTTAAATTTGAAATTCCAATTTGACCACCTGAAATGATTTTTATATTATCATGTCAAGACATTTCATATCTTTTTTAACTTATCTGGCCTGAAAGGCCCGATGGGCTTATGGCATGGCATGGTGTCTGCCCGTCCATCCCTGCGCATTTTCAAGCTGAGGTCTTATGTATATAATCTTTGACTAGTGAGGATTATAATTTGTTACTTCGGTGACCCTGTGACCCCTAATAAGGCCCACAGGAGCCACACCCTAAAACCTATTTTCGACTTCTTCTCCAGAACCAAAAGGCTAAGAAAACTGAAATCTTGTGTATAGACTCCTTGACTAGTGAGGATTGTAAATTGTAACTTTGATGGCCCTGTTGCCCCTAATAAGGGCCACAGGGGCCACGCCCTTAAAACCTATTTTTATCTCCTTTCCAGAACCAAAAGGCCTAGAAGGCTTAAACCTTGTGTACAAAATCCTTGACTAGTGAGGATTGTAAATTGTAACTTTGATGGCCCTGTTGCCCCTAATAAGGGCCACAGGGGCCACGCCCTTAAAACCTATTTTTATCTCCTTTCCAGAACCAAAAGGCCTAGAAGGCTTAAACCTTGTGTACAAAATCCTTGACTAGTGAGTATTATAAATTGTAGCTTTGGTGGCCCTGTGGCCCTTAATAAGCAACACAGATGACACACCCTTTAAATCTTTTTTCATCTTCTTCCCAAGAAGGGCAAGGCCTAGAAAGCTGAAACTTTGTGTACAGATTCTATGACTAGTAAGGATTATAAATTGTAGCTTTGGTGGCCCTGTTGCCCCTAATAAGGGCCACATCCTTAAAATCTATTTTCATCTTCTATAGAAGGCCTTAAAAGCTGATAGTACAAGCTCATTGGGCTTTTCCGCAACTAATTTATGTGATTTTTGTTTGAAGGAATTAGATACACTTCGCCATGTATTCTAGGAATGCGAACATATAGAACAAATTTATTCACAACTGGAAGGGTGATATCAAGGAGAAATACATGGAAAAGCAAATCGAAAGCAAAAAATATTTGTTACAACAAAAATATGAAAATAGTTTATTTATTTAGTAACGTACATAGGCAATGTTCTTGACATTAAGCAGTTATAAGATTATGCATATGTACATATATGCTATTTAAACAGTTACATTTCAATAATCAATTGTCAATGGATTCATAAAATCATTGTGCTATGAAATCGTTCCTTATCAACAAGTGAGTGAGTTTAGATTTTAACGTAATAAAAAACGAATGAGCCATTGTAACAGCGCTGATGGAGCCGTTATGTTCAACTCTCTTACAACAAAGGTCTGAAGTTGATGGTTTATTGTTTCATGTCCGCTTCTGTTCTTTCCTAACCTTATCAGTCAAAGCAATGCAATGATGAAAAGTTGGCGGTTTATAAATTAGGTTTGTCATAATCCGTGGACGTTTTTGAGAATAAAGGAAGTGAATCACGAAGACAAATATCCTAATTTGTTTATAAAACATGTGGATCATGTCTTGTCCATTAACTTACTAAAGGTGATTCACTTTTGCCAGATGAGATTTATGTTTTTTTTATAAATCCAGAAGTCACATGATGAAAAGTTTTAACTTTTAGTAAGAAATATGTCAAACGGAGTAAGTTGGGCTCAATTAAAATTTCTGAGTACATAAAGGACATCACAAGCTGTAATACAAAATTTGACAAATCTCCAGTCCCTTCCTTCAAGAGATGCTTTCCTGCATGTCCATAGCTAATACTTCATTGTAAGAAGGCGGCCTATCAGTTTCTGAAATAGACAAAATTCTCTTGCTTTCATGGTGAACAATTAGAAAACAGGGATATGATAAAGTATCAATGGTTTCAAGTAAGAGTGATAAAAAAAATAATGATATAAAATGATTTACTAATTTCCCGGATTATTAGAGGAAAATACAGGCCTTTATTCTATACAGATCTACAATAAATAGAAGGGTTTTTTGTCATTAAAATTTCAGTGAAATCATTTTTATCTTACGTTTATGTTGAAATAATATTTCGATCTTTACTGGAAGGTAGTTTAAAGTCCTTGATATTTATTACAAGGTTTTATTTATTGCTCTCAATATATCATAACCTTTAAGTTCATACAATGGTTATGACACAAATGCATGTCAGGATACTGTTATATCCGGAGCGGAAGCGATGGATATAACGATATTAAACTACCGGTGTTGTCAACATCGCATGAAATGAATACGGATATTTTCGCTAAATGTACATTCGAGCACATTTTCTCTTCACTATGTTTATTTTTATTGTTTTCGATCACATCTTTGTTACTTACAAATGTAGCATCGCAGCATTATGAACTCAATTCCGGGTAGAAACATGACGTCATGGTATCATTAGTTACATTACGTTACCATGGCAATGTGAAATTTTCATAGAGCACCATTTGAAAATATACCACCCGTCACTATTTCTCTCATAGGTAATACAATCTCATGTTCACCAACCTGTAAAATCTATCTCTGTATAAGGCGGCGGACTGATAACAGGGGAGGGTAAATTTCCGTTGTAAGGGGAGGCAATCACTGTGCAGTCAGTATTCCAACCGCCTGGCGTCTCGACCTGGCCTCAGTCCACAATTAATTTCCAGTGCATTTATCATTAGTGATATTGGTCGCTACAAAGCTACCTGACATTGCGGGACTGGGGGACTTGTTTTGAAATGAAAATACAACCTCTCGACACTACAAAATCGCAGAGTAAACTTGGTGTTGACCATGCCGATTTTGAAATATGAATGAAAAATGTCAATATACACTGACATGCCAGAGAAAGCACATGAAACTGCCCACAATATGCAAAATCTATGATCCCCACCAATCCAAACATATTCACTCCAAATTTTTTTTAAAATTACCGCTGAAAGGACCAAATCTTACCTCTCCATGAAATCCGGAAACATATGTCTCCAATGTAAACAAGCCTAGAAAATAATATCCCACAACACCCTACTATTTCATCATTTCCTTCTCTCCCACAACCACTACCGGGTCAAAATAACTGTGACCTGAGGCCACCTCTCTACTGCTCAGTGACTCGATAAAGGATCTGTAAAGACATTCAAAATGGTTATTCTTAAATTTGAAAAAAAGTAAAACCATACAAATGTCATAACCTTTATTTGAATGCGTATGAATTTCATTTTTAACTTTATTACTCGCCCGTGTAAGATACCGCAGTGTAATATTTATACGGCAATATTAAACTAGTGTAATAACACAATGCAAGGATGACGTCATAGAAGTGTGTTGTTGTGACGTCACAGTGTAAGCGCGCCGTCACAATGGTTGCTGAGTCGCGAAAATGTTAGTTTCGGCAACTTATCGGCAATTATGTTTGATTTTTAGGGCAAGTAATAAACAGAATACTAAACTCCCTTCCATTTTATACTATTTTTATTAAACTCGTGAATGATTTGGTATCAAACTCGCTTTCGCTCGTTTTATACGAAATCATTAACTCGTTTAATAAAAATAGTATTAAATGGAAAGTCGTTTAGTATCCTCTATGAATGACATGAGTGCTAATAAAGACTAAGGGTGACAATGGATGCATTCACTTCAGGCAAAAATGACTAATTAAATTACGGGATAACCACACTGTGTTGGGGAATCGGTGGCTTACAACTGAACTATTAAAGATCTGGATTTAATTTTAATTTGAGGCTTTAAGTTAAGATAATCACCTACAAGTTAATTAAGTAGACGAAACGGTGAGTCATTCTACAAGATTTGGAAATTTTGGTCTTTCACTTTAAAAAAAACCTAGTTCAATTTCTTTATGTTTTTCTTGTTTTATGGAATAAAGATTGCTTTTAATTATTGCCATATAGCATCAGCAAAGATGTCTGAGCAAAACTTTTTCAGTAAATTTGATGAAAACTTACTTAATCTTAATATGTCATTACCGCAACAGAAACTAAAATCAAAATTTTAGAAAAACCTGATTACATATTTATCAAAATATCATTGAGAGGTTACAAATATTGGTTCAGAAAAACGTTATTGACAATTCATTAGTACATGTTGGCATTAAATAGTAGTTATACTTAAAATTGTTCCTCTATACTTTTTGTCTTGAATGCAAACACATTAAATGATAATCCATAGGCCAATTTCTCTTACAGTTGTCAGAAAATTATAAAACAAATTATTCTTTAACCACTCACAAACATTAAAAGAATTTATGTGAAAGGATAATTGGCTTAATTCTATACAATTTGTGATGTTTTGGTAATGACATTGAATATACGGTAATGACATGTGGTAATGACATGTCGTTTTGGTAATGACACTGACTATGGGAAGCAGTAACATTTGGGAATAACATCAACATATACAAAATGGTTATGTACTTGAGTTGTTTAATAATAAGAGATTTATTACAATGATAACATATTCAGCTAATCTCAATAATGAACATGACATTACATTTCACATTTTATGTTATTTTAAACAATCCAAAAGACTGTAAACAATCTTACCGATTCTGTCAAGTATTTAGCTTCATTTGTTTCTGCTAATAGTTCTGTAATCATTATTTTGATATCATTTAACTACAATCTATACTACTGAGTGTGAAAATAAAAATACATCATAAAATCAAAGTTTCCGTAGCATTTATTAATTTTTATATCTTCAATTTCATTCAACTTGCAAAAATAAAAAAAACCTACCTCACTACGTAGTTTGTAGGCACTATGTATCATGTATTTTTTTAAAGGTTGTTAATGACTCTTTTATTGTGTTACAACAGAAATCTACAGTTATGCAACTGTGAACATATATGTACAAATTTGGGGGTTTTGACTGTTGCGGTAATGACTGTTGCGGTAATGACAATAAGTTGTATTTTTCAAAACCTTCTCTTTCCTGTCATGTTCTAATTCCTAGCTCTTTAACAGAAGTAACTTTGTTTCATTTAAGACATAACAGTGTGACATTTGTTGTATTTTGCTAGGGATTACAGGTTTATCACATGTATGGTAATGACACATGTTATTACCGCAACAGAAGTTGTGTTGCGGTACTGACTGTTGTGGTAATGACAAATTTGTTTTTATTCAAGTCTACTGATCCTCAAGAACCATATCTGAACCTGTATGTCACAAATTCTGAACTGTATTCAAGCAGGTATCCTTAATATATAAATAGATTATGGTTGGTTTCTCCGGTGAAGTAGTAAAACGTGTTGCGGTAATGACACACAATAAACATACTCCCTACATACCAACAACAGAATGTTGAAACCCACAAAGAGTCCGATACTCTGACAAACCTCCCTTGGGCACAAGTACTACAATGTTGCCGTCTAGTTGAACATGATCAGAGGAGTTCAAGGGAGATGATCCATATGTATTTACAACCCTAATTTGTTCCTGTTGCGTAATAACATTAATATTCTGGACAATTTGTTTTGACAATTAATCAAAATTTTCTTACCGCTTAACTACTTCAAGTTTGCCTTAAATTATTGTCAATTATCCATCCTTCAAAACTTATTTAAAAATTACTTAAGATTATCAAATTTAAAATGTCTACATCAAACCAAGAAACAAACATTTGGATTTGGACATGCTAAAATAACGGGTTCCCTAATTTCTGCTGATGGTGTATAATTGTAAAACCAACAGGAAATGAACGTTAATTATATGAACAATTGTTAAGAATAATGTTAGTTTTATAATAAAAAGTTTTATCTCAATTATTTATTTATTCAAACATAAATGCTACGTGGTATCTCACACCGGACATGGAATTTCCAAATCTGGTAGAATGACCCCTGTACGTCATAACACTTCTAAATAATCTCCATGACCAAGTTCTATTTTGACCAAATGCATCGTATGAAAGATAAACCGTATATTGTTCGACTCATAGATGATCGAAAATAGTAGAAAAACTGTCAGAGCAGCATGTTGTTAGCAGTGTCACCCGAGCCCTCAGTCGAGGGATAATACTATTTCACTAATGGCACATTCAGCGCAAACATTTCTGGTCATACTAGCAAAAATATGTGAAGGTAAAAGGATAACAAGGGAAACCTGATCAAGAACTCATAGATAACAATATTCATGAAAATCCAAGTGATGAAAAGTGTTCATTAATTTACTACGTCGACAACTGCTTGAAGGTCACACGACACCTTCCCAAGCTACTCACGTTTACACCTGATTCCCCTCCCACACTCAAATATACAAATAGAAACATGGCCCCAGAAAAAATTATTAAAAGAACTAAAAACAATAACAAGAAACCCAAGCATATAACAATTGAAAAATAAAGCTTTCTCGTCATTTCAGATAGTTCAAATTTGGTTTGGCAATTGTTCCAGTACGTTATTTTGATACCAGAAGGTATTTGCAAGGGTATACTTGATTTGACAACCCTACCTATATTCCTTGTTTGCCTTGTTGATCCAGACGAGGGGGAGGAGACAGGCATCCAGCAACCACCCCATCAAGAGCGCCCCCGCGGTCACTAGGTACACCACCGCCTGACAGTTATTTCCCAGGTAGAAGTGGTGGAAACCTGTTAGCAATACAGAATTCAAGTAATTTCATTGATGGGAGATCTATATGAATATTTCAACGAGATATTGTTTTATTAATTCACGAGCGATCTAACGAGACCGAATATAAATATTGACATTTGAAAGACAATGATGTAAATCAAAAGTAACATTTTCTAAAACAAATACAAAAGAAACAGTTCTTCGTACCGTGTTCAAATCGATTTTCTAACCGCAAATGATGGCCAATAGTTTTTGCAATCTAAAAAGACTAGATCAACAGGTTTTATATTAGGACATACTGTAGGTATGACCTAATATATAACCTATTGATCTAAATTTATCTACATTGCAGATTTTGCTGAATTTAAAAAAAATTGTTTACGATTACGGACCATGAGATTGAGTTATCAGGTGTTTGACCCCCTCAAGTTAAAAATTTGGTTTAAGGTAGTTTATATTGAAGTGAAATCTAAGAATTAAACTTCAGAGGAACGTGTTTCTGTCACATCTCACCTAAAAGTCCAAAGGGAGGTAACCAGAGAAGGTAAGAATCCATCAGGTACTTCCGGCCTCTTAGCTCCGGATGGAGAAGCTCCAAGTTTGCATTGTCCACAAGCCAGGGGACTCTCACAAGATCGACAACGTACCCCATTCCCAAAAGCCCGCCTGTAAATATATATAAGGTTCCGAACTTTGGTCTGCCAAGGTAGAAATGATGGGCACCAAACATTCCAAGAAACAATGTCAGAATGTACGTCATACACACGGATTTCTTCTTTAGTCTCACAGGATGGAATTGAAGGTTCGAGCTGGGGCACGACTGTCTGCTGTAGTCTGAACGATGGTTTGTAACGTTGCTTAAAGTTCTAGGATCGTTCCCTTCAGTGCTGTAAAGCATGATATTTGGCATTTGGTTGAGCGAATCGTTGTATTGTTGTCCATATTGACATGCTACGAATGAATCGTCCCATGATGACGAAGATGTTTCTGAACTGAAGATGTTGTCTTCCTGATCCTGTGATGAATATGGTGCACCATCATTCTCAGATGGGTCCTGATTATTGGCACCGTTCTCATATGGATAGCAAATATTGGCACCATTCGTCCCTACATTATCTTGAATATGGTCATCATTCTCAGAGAGATATGAAATATCATGATTTTCAGATAGGTCCTGTGGTACATAAGGAACGTCGCTATTCTCCGATGGGTACTGATTATTGTGTCCACTCTCAAATGGATAGCGTATATAAGCATCAACCACATCCACATTGTCTTGAAAATGGTCGTCATCCTCAGATGGATATGAAATATCATGGTTTTCAGATAGAACTTGACTATCAATATCATGTACAGAATCGGTTTGAATAAAGGCATCGTGCTTAAACTGGTCCACTAGACCAGCATTGTTTTGCTCAGGTGGATGAGGAATATTGGCATTATGCCAAGATAGTTGTGAAATATCATTGTCACATTCAGATGGGTAATCTATATCAGCACCATTTACCCCAATTGGATAAGAATTAGCAGCATTGTCATCGGACGAATAATGAATTTCAACATCGATCTCCTCAGATGGGTAAGAAACATCATGATACTCAGATGGGTACCGAATATCAGCATCATTTTCATTGTCTTCTTGTTCGTCGGGTGGATATTGCAAATCAGTAGAGGGTTCCATTCCTATTGTTTTTATACACCTCAATTTTTCGTTCATTCAATATCAGGTATGAATTTTCACAAACAGCGTAGGTATATATTTTGCATTAGGTCTTTTATTATTAGCACAACCTTCATATGAGATATTCGAGAAATAACTTGAACATTTTGCGTTTGGTGAAATTTTTTCGAAATAATCATTTGATTCTCTACTGAATTATAAAACAATGTTTTCACCTAAAATGTTAATATCAACTACTCAATGGATGATTACAAAGACTGTTTTGACGAAAGAAGGCGTTTTTATGTATGAAATTAACGCGTTCTCTGCAAATAGTACAATGTTACTGCCGAGAAGGTAACTAGACCGTCAGCGATTGAGCTACAAACTAGGACTGTCCGAATCGTGATCCTTAATCCGGTGACGGCCACAGTCAGATTTATGAATCAGGAGTATTTTCAGGTAATTGGTTGATGTCATATTCACTGACAACGTAACGTTTTTAAACAACCATTTGTGATCCAGTGTCATTAGGCAATTTGACTTTACCTTCAATATAGTGATTATGACATATTTCAAGATATTAGAAGTTAAAACTCGGTGTTAACAACCTGAATCATAATACATAAACCTTGAGAAATTTTCAATTCTAAAAATGGCGATTTTATTCAATGGAAGTTTAAAACTGTACAGATCTGTATAAGTTTTTCAACCATAATAGTTAAATCTTGTTTTATACAGTTTCCATAATCTATGATAAAAGAAAGATAATTACACCCCTTTAGCACTTTAACATATAGATTTGAGACTTTTTCAACTTAAATTTTCATTTTAAGATTTGATACTTTTTCAACTTAAACTGTCATTTCAAGATTTGATACTTTTTCAACTTAAATTGTCATTTCAAGATTTGATACTTTTTCAACTTAAATTGTCATTTCAAGTTTTGATACTTTTTCAACTTAAATTGTCATTTCAAGATATCGACGTTTTTGAGCACGTTCCCACGACACTGTCAACCGAGTCATTCAGCCTAGTTTATCGCCGGTCGATTTACCTGGTGATTATTTACTCATTTACCTGAAGTATTCAACATCTATATATTTTTCTAGCCATGTTATTTACGTGTCCTTGATTTCCCCAACCGCTCATTACTTCACCGGAAGTATCATATAGATAATAACCTATGTATATGATTATTGAATATTATTTGAAATATCTAACCACGGGGACGTGTCCCTGGACTGGCCTAGTCAAATTGCCTGGTATCTTTTGAATTACAGCTCAACGTATTTATAGCGTAGTGAAGGACAAGATAAAACCTCCTTGGATGTACTATGTTGTGTCCCTTTCAAGAGTATCAACACATATTTCTACTGACACTGTCGTATATGATTGTTCACCGTCACATTTCTAAAGCAGAATCGTGACACAATATCCAATGTCCTGAGACGATTCTCGCACCACGTGGTATGTAAATCTTACCGAAATCTCATCGCAACAAAGTCTATCATAATCCATCAAGTCACTTTGCAAGGAAAATCGTCCCAGCAATTGTACATGTTCACGAAATTCACAATTCTCTCATATCCAGTGAGTTTATGAAAAGTTTAACGCTGTGACAAACACAGGCCCTTTGACGGGAACCACCCAAACGTGACGATGTAAACATATGCTGGTTCGCTTTACTCGCAGTGAACCTGTCTAACTAGTTTAGGGACGGGCGTCACAGGTAGAGAGACGTATATAGCAGGACAGGGGTATACAGGAGTTAAACATGTTTCACTTCATGAAAACATATGAAAGGCGATCGGCAAACACTCACTGGGTCAGCTTCTTTAGATGACTTTCCCCAAAATAGACATGGTTAAAAAAAATATATGGAAGACGTCAATTACAAATTAATAACAATGTTAATTAGTACAATACGTTTGGTTATTGAGTATTACTTGATAAAGGAGTATTAAAGGAGTGTTGAACTTTAAGAATACATCTTAAGTTTTGTCAAATCGCATTGACAATTTATGAAATGATAAACTGAGGAGGTTTGTTTTGGTTTGCTTCGGGTCAATATTTCCATTGCCATAAACTAGAGATGGATATCAAATCTATGTTGATATAAAACAGTGAAAAAAGTTATACGTTGAACATTACATGAATATGTGCTCCCTGAGAATGACCACCAAAGCAGGTCCTATATATATCATACTATCATATATTATCGAAAGTTATATTAAAGAAAATGATTCGCCCTTGCAAGAAGATGTCAGTCATATAAATGTATTGTGGTAAGCAAGATAGCCTACAGTTTGTGGCATTACCAAATTGCATCAGATACAAATAAATAAAAGATACGGCTGTGTCTGTGTATGTGTGTGTTAAAAAGCGATGGATTGGAAGGATTGTTGTAAAGAAACTTAAGAAAAAAGTAGCAATAACCATCTTGTGTTTAAGAAATAAAGAAGCCCTAACCATCTTGTGTTTTCCAATAAAGTATAGGTATAGTTTATATTATGTATGAGGCCGAAGGCCGAATGGTTTGACGTTATAATAGTTCAGGGCAAAAATATACTTTATTGCAAGACACATGATGGTTAGGGCTACTCTATTACTTTTTAAGTATGTTGATCTTTACTCGTTTAAGTTATTTCTACTCCAAATATAAACATATTTTGTAAATCACATCCAGGCTCAAATTGAAAATCCTCGATCAAGGACATATCTAGGGACGTCATAGCTGATTGTTATTGACGTCATGGGTCATTGTTTCGTGACGTCACTCTAAAACTATAGTTTATTGCTGATTCTAGAATAGATCCAAGATCAAAGGCGCCGCCCACCCTTTTTCCCGCAAAAAAGTATCGAAAACCACACAAAGTTATAAACACTTTGAGATTTTTGGTATTGACCGTTTCTGTAATTACGTTAGCTTTGGGTGTCTCCGTTCATTTTCTTGAATATCACACTATTTGATCATTTGTAAATATTTTTATATTTCATTTGTATATATTTGTATATATGTTTGTGTATTCATTTAGAAAATTGTTTATAAAATTTTGAATTTCATGCTCACTTAAATGTAACACAAATTCCTAAACGGGCAATAAAGAATGATCTTATCTTATCTTAATAATAAATCACAACGGTAATTGCGCTGTAACCCACACTTTGATAAAGAAGAGTGCGCACTCCGAATGTGAAAAGCCTTTCCACGACAATGCAAGGTGTTGTTGTTTGGTCTAATGAATACTCGACGATGTGGATATCCTATCAATAAATTTAGTTTATTCGATACAAAGTAATAGAAATAAACTTATATACATAGTCAGTACAAAGTAACGATATCGAACGCTGGTAGCCGACAGAAAAGGGTCTTTATGAACAGTAAAATATGCTATCTTTGAAATGTCAATACCGTCTGCTGTGCTTTGTTATTATTCAACGAGTCTACCCGTATGACCTCATTTGCTGAACGCGCAACGCAGTAGAGAGGCTGGGGGAATGGGGGGAATCCCCTAAGAGTTGAAAAACCTGTTTGGAAATGTCGGCCGTGTTACCTATGTGTAAGCAGGTTGAGAGAGAATTGATAGACGTCTGTTGATCCGACTTATATTAGAGTGAGTACCTTTTATTGTGAAACTGAAATATATGGTATTGAGTATTGATTACGTTTGGATTTAGTTGGGATATTTATATCAATCAGTTCGGGTTTGGACACTTGCGTAGTGAAGAAAGCTTGACCTTTCATTTCTAGTTTTCAGATCCTAAAGCCTGTGGGACCTTGTAGCGCAACCACGAATTTTAACTATGATGACGTTTATATTTCCTAACCTAAGGCCTAGAGAGCTGAAATCTTTTGTATAGACACATTGACTAGTGAGGATTATGAATTGTAGCTTGTGTGGCCCTTTGGCCCAAAAAAGGCAACACAGGGTCCACGCCCTTAAATTCTATATCCGTCTTCTTATCCAGAAGCGTAAGGCCTAGAAAACTGAATTCATATTTACGGTCTCCGCGACTAGTGAGGATTGGAATTGATAGGTGTGGTGACCCAATGACTGCTAACAAGGGCCACTGGGCCAGTCCCGTAAAACCTATTTGGTTTGGTATGAGGATTGGAATTGATAGGTGTGGTGACCCAATGACTGCTAATAAGGGCCACTAGGGCCACGCCCTTAAAACCTATTTGGTTTGGTATGAGGATTGGAATTGATAGGTGTTGTGACCCAATGACTGCTAATAAGGGCCACTAGGGCCACGCCCTTAAAACCTATTATGTTTGGTATGAGGATTGGAATTGATAGGTGTGGTGACCTAATGACTGTTAATAAGGGCCACTAGGTCCACGCCCTTAAAACCTATTAGGTTTGGTATGAGGATTGAAATAGATAGGTGTGGGGACCCAATAACTGCTTATAAGGGCCACTAGGGCCACGCCCTTAAAACCTATTTGGTTTGGTATGAGGATTAAAATTGATAAGTGTGGTGACCCAATGACTGCTAATAAGGGCCACTAGGGCCACGCCCTTAAAACCTATTTGGTTTGGTATGAGGATTGGAATTGATAGGTGTGGTGACCTAATGACTGTTAATAAGGGCCACTAGGTCCACGCCCTTAAAACCTATTAGGTTTGGTATGAGGATTGAAATAGATAGGTGTGGGGACCCAATAACTGCTTATAAGGGCCACTAGGGCAACGCCCTTAAAACCTATTTGGTTTGGTATGAGGATTAAAATTGATAAGTGTGGTGACCCAATGACTGCTATATGGGCCACTAGGGCCACGCCCTTCAAACCTATTATGTTTGGTATGAGGATTGGAATTGATAGGTGTTGTGACCCAATGACTGCTAATAAGGGCCACTAGGGCCACGCCCTTAAAACCTATTATGTTTGGTATGAGGATTGGAATTAATAGGTGTTGTGACCCAATGACTGCTAATAAGGGTCCCTGGGGCAACGCCCTTAAAACCTATTTGGTTTGGTATGAGGATTAAAATTGATAAGTGTGGTGACCCAATGACTGCTAATAAGGGCCACTAGGGCCACGCCCTTAAAACCTATTATGTTTGGTATGAGGATTGGAATTAATAGGTGTTGTGACCCAATGACTGCTAATAAGGGCCACTAGGGCCACGCCCTTAAAACCTATTATGTTTGGTATGAGGATTGGAATTGATAGGTGTGGTGACCTAATGACTGTTAATAAGGGCCACTAGGTCCACGCCCTTAAAACCTATTAGGTTTGGTATGAGGATTGAAATAGATAGGTGTGGGGACCCAATAACTGCTTATAAGGGCCACTAGGGCAACGCCCTTAAAACCTATTTGGTTTGGTATGAGGATTAAAATTGATAAGTGTGGTGACCCAATGACTGCTAATAAGGGCCACTAGGGCCACGCCCTTAAAACCTATTTGGTTTGGTATGAGGATTGGAATTAATAGGTGTTGTGACTCAATGACTGCTAATAAGGGCCACTATGGCCACGCCCTTAAAACCTTTTTGGTTTGGTATGAGGATTGAAATTGATAGGTGTGGTGACCCGATGACTGCTAATAAGGGTCACTGGGGCCACGCCCTTAAAACCTATTTGGTTTGGTATGAGGATTGGAATTGATAGGTGTTGTGACTCAATGACTGCTTATAAGGGCCACTAGGGCCACGCCCTTAAAACCTTTTTTGTTTGGTATGAGGATTGAAATTAATAGGTGTGGTGACCCAATGACTGCTAATAAGGGTCCCTGGGGCCACGCCCTTAAAACCTATTTGGTTTGGTATGAGGATTGGAATTGATAGGTGTGGTGACCCAATGACTGCTAATAAGGGCCACTAGGGCCACGCCCTTAAAACCTATTTGGTTTGGTATGAGGATTGGAATTGATAGGTGTGGTGACTCAATGACTGCTAATAAGGGCCACTAGGGCCACGCCCTTAAAACCTTTTTGGTTTGGTATGAGGATTGGAATTGATAGGTGACCCAATGACTGCTAATAAGGGCCACGCCCTTAAAACTTTTTTGGTTTGGTATGAGGATTGAAATTGATAGGTGCGGTGACCCAATGACTGCTAATAAGGGCCACTAGTGCCACGCCCTTAAAACCTATTTGGTTTGGTATGAGGATTGACATTGATAGGTGTGGTGACCAAATGACTGCTAATAGGGCCACTAGGGCCACGCCCTTTAAACCTATTTGGTTTGGTATGAGGATTGAAATTGATAGGTGTAGTGACCCAATGACTGTTAATAAGGGCATAGCCGAAGGCATAGAAAGCTGAAACCTTATGTATAGACTCCTTGACTAGTCAGGATTATAAACAGTATCCTTGGTGGCCCTGCGGCCCCTAATAAGGGTCACGGGGACCACACCCTTTTCATCTTCTTCTCCAGAAGCATAAGGCCAAGTAAGTTGAAAGCTTTTGTACATACTCCTTGTCTAGTGAGGATTACAAACTGTAGCTTTGTTGCCCTGTGGTCCCTTATAAGGGCCGGAGGGACACGCCATATATATAAAACCTATTTTTATCTTTTTCTCCAGAAGCACAAACCCTAGAAAGTTGAATTCATGTTTACAGACTCTGTGACTAGTGAGGATTGAACAAAGTTTGGTGACTCAATGACCCCTAATAAGAAAAGCCTTTAAAAAGGCAAGCTTTGGGGCACCCGGTTATGTATAATTATATATAACCAGGAGATTTTGGTTAGGGAGGACGGGGACGGGGACTTTTACTTGAATAAATTGTTCCAATCGGAGACGCATATTCGTTGCTCTTTGGTTTGATAGTTATCAGTACACTATGTACATAGTAAAACATCTCGTTCGTTCCGCTTGAATTCCACCCAATGATATATAGAGAATACTAAATGAATGGTAATGTGATAACATTTTTAAGCAACGAGTGTATAGAATTGGTATCAGACGAACGAAAGTGAGTCTGATACCACATCCTATTCACTAGTTGCTTAAAAATGTTATCACATTACCATGAGTTTAGTATTTTATTTATTACTCAACCCTCAATATCAATATTTATGTAAATAAGAATCAGCTGACTTTGAACAATCGCGAAACCAGCGTATGAATTTCCACGAGTCCAAATAAAATAGTTCGCTATTTTGTTTAATGTTTACACATGTCATACGCCTATACACATGATACAAATTATCTAGGTGAAAAACATTTCATTATCAAAAGGTGCATTGATAAAATAAACACTAAGAAACAACGAAAACTGTCAACACATCATGCTCTCGCAACGTGACGTCATCAGATCGCCAATTGACGTCATCGGAATTTGTTCTGTTTCTATAGGTCACGTTCTTGTGTTTTGTAAACTTGGCGAACACTGTCAACGGCAGAGGATTGATTGATTGATTGCATTGATATGAGTTACTGAATTGTTGATAGGAACCGGGAGATTGAACTTGTATAAAATAGCAACACGATAACATGTTCAGATTGTGTGCTTATGGAGGGGAAAGCGATGGTTTGGGTGGCAATGAAGCAAGTAAACAGTCGAAGCGCCATGTTTATGTTACGGTAGGCAGGGGAGGCAACACCGCTTGCGACGGCACAGAAGGTTCACAAGTGATTAAGCGAAGGATGGATTTGTGATGGTTAGCAAAAAGATAATGCATTTAAAATTTAATAAAACCGCTTAGATAATATTCTTTCACATAAATTAACATTTTGTTGAGAATGTAAAATTTGTCAGTCGCCAATTATAAGTCACGTGATTGGACAATGTCATGTGACGTTCGAAGGTAGTTCCGTTTCTTTGCACGAGATGGTAACACACGTGTGTTAAGATGTTTTCTAATGAGTGGTCTCACCACGGTTGAGTAATAAATACGTTTATTACACGCCCGTGTAGGATACCGCACTGAATATTTATACGGCACTATTAAACAAGTGTAGTATCACAATGCAAGTATGACGTCACAGAAGTAAACTGTTGTGACGTCACAATGTAAGTGCCTCGTCACAATGGGTGCCGAGTCCCGGAACTGTTAGTTTCAGCACATTTTCGGCAAGTTTGCGTGATATTTAGGGCAAGTAATAAACAGAATACTAAACTTCCTTCCATTTATACTTTTTTTAACAAACTCTTGAATGATTTGGTATCAAACTCGCTTTCGCTCGTTTTATACAAAATCATTAACTCGTTTGATAAAAATAGTGTTAAATGGAAGGTCGTTTAGTATCCTCCATCTCCTATCTCAATTATGGTATAGATTTTAATACGGTAATTTAAATGTATGATGCTTTAAAAGATAGCTGATGATGAGTTTAATACAAGAGCCAGTGATAATTTAAAAGATAAATTGTTGTGCTTGTAAACCTTCCGGGATACATTGTTTTCCAATACCCGCAAATTTAGTTTAAACCCGACGAATTTCCCATTGACTTTCAAGTTAATTAGGCAATTTCAATAACTTTCTCGCCGCTAATGGCTGAAATATTGCCCAAGCGGCGCTAAACAATAACTCACTCACTCACTCACTCAAGTTAATTATATGTTGCAAGAATAATTTGCCTTAATTGAGTGTTGATCGTATTACAGCCGAAAGTTGCTGATAAATTTAGAAATGATCTCGGCTACAAGTTCATAATTTTCATTATGTAATTTTAATGTAAATTTTAATGTTTATTTCATCGAGTGAGGAAGAAAATATGTAACTTCTCTGCCTCACGAAATGAGAAAAACATGTTTTTTTTCAAGAAAACACAAATTTTCTATTTATTATATGATTTCATATCGTTGTATTTCTTACAAAATTGAAGTGCATTTACGTTGAGTCGGCTCCAAAGAGAGCCCGTCGCCAAAGCAACAAAACGACGTCATGAGCGTGTCATTGCATCAGAGCATTGTTCGATGACGTCAGGGCATTGTTGTTATCAGTCACTAGTGACTGATGACACGTTCCATTGTTATTGTCACTAATGACTGATAACACGGTTAACTGTCATTGATAGATCTCGGTATTTCACCGCCAATCATATGATAAATAGAGAATCTCACCCAAGTGTCTTCTGATATCAAATATATCAACACAAGTTGATAAAAGTAACAAATATTTTACTTTAATCAACGAGTTTTGATGTATTTGATATCAGAAGACACGAGGGTGGGATTCTATCTATCATCCAAAAAATCATTTTTCATCACATTAGCACGAAAAATGTACATCTTTGAATACTGCCTAGCCCTAAAACTCCTAAACAAGATAGTGATAGTGATGTCATACCATTTTGACGTCATCGTGTTAATGATGTCAAAGCATTGTGACGTCATCGTGTTTATGACGTCATTGCTGATGTAAAACGTGTTTGATGTCATGTAGAGTAGAGCCGTGCTTTTCCGTACACCCGAGGAAAGGAACACTCGTGGCGTTATTGCAAATTATAATAACCTCACCATTAATTGATTAATCAAAGCTGAATGATCTACAGATTAGATTCATCTTTCAGTTTCAACAGGGGAATTCTTTTATTTAGTGTTCCAACAAATATATCATCTGTGTCACTGTTCGAAAATTCCGCACACTTTCCTGGTAATTCCGTACACAAAAGCTGCCTATTCCGTACACCTGTCGAAATATGTGATAATTTTATTAAATAAACAAAGATTGTTAAAGGTAATTGATCTAGACGAATCTTGAGGATATATGAAACAATATTTTGGTTTTAAATATCTGACGATTCAGCAACTTGGTCTCGAAAACATTTGTTTGATACCATATAGCATACTATCAATGATGATTTATCTCATTTTCGTAATAACTATAAACATAGAACGTCAGTGATCATTTTTTATACTCAGTTTGCCTGTATTTGCGCTGCAAACATAATCCCCATGTATCACAGGCAACTGAAGAAAATGTTTTGCATATTTTAACCATCTCAGCTCTTTATTTTTAGCAGAACAATTAAATTTGAACTAGGCTCCGAGACTAACAGATCGTTATTGACCTCTTTTGAGTGCGATAATAAGATAATTTCAATTTAAATCATCATATATGGCAATATACACGTACAAATTCCAAATCAGATGTCATATATTATGTCTTTTAAGTTTTGATACAAAAAGGCTAACAAAGGAAAAGCCAAAAAGTTTGGATTTTCCTTCTAAACTTCTTAAACTAATACTATCCTGTCATTAGCAGCCCCGTCTAAGGACGGGGCTGCTATCAGTTTTTGTGAAGTTTCCATCGCCGCCGCCGCCGCCGCCGCCGCCGCCGCCGCCGCACTCGTACTACTAGCTATAACTTTTTTCCCCTAAGCTTTCCAGAACTCTTATTCATACCTTACTACTCATACCTCGGGGGAACGATTTTGACACGTTCACTTTCAAGGTCAAAGGTCAAGGTCATGAGATATGTATTCACTCTAAGAATTCCTTGTAAACGCGATAACTTGAAAAGTTTTTGTGCTATGAAGCTCTAACTTGGTATATATCATCCTTGGAAAAGTAAAAAAATTTGAAAAGGTTTTGGCTACAATCCGTCAAAGGTCAAGGTCACAGCAAGGTCATGACGTAAGCATGTTTTAGCGAAAATGCTTTATTTTAACTATGAACACTTTTAATCAATACATGATTGTTATACTCAATGAAAAGTGTTCAATGATTGTGTGACCTTGAAGGTCAAAGGTCAAGGTCATGAGATATGAGTTATTACAAAATGCACTAAATTGGGGTATAACTTTATCCCATTTAGCTTTTCAGAACTCATGAACATGTCTAAATGTTAATACTTCCAGGGAATCATTATGACATGTTCACTTTCAAGTGCTTTGAAAAGAAGGGCTTTAGGTGAATTAGTTACCAATTTGTCTTTGACATTCAATATGGTTGACATATGACACAAATATTTATGCAGCATATTGACACAAATGCTAGCAGAAACTGTGGAGTTAAAGTGGCTGTCCTATCGATTTCCTGTCCGCGATGGTGTTTATCTTGGAAATGGTAAATAAAACGTTGATCTTTGATCAATTTTACTTTTCATTGCAATTGAAAGAAAATCCAAACATTAACAAATGACTTATTTTATGACAGACATTGCTTTCAAAAGTATGGACGTCCAATGACTTTCAATTGAAATTTGAGCCTTATGAAACGTTATTCTTTAGGGAACACTTCAATAAATGCTGATTTGCTTATCGTTGTTTACGTCCGTGAAGGTGTCTGATAATCAGAATACCCACAGATTTTGCCCCTGGTTCTTATTCCAATGTATTACCTACGAGGGCAGTCATATCGAGATTCATATTTGTGTATATGTTTCCCATAAATATCTCATAAAACTCAAAAAATAAATATCACTTGTGCATTGTGACGTCATGCTATAAACAATGCATTGACGTCACAGTTTACCTATGACATCATAATTTATACAGGCTTGTCAGCCCACACTGAGAAGTAGGTTTTTAGTATTTTCCTCAATATTTGACAAGGGTAATAAAAAGAAAATTATATTCGTATCCATGCCATACTATGTTTACGACACTCACCCTCTCTCGGAAATACTAATATTTAGCCACCCATGTCTTAACTATAACATAGCATGTCATGAACACTCATATAAAACCCTCTATGTATCAACAGAAAGTACCATGTGCAGCTCTTGGTAAACTTATATACTTAGAGAATACTTAAGAAACTATATTTCATAATGTACTCATCACTATTGTACAGTTAAGTAAAAAAATCTTTAGAAGTAGAAAAAGAAGTAGAATACATTACCGAATGAGATTGCACACATGCGAATGACTACAGCAAACTTCGTAAAGAAACTTGATATGTGGCTTCATGGTCTATACACATACACAATGTGTACTCGGCTACATGATATGAGCTTGAATAAGGACAAGCACGTTTCATATAACTAGAGCATTAAAGAAGCACTCATGTACGTGTTATATTATATAGCTTTCTGTAGCACTTCAGGCTTCATATTTGATTTTGTTTACGGGTGTTGTCAATGGGTTCCCCTTTCTGGAGGGGACAAAGAGTCATTAATTCTTAAATTTAATATGTAGGAGATGTGATTTCAGATACTGGTAATAGCTCGAACTTTCAAAAGAAATGTAAAAAAAATGTAAAATTAGTAAGAAGACTACCAAACCTGCAATTGATGATTTTGGGTATTTGGTCGAAGGGTTCACCAAGCGCTTTTTCACATTATTTTCGTAATTGCAAATTGTCTATGGGAACTACGTCAGTGCAAACACACCTTTTGACACCCACTGTATACCCAGCTCACCATAATGATCACACAAGCTCAAGTACAGATGTTGTGTAAGGTGTAAACTCAGGTGAAATAAATAAACTCTTAAATATCCCCTCTACAGCAACTTAAGAAACATAATTGTCTTGCGTATTGATTTATAATTCAATGAGACAAATAACTTTTCGATAAGCCACTGTTATATTTCCTCTGTATATATTTAAATACAGAGTTTAACCTGTAACAGATACATATTTGGTATGCAAATCAGTATAAATGCTAGCAAATATAGTTTGGAAAATTGCCTTGTAACAAAGACTTTATGTGACAGCAAATTAACATGAAATATGGAAATGAGGTTTTGTAGCGGGGATCACGGATTGAAAATGAACTAATGAAACTGACATATTTAATATTCAAAAACCACAAGATGAGATGGAAGCACAGGGGCATACCACTTAAAACCAGCGTTAGGAAGACACCCTTCCCAACTACAATATAGAAGGAACAAACCCCTCTATACTGTAGTAGGTTAGACCGGGTCGATGAGTATACATGTCCTTCCTACACTGTTTTAAAAATACTTGTCCTGTGCTCCCACAGACGCACGGTGTAGTTATTAGCATGTTGGCCTCTCACGCTATTGGTCCGGGTTTAAATCCTGGTGAAGACATCAAAACTTTGTAACCTATACTGCAAAACACATGATGGTTTTGACTACTTTTTTTTCTCTAAAAGGTTGGGTGGCTCCTTCGATCTTTACGAGAACAATACTAGAATTAAAAATAAAAGACGAGTTGGTGTGCATCTATAGTTGAATAAAACATAGTAGGAAGCATAACACACGAAGGGTGCAGCTCTCTAATGCTCTCTGCTATGTTTTTTTTAACGATAGATGCACAACAACGAGTTTTCTATTTCTTATAGTAGATATCCTTTATAACTACTCGCTTTCTATATAAAATCAGTTGAAAATTATGGGGATTTTAAAAAATACATTTTGAAAACAATGATGCCTCACTACGTTACGTAGAACATATAGAACAGCATTGGACGGGTCAATCATTATGAATAGGGTGGGTGCTAAACAAATAACGAAATAAAATGAATGAACAACCAATGTCAATTTTATTTATTGAACATGTACAATTAAATATTTGCACAAAATATATTTTCTCAATGTCAATGACATGTGATTTTGTTTCGAATCGACAGACGCCGAGTCAGCAATGACAATAGATGCCCCCCTTAAGTTTGATCAATGGACTTGACCAATATGACTTCATTTGATAAGTAACGTTCTCATAACTGAAATGACGTCATTAGTCTCGCACATAAATAAGGCAAATCGTCAGTCCCATTGTTCGCCATTGTTTTAATGCCGTTAGTATCTTATTTTACGCAATAAAGGATACTTCTGAGTGACATCATGAAACAATGGTCCATGACGCAATGGGCAATGACTATTAAGGACTGCCATTAACTATGGCCCTGGACCTCTTTTCACAAATCAGTAAGGTGATAGTAAATCACTAAGGTAGCCTTAGTGCAATGTTAAAGAATGGGACTGACATGTAAGGTCGGCCTAAGTTAGGGTTAATTTTTAAAAGGATGCCCAGGTCGATAAATGAATATGTTTATTTGGAGTAACATTAACTTAAATGGGTTAAGGTTGAAAAACATGAAAAGTAATAGGGTACCCCTAACAAACATGTGATTTGCAATAAAGTGTTGTTTTGCCCTGAATTATGAAAGTGTCAAACCACTCGGCCTCGTCTTTAATTTATAATAATTTAGGGCACAACTAAACTTCATTGCAAAAAAACATGATTGGTAGTGCTGCTGTTATTTGTTAATTTATGATGCATATAATCATTACCTAGCATTGTAAGCACATCCACGTATGTCCATCATGTGATTTGTTGACATGGAATAGATCACTGCATATCATTGTATAACCTTTACTGATGAATATTATATGATTTGTTGACCACTACATAGCATTGCATTAGCATCTTCTTACATATGTCATATGATTTGTTGACAAGGACCAGATCAATACATAGCATTGTATTAACATCGACTTATATGTATCATAGGACTTGTTGACATGGAGTACATCACTGCATAGTATTGTATAAACATCTATTATTGTATACCCCATGGTCTTCTCTTAAAGTATCATTTTTTGTACAACACTATGTGAATGAGTCTTCCGCCGTTAATGGCTTAGTTGCTAACCAAGTGGCGCTATACTATATCTCATTGCCATATTCAATGAGCCACAGTCAAATGAATACCATATAACATTGCATTTGCATTAAGTTATGAAATAAACTGAGTTTAACAACTGTATAATCTCCAAAATGAATACATATTGAGTGAAACTATGACCAATCGCTCTTAAGAGAGACCAAATTACGCTAAAATAGGAAAATATATATGTGAAAGTATATTCTACCATGCCATTTTAAAATCCTCAAATTTCATTGGTTTATTTCTATGGTCGAAGCTACGTTCGAACTCGATTTTTATGACGGCCTATTTATCGCGGTTTGATACACGCTGCCATAGAAACGAACTTTATGACGCGAGTAAACACGCTTACAGTGACTGTACGCTTTGGGAGTTGTTTCGTCTGAATACTAACTAAAAGTGTTGTATCATTTTACTAGCCGTGCTTTTACATAAGAACAGTTTGGTTCGCAGCAATATCATGCATGTTTATTTCCGGAAAATAGCATAATTTTAAGCAAAAGGCTGAAGTGAGATCAAGACGCTAGATCTACCGCATCCGGTGTGGGTTCAGTGACGTCAACCTTTGACGTCATAAGCGAAAGACATTATGACGTCACAGTGTTGACCGAAGCGTTACGGGGCAGAAAAAAATGACATTTAAAACGCTTAAAACACTCGTCATGGTAGAATGGAGATAAACCTTCTGTGTTTTTTTAATTTTCGTGGTCTAACGTAGATTCGATACCGTTGATGTTATATTCGAAGCCTCACGCTAACGCGTTCGGCTCAGAATGACATCAACAGGTATCGAATCTACGTTAGACCACGAAAATCAAAATAACACAGTAGGTTTATCTCCTAATTTACAAATTATAGGTAAAGAACTGTTTGCTCATAATCCCATTAACTCACAACAGATAGGCCCCGTCCTTCTTCATGCTATTGAACAGTTGGACTAGTTCATTATTGTAGTAAGGGTAGCAGTGATTATACTATTTTATAGTGTTTATATCTATTTATATAGCTGTGTATATACATTCCATTATCTCTCATTTATTTTGTTGCTAATGGTTTTTTTGGTAAGATTTTAAAGTTTTTAATCCATTGAATGCGCTAGGTGAGACTTTGTCAGGAAAATGAGGGTTAATGGTTCCAATTGAAAGACAATGTATTTAAATAAAATGGAGCGGTGATAATTCAAATATATAACGTCAAGTTTAGACGTGCGAGTCCTTTTTCTTACACAAAATGAATAAAAGGTGTTCACACAAAATAGTCGCCAATGAATTTTATGTGAATCTTCATAGTTTGTCCTCTGACTATGGATGATTGCCTTGTGTAATGAAATTTTTAGCACTGTCAAAATAATACATTTAGTATCAACTTATAATTATCAGTGAAAAGTTTGAAATATAAAATGATCAAAAAACGTGCTACTGCCCCTTTAGTACATTATCTCTGCGCGTGTCTGTCTGATTCTAAAATGAGTGGCAGTATCAAATAGGTAATAACTTGGACGTGTAACAAATGGTAGATAAAAACGGAAAACCTTCAACTCAAAATATGTAACTCTCAACTACTCACTTTATTACAACAGAAATTGTCTTTGGATGCAATTTATGTATCTTGTAACGAAAAAGGTAATTTAAGCAATTCAAGCAAAAAAACGGTTTTAGACAAATTTAAGCCTCAGCCTTTATAATAAAACACAAGGGTGGGAATTCGTAATCCTTATGGAAAACCACACAAAGTTATAAGCACTTTGAGATTTTTGGTATTGACCGTTTCTGTAATATTGTTTGCTTTTGGGTGTCTCCGTTAATTTCTTGAATAATAAATCACAACGGTAATTGCTCTGTAACCCAAACTTTGATAAAGAAGAGAGCGCACTCCGAGTGTGAAAAGCCTTTCCACGACAATGTATGGGGCTTCCAAACGGGACTTCAATTGCTATTTAGTAAGCTTACTAAATCGAATTAGCAAGCTTACCAATTCGGGAAGATATTAAGTAAGCTTACTTATTCGATTTAGTAAGCTTTATAATTCGAATTAGTAAGCTTACTAATTCGATTTGAATTAGTTAGCTGGTTTCACATTATTTAGTAACATCCTTCCTTATTCAAAAATACTATCAAATTGGTAAATTAAATTGATTCTTCACGGTTTTAATTTCCGAAATGTACAATACTTTCTTTTGTTCAAGGGAGCAGTGAATGATTTACATTTCAACAACATGGATGTGATTTAGTAAGCTTACTAAATGATCAAATAAGAAGTGAAATAGTAAGATAATTAAATGAATTAGTAAGCTTACTAATTCATTTAGTAAGTTTACTAAATAGCGATTAAAGTCGCGTTTGGCACCCCATAACAATGTGGATATCCTATCAATACATATAGTTTATTCGATACAAAGTAATTTTTAAACTTATATATACATAGTCACTTAACGACATTTTCAAAAAATTGCGATATCGAACACTTGTAGCCGACAGAAAAGGGTCTTTATGAACAGTAAAATATGTTATCTTTGAAATGTCAATACCGCCTGATGTGCAAATGACCTCATTTGCTTTTAACGCAACGCAGTAGAGAGGGGGGATCCCCTAAGAGTTGAACACCCAGTTTGGAAATATCGGCCATGTTTCCTATTAGGTCGAGAAGCTCTACCTACAACCCCTAAAAGCATGCGACTTGCTGTGCGAGGATACAGCATTAGGCGACAGAAGTTTCGTTCTAGTGTCCTATGTGTAAACAGGTTGAGAGAGAATTGATAGACGTCTGTTGATCCGACTTGGAGTGAGTATACACGACTCTTCATTGTGAAACTGAAATATATGGGACAGTATTGATTGCGTTAAGATTCAGTTTGGATATTTATATAAAACAGTTGCAGTTATGTTCGGGTTTGGACACTTGCGTAGTGACCTTTCATTTCAGGTTTTCAGCTCCTACAGCTTGTTGGACCTTGTAGCGCAACCCAGAATTTAAAGTGATAACCTGATGGTCTGTTGTTTGCAGAATTTTACATAACATACACTGACTATTATTTCCGACGGTGACAAATCGTTTATATTTTCAGTGAACAAACCGACTGCTATCTGCAATCATATACCTACAAAGTTAATTTTTTGTGTGAGTTTATTGCAATATAAAGACATATTTTAAAGAGGCCATAAGATGGTGAATAATTTTACCAAGCTGGTTTGAAAGGAAAGGAGAAGTGAGAACGGTTTTATGTTATTCATATGATATGATTCTCTTATGAAAATATAGACAGTGGATAATCTATAGTACGTTATGATCATTCTCCGTATTTTTATAACACATATCAATAAAAAAAATAATTAAACAGTATTTACTAGTGGTTGATCTATTCACGATATATAAGGCTTCTATTCGTATGGAAAATGAATATATGTTATATTTGGGATCACACTGTTTTGCATATAACATTTCGCATATTGGTACAGTCACATCCATCAAAGTGATCCGACGATATTGTCGTACTTGCTTCTTGCCTTTTTATAAATCAGAAATTAACACATAAATCGCTTGGTTTGAAGAAGATTTGTCTCCAGACATTATGGTAGATACGCAAGTGGCGACAGGCCCGGTGGGCGGGGCGTCATGCTCTAATGAGTTTCCAAAGCGTTCGCCTGTTTATTTCGGCGGCATTCTAAAAACCGGGTATAAAATGTTGATTAAAAGTCTAATTTATGTGTGTATTGTCTCAATTATATGCTCATTGCATTCTCAAAGATAATGGTACTGGTGATATTGATCTATCATTCTTAGAAAAAATGCATTACATAACCTCTTTAATGTGGGTTTTATTTTGAAATGTATATATATACAGTGGTGAGTCTCAAATGAAGTATTGTCTGTATGTCTTCCCATGTGTAAATATAACTCGTGAGGCGTTCTGTGAATCTGTGTGAGACAGCCTTTTTGAATGGGTTATATAGTCAAACAAGAAGATGTATGGCCTTATCTGTAAAATCTGGTATAATTTAAACAGGTAACAAATGTTGAGTGTAATGAATAATTGAATATATAGAAATCGCTATAAGTTCATTATTAGCTAGAGCAATAATTCAATTAGGTCAGCCCAGTGACCTAGTCACTCAAGCAAACAGCTAGGGGAGGTTATGTTGACATCCCCATGTCTAAAGTGAGTTAAAAAGGCGTCTAAATGTTTACACTTCCAGGGAATCATTATGACATGTTCACTTTCAAGGTCAAAGGTCAAGGTCACGAGCTATGTACCACAGCTGTTTCCCACTGAGCTCTTTAGTTGATACAGGCAGTGCTGCTGACTGAGTCAGGATGGCAGCTAGAGATAAGGCAGTGTGGTTGGGCTGTACATTCCTAAGCCCAGATTGAGGTCGAACATGCTATTAAAAACCTACGCATCACCGTGTGTTGCATGAGCTCTACGCAGGAATTTAGAGACAATTGAGTTACTTCAAGGATATTATGAACAATTATGTACATAAGGTTGGTGACATCGATGGAAATGTTCACATTCCATTCATTTTCAAAACTTCACAATTGGAATAATTTGCCAATTTTCAAACCATATTTTAGGGGATTTACATAAATTTTTTACATGAATACTTAAATAAATCAACATTAAGACTAAAGTCTCCTCCTTCAAACACAGTCATGCAATCATATGCCAGTAGGGCATTTTACTACAATAAAACAAGGAATTTGAACTCCCTGTCCTGAGACTGCTAAATCCATTATCCATTATCCATATCCATATCACAATGTTCACACAAAGATGAGGAAATATTTTTTCATCACATTTTATGTCAAACATTGTGTCTCAGATACTGTCACAGTTATTGAGGATTGTAAACTATGACATATTGTGTTGATTCTGTTCTTGTTTATACTCCCAAACTTTTGTTTGTATAAGGTCATTATTCCCGTTTCTTTGCGAGTCGGTATCATGTTTTAGCATGTTTGGCAATAAGATTTTGGATAGAACCTATGATCTGATAACACACCTATGACATACACATGATAACACTATGATATAGTTAGTCACCTAGACTTTATTTATAATATTTTGTCCTCTCGGTGAGCAAGTCTAGATCTGCAGTTTGTCAGAGGCTCCTTTTCTATTTCACATATGATAATTGTGTTATAGAATTATTATTTCAAAGACTGAATAATAATCTGTTGAAAAACTGTGTCACTGTTCTTAGGGGAATCCTGTTTACCACATTGTATTAACCTCTGACACATCCGACACAGTAAATCCATTTTTACAAAGTGGCGTTCAGTTATATTATCCAATTTGAATGCAAGTACACATCAAATATACAAACACACTTATTTCTTTGATAAATTTCAAACATTTTTCCAAGCGAATATTTCCACAGCTATCACCAAGCACTGAAGAACCCTGAGAGTGTATACGTTCTGCTACATTCTCTCATGTTTGGGCCAGACTGTTGTGAAGACTAACCCTCCTGTATTGCTTTCTGTTTATTGTATCTGACAGAGGGTCATTAGGGTTACAAGATAATGTAAACATTTTGCTCCAGAAAACTGCATTAAGATAACTGTGACAGATTTACTATAAACACTTTTCAGATAGCAGGATTGAAGCCTCATTTTGTTTATTCTAACCTCCCTGGTCGAGGTTTTAACATACAGTCATAAATCTTCACTAAGGGTTTGTCAAAAGGTTAAGTGTTGTGATAACGCCAATTATGTTAACTAACACAACATTGGGATAGAGAACTTGAGAGAAATATGTTTTAGGTGGAGGTGGTAACTAAGTGAAGACGCCATCTTTAAATGATGACGCCAACCATAACAACAGCTAGTACGCATGCGCAAGCCATGACTCATCACTCCTGTTGCTCTGAGCAGCCTGCCTAACTAAAAAGCCACGAGCTGGCAAGAAATAAACAGCAGTGATATGTTATCACTCTATGAATTTCTTGTAAACGCGATAACTTGAAAAGTTTTTGTGCTATAAAGCTCTCACTTCGTATATATCATCCTTGGAAAAGTAAAATTTAAAAAAAAGGTTTTGGCTACAATCCGTTCAAGGTCAAGGTCACGGCAAGGTCATGACTTTAGTATGATGCATCGAAAATGCTATAAACACTTTTAATCAATACATGATTGTTATACTCAATAAAAAGTGTTCATTGAATGTGTGACATTGAAGGTCAAAGGCCAAGGTCATGATAGGTGTTATTGCAATGTGTACCTAATTTGGGTATAACTTTATATCTCATTTAGCTTTTCAGAACTCATGAACATGTCCTAATGTTTACACTTCTATGGAATCATTATTACATGTTCACTTTCAAGGTTAATGGTCAAGGTCAAGAGTTGAAAATAACTAAAAAATTCATTGTAAACGCAATAACTTGAAAAGTTTTTGTGCTATGAAGCTCTAAAATGGTATATATCATCCTTGGAAAAGTAACACATTTTGTAAAGGTTTCGGTTTCAATCCGTCCAAGGTCTAGGTCTCTGCAAGGTCATGATTTAAGCATGATGTTGCAAAAATGCTTTATTCTAACCATGAACACTTTTAATCAATACATGATCGTTACACTCAATAAAAAGTGATCATTGAATGTGTGACATTGAAGGTCAAAGGTCAAGGTCATGAGAGGTGTTATTGCAATGTGTACCTGATTTGGGTATAACTTTATCCCATTTAGCTTTTCAGAACTCATGAACATGTCTTAATGTTTACACGTCTACGGAATCACTATTACATGTTCACTTTCAAGGTTAATGGTCAAGGTCAAGAGTTGAAAAATAACTAAAAAATTCATTGTAAACGCGATAACTTGAAAAGTTTTTGTGCTATGAAGCTCTAAAATGGTATATATCATCCTTGGAAAATAAATTTGTTTTGAAAAGGTTTCGGTTACAATCCCTCCAAGGTCTAGGTCACAGCAAGATCATGACTTAAGCATGATGTTGCGAAAATGTTTTATTCTAACAATGAACACTTGTAATCAATACATGATTGTTATACTCAATAAAAATGTCCATTGATTGTGCGACCTTGAAGGTTAAAGGCCAAGGTCATGAGATATGAGTTATTGCTATGTGCACCTAATTTGGATACAACTTTATCCAATTTAGTTGTTTAGAACTCATGAAAAGTTTTTGTGCTATGAAGTTTAGATTTTGTATATATTGTCTCTCGAGAAGTACAAAATTAAAAAAAAAATTGGTACAAACTGTCGAAGGTCAAGGTCACAGCAAGGTCATCATATATTGAGAAAATGGATTATTTTATCTTGTAACACTTTAATTAATAACATTAACGTTATATTCAATGAAATGTGTTCATGATTGTGTGACCTTGAGTGTCAAAGGTCAAGGTCACAAGAAAATGCCCAATTTGGTGAGGCTTGTAAAAGGCGGAACAGGGTAAGGCGAAACCCCAAGTTTTGGGGCTGTTCTGCTTTTGCTGTGTCCCGCAAACGCTAATCTAGTTTCCATCTTTCTTTCCAGAAGCATAAGGACTTGAAAACTTGTGTACATACCCCTTGACAAGTGAAGATTGTGAATTGTAGCTTTGGTGACCCTTTGACCCCAAAGAAGAGTCAGAAGCCTAAAGCATAAAACGCTGAAACTTTAGCGAGGATTATAAAGTGTAGCTTTGCTGGCTGTGTGGCCCCTAATAAGGGCCACAGGGGCCACGCCCTTAAAATCGATTTTCATCTTCTTTTTTTAGCTCACCTTTACAAAGTAAATGTGAGCTTATGTCATGGCGCTTCGTCCGTCGTCCGTCTGTCTGTCCGTCCGTCCGTCCGTCCGTCCGTCCGTAAACTTTCAGGAAAAAGACTACTCCTCCTAAACGAATCCAGATATCATTCTGAAATTGTAGTATGTTATACCCATGGTGATTCCTCACAGAAAGGTAGACGTTTCAGTTTTGAGAATCCAAGATGGCCGCCATGGCAGCCATATTGAATTTTCAATTAGATTTCACGAAAAAGACTACAACTCCTAAACGTATCCAGATATCATTCTGAAATTGTAGTATGTTATACCCATGGTGATTCCTCACAGAAAGGTAGACGTTTCAGTTTTGAGAATCCAAGATGGCCGCCATGGCAGCCATATTGAATTTTCAATTAGATTTCACGAAAAAGACTACTCCTCCTAAATCAATCTAGATATCATTCTGAAATTGTAGTATGTTATACCTATGGTGATTCCGCAAGGAAAGGTAGACGTTTCAGTTTTGAGAATTCAATATGGCTGCTGTGGCAGGCAGCCATATTGAATTTTCAATTAGATTTCATGAAAAAGACTACTTTTCCTAAACCAATCTAGATATCAATCTGAAATTGTAGTATGTTATAACTATAGTGAAACCGCACAGAAAGGTAGACGTTTCAGTTTTGAGAATCCAATATGGCCGCCATTGCAACCATATTGAATTTTCAATTAGATTTCATGAAAAGGACTACCCCTCCGAAACCAATATAGATATCATTCTGAAATTGTAGTATGTTATACCTATTGTGATTCCGCACAGAAAGGTAGACGTGTTATGCAAGTTGTTTTATATTTTTAAGTGTTTCTAAAAAAATTAAGATGAAAGAAAAACGTAATTTATTAATTTGACATCATTCATTTTAAGGTGAGCTTCTGTACCCTCGGTTCTTTTAATTTTCTGGAAGAATAAGGCATAGCAAGCTGAAATCATGTTTACACACTCAAAAAGTGAAGATTATATTGTATAGCTTGTGTTGCCCTGTGGCCCCTCATAAGACCTTTTCAAATAATTTGTGTCAAGGGATAGATTTTATCTTTCAGAGCCTGAAGGAAACATGTCTGATGTGGAGTCCTCCCGCTCAGACGATGCTGATGATGATGAATACAACACTTGTGATGAAGATGATGATGCATACCGCACATGTGATGAAGATGATGAAGAGTGTAGGGTTGATGAAGCTGCTGACGCCTCTAGTGATGAGGGAAGAGATTGGTCATATTATCACCATACAAGTGATGAAGATGAAGATGAGGATGTGATGTCTCCTGCTTCACTTGCAGCTCCTCACAATGAAGATGATAGAAGAAAAGAGGAAAGGGAAGAGGAAGAGGGAGAAGAGGAGTTGGATGTTCTTGGAGCAGCGCCTGTGATAGCTGTGAGGAAAAGGACATGTCGTCTACAAACTGGGAGTGTTTCCGGTCTCTGTCAAAATTACATTAAGTTAAGGCTAACATTGATACAAAAAGTTTGGCAATAATTATTCAAATGACATATTGCATCATCATTCTGTTCAAGCAGGACTTGGTCAGTGCGTGCAGGAGATGCTCCAGTCATTTGACCTCCCACACAATCAGCTGGTACCAACATCCAGTAGCCAACAAGCTAAGGACTCCTTGGCAATAGAATCTGGAAGCGCTTTGGCTGGTACAACAGAAATTATACCTTTTGGGGTTTACTTTGGTGGCACATAAAGAATAAGAATATGTTAAAGATTTAAATCTTTACAGCATTATGGTTTTCAGTATGACAAAATGTTTGAATTACATTTGGAAGTCCTATTTAAAGGATGATATTTACTGTGTTTTTGTTGGACCTTGTCTGTCTTAAAAAATTCTTTATATAGCTTGGTGTTACCTTTTATAAATGTTAAGCATAGACAATTCATCTGGCCTGTAAGGCCCGATGGGCTCATGGTAAGGCATGTCCGTCCGTCCGTCCGTCCGTAAACTTTGTGGAATTTCGACTTCTTTTCTAGAACCATAAGGCCTAGAACGCTACAATTTGGTGTACAGACTCATTGGCTAGTGCGGATTATAAATTGTAGCTATTGGGACCCTTTGGCCCCTAATAAGGGTCACAGGGGCCCCGCACTTAACACATATGTTCACCTTCTTCTCCAGAACCATAAGGCCTAGAAAGCTGAAACTTTGTGTACAGACTCCTTGACTAGTCGTAATTAATAATTGTAGATTTTGGACCCTGTGGCCCCTACTAAAGGGGGATCCATATTGGCCACCCCCTAAAGCAAAATAAAAGGTAAAGCCTGATGAACTACAGAGCCAATGACTCTATTGTTTGCATCTACAAGCATCTATAGGTAATGATTTTTGTGTCTTCACAACATTCAACACATCTGTGTTCTCATTGATACAAACCATTGTTAGGTTAATACCCGATAATGCCTTATTATTATTCTTTTGTTCCAGATACGCAGGATGATACTGATCTGCCACCTTGCAAGAGATCACAGCGTGTTAGAAGTTCAAGGGCAAGGACGGATAGACAAGCTGAGACGACTAGCCAGACAATTGTGAACATTGATAAAGGTAATGAAAAAGGAATCCTGACATACCAGTTGCATACCTTCGCAAAAATATAACATAACGTCACTAGAATTCAGTGCTGCTACAAAATAAAGATGAGATACAAGTTGATATAAATTCAAAATGTAAAACCAACTCAGCCAATCTGTCTAATAGAAGTTTCTACCTTTTTCAGTTGGACAGTAAAAATAAAGCAATATCATTTAACAAGGACTATTTGCATTCAGCTTGGAAAGCATTATCTACACGTTTAAATCTATGTTGAATATGTTTCCTTCAACAGAGAGGGATGCTGTCGAGTTTCCACAGAGCCCAAGTGATGTTGAATTAAATGTGAGCATTTAATAACTACAATAAACAAATTGTGTACCAAATTAAACTGACACTTATTAAGCAAAAACAGAAAAGTAACTAAGGTACTCGTCATGATCTGCTTTATGTTGATAAAAACTTCAATTGAATCACGAAACAATGTTCTGTAAGTCTACCTTTATCAATATATAACATGTTAATATCCTCTGAAATTATTGTTTATAATCACCCACCAAAAGAACAATGATTGGTTTCGTCTCTCCTCAGAATTCCATTATGACAATGCCTCCCATTAAAGTTACTGGTGTACAAGGAGGAACTGCTGGGACAGCAAACACTGCTGGGATTATGATAACTGGAGGTAATGATGAAGATAACGACGAAGATGATGTTGCTTGTTTTTAAAGTTGATCTTAAAATCAAAATGCTATTACTAATATTGAGCTGATAATGATCCTTGAAATAACCTCATAGTCAGGGATAGCAAAGTAAATCATCCTACCTTACAATAAATTACTAATTCTCTATTGGCTGACAAGGAATCCGTTTTATCTTTGATTCCTGCAACTTTCACCTCTCACAGACTACACATTTCATGTACCTCTCTGCTATCAGTTTGTTAGTTTATCAGTTAGTTGGCTAATTAGTTTTTGTTAACTACACATGAAATTTTCAACATTGTTTGTTTTATTTGAAATTTATTAATATTGCTATTTACACACTCAAATGAATTAAGATAAACATGTTTCAAACCATGTTTGCCTTGTAGTACGTAAGAAGACTTACATGTATAACGCTTTAGTAGACATGAATACATGTCATTTACATTTAAAGCCAAGGATGTTCAAATGGTGGCACGCTCGTCAGTTGTCGATCTTCAAAACAAAATGAAATAGAATCTTCTCGATTTTCATATATGGCAAGATACATACACAAGTCTCCGTTGACACTAGTATAAAAATGGTACATCAGACCATGTAACTATCGTGTAAACTAAAAGTATATCTACTAAGCATTTATCTAGTGGGGGTTGTTTCATAGTGCTTTGAACAAGACATGTTGCACATTTTTGATGATATATCTTTGAATATGATTTCTTTCAGACAGATCTACTACAACAGTGAATATATCTCAATGTCGACATCGAAAAGTAGACTCCCTCTTGAGTAAGTAACATGTTGTTATCATTGTATCTTATTAACATTGTATGTTGTAACACACCATAAGTGAGGAAAACAGGGGGGAAAAAGTATCCATTTCAAGATTAAATATTTTGAACTTGGACGTATTGTTTATACAAAACGTTTCAATAAAAACATATCAAACATTGATTAAATTCGCATAAATTAACGTTTGCAGCTTTATTTAAATCTTAAACGTCTGTTCTTTAGGTAAGAACTTTGAAGTCATTTTGTCATCAACTCAACAGGTACGAATTTAACCCGATGATTCCTTAACTTATATTATAATAAGGACGTTAATCAATACGATGTAATGAAAAGTAATATTTGATGTTTCAGAGAGAACAATCAGCCAGTTTCAGAACTGGAATAAGGGCATGGTCAGAACAGCTGCCCTGGAGAAGGCCCTGGGTAGAATCAAAGAGGGGTCAACATGGCTAACTATCAAAGGGAATCCAGGTGAAGGAAAAACAACCATTGGTTTTATGGTGTTAGAGGAACTACAAAAGGGTGGCAGAAATGTTTATGAGGTGAGGTCACCTGAGGAGTTCACTGAGGTCCTGTCAAACAGTGTTCGTCCTGTCATTCTGCTTGATGACGTGTTCGGTAATCTTGAGTTTGACAAAGCCAAATGGTCGAGCTGGGAACCTGCTGTAAGTCCTCTGCTGAAGACACAAGAACACAAATC
Source organism: Steromphala cineraria (assembly GCA_916613615.1). NCBI lineage: Eukaryota > Metazoa > Mollusca > Gastropoda > Trochida > Trochidae > Steromphala > Steromphala cineraria. Next base: position 46,707,095 of record OU744723.1, read on the forward strand.
ACATGAAGAGAAAGATCAAACATCAAAGAAGGATGTGACTGTTATTCTTGTAGGACGTGATTATGTACTGAATTCAGCATCAGTTAACTTAGGCAGACTGTCTGACTTCCTAAAATCAGACAGACATGTGATTAATATGGATCACAATATGAAGAGGGATGTTGAGGAAAAACGGGCGATATGGGAGTCTATTTCTAGATCAAGTGGTGTTAAATTACCCAAAAGGATAGTTGACAAAATCTTAGGGATAGAAGTAGCGCATGGTTTCCCACATATCTGCCATCTTTTCACTAATATCTATAAAGAAAGAGAAAATCTCAATGCAGTTGAGTTTTTTAATAAACCACTTGAATTCCTGAAGACTTCTGTTAAATCCTTGTTCAAAGACGAAAAGAAGGTACGACTGTTTAAGAAGTTACTGGAAGATGATGGCAAGGTCAGCAGGAAAGAGCTAGAAAAAGTTGATGAAACATGCACACTTATACAAATCGCCAAGGAACTCACAGGATCATACCTTAAATTTGTTGATGGTTTCTTTGTATTTGATCATCCATCTATCTATGACAGTGTGTCATTTCGCATGTGTTTACTGCAACCTGGATTTGTTATCAAACAGTGCAAATTGTCATTCATACATGAACGTTTGAGACTTCAGCTGATAGAAGATTCAAAGTCTGCTTCAGTATCAAGTTTGGTGGTCTATGTTGATAGATCCTATTCAGATGATCTCGCTGAACGTTTTAGTGCTGAGATTGATGAAAGACGTTTTTTCCACGTACTTTCTCACCAAGCATTTACAGATAAGACATGTGTTCGCAAGGTGATGTCTAGAATAGAAACCACTCTTACAGATCTGATTCACTGGACTGACAAAGACACTGGTGACACATTCCTCTCTTTAGTAGCCAGCAACAAGTCACCAGAGCTCCTCAAGTACATCAACACAGAGACAAAGCTAACTAAAGAAGATGAAAGCCATGTGTTGTATGGAACATGTAAATATGCTGCATCACAAGTACTTCAATACTTAGAGAGAACTAGAGAATCAATAAACATTAATGTTAACTTCAAACAAGATAGGTACAAGACTCCTCTCATGATAGCTGCAGAAACGAAAGATATTCAGTTTATACAGCATATCTTGTCACACAATCCTGACCCAAACAGACAGGATAAATATGGCAGTACAGCACTCCACATTTTGTCTACAAATGGACTTGTTTCAGCTATAAAGATGTTGCTTGACAGTGGAGCTAACATAAATACAAAAAACATATTAAGAAACAATCCTTTAATCAACGCATGTCATTCCAATCAGATAACAGTTGTGAAATTTTTGATAGAGAGAGGAGTGAGAGTTGATGAGAAATCACTGGAAGCAGCATGTGAAGAAGGGAACATTGACATAGTTAATCTGTTGATAGAGAGAGGAGTGAGAGTTGATGAGAAATCACTGCGTGCAGCATGTAGGGGAGGGAACCTTGACATTGTGAATCTGTTGATAGAGAGAGGAGTAAGAGTTGATGAGAAATCACTGCAAGCAGCATGTGAAGGAGGAAACCTTGACATTGTAAATATGTTGATAGAGAGAGGAGTGAGAGTTGTTGAGAAATCACTGGAAGCAGCATGTAAAGGAGGGAACCTAAACATTGTAAATATGTTGATAGAGAGAGGAGTGAGAGTTGATGAGAAATCACTGGAAGCAGCATGTAAAGGAGGGAACCTAAACATTGTAAATATGTTGATAGAGAGAGGAGTGAGAGTTGATGAGAAATCACTGGAAGCAGCATGTAAAGGAGGGAACCTAAACATTGTAAATATGTTGATAGAGAGAGGAGTGAGAGTTGATGAGAAATCACTGCATGCAGCATGTAGGGGAGGGAACCTTGACATTGTGAATCTGTTGATAGAGAGAGGAGTGAGAGTTGATGAGAAATCACTGCAAGCAGCATGTGAAGGAGAGAACCTTGACATAGTTAATCTGTTGATAGAGAGAGGAGTAAGAGTTGATGAGAAATCACTGGAAGCAGCATGTGAAGGAGGGAACATTGACATAGTTAATCTGTTGATAGAGAGAGGAGTGAGAGTTGATGAGAAATCACTGCCTGCAGCATGTTGGGGAGAGAACCTTGACATTGTAAATATGTTGATAGGGAGAGGAGTGAGAGTTGACGAGAAATCACTGGAAGCAGCATGTGAAGGAGGGAACATTGACATAGTTAATCTGTTGATAGAGAGAGGAGTGAGAGTTGATGAGAAATCACTGCATGCAGCATGTAGGGGAGAGAACCTTGACATTGTGAATCTGTTGATAGAGAGAGGAGTAAGAGTTGATGAGAAATCACTGCAAGCAGCATGTGAAGGAGGAAACCTTGACATTGTAAATATGTTGATAGAGAGAGGAGTGAGAGTTGTTGAGAAATCACTGGAAACAGCATGTAAAGGAGGGAACCTAAACATTGTAAATATGTTGATAGAGAGAGGAGTGAGAGTTGATGAGAAATCACTGCGTGCAGCATGTTGGGGAGGGAACCTAAACATTGTAAATATGTTGATAGAGAGAGGAGTGAGAGTTGATGAGAAATCACTGGAAGCAGCATGTAAAGGAGGGAACCTAAACATTGTAAATATGTTGATAGAGAGAGGAGTGAGAGTTGATGAGAAATCACTGCATGCAGCATGTAGGGGAGGGAACCTTGACATTGTGAATCTGTTGATAGAGAGAGGAGTGAGAGTTGATGAGAAATCACTGCAAGCAGCATGTGAAGGAGAGAACCTTGACATAGTTAATCTGTTGATAGAGAGAGGAGTGAGAGTTGATGAGAAATCACTGGAAGCAGCATGTGAAGGAGGGAACATTGACATAGTTAATCTGTTGATAGAGAGAGGAGTGAGAGTTGATGAGAAATCACTGCATGCAGCATGTAGGGGAGGGAACCTTGACATTGTGAATCTGTTGATAGAGAGAGGAGTAAGAGTTGATGAGAAATCACTGCAAGCAGCATGTGAAGGAGGAAACCTTGACATTGTAAATATGTTGATAGAGAGAGGAGTGAGAGTTGATGAGAAATCACTGGAAGCAGCATGTAAAGGAGGGAACCTAAACATTGTAAATATGTTGATAGAGAGAGGAGTGAGAGTTGATGAGAAATCACTGGAAGCAGCATGTAAAGGAGGGAACCTAAACATTGTAAATATGTTGATAGAGAGAGGAGTGAGAGTTGATGAGAAATCACTGGAAGCAGCATGTAAAGGAGGGAACCTAAACATTGTAAATATGTTGATAGAGAGAGGAGTGAGAGTTGATGAGAAATCACTGCATGCAGCATGTAGGGGAGGGAACACTGACATTATCAATATGTTGATAGAGAGAGGAGTGAGAGTTGATGAGAAATCACTGGAAGCAGCATGTCAAGGATGGGACCTTGACATTGTTAATCTGTTGATAGAGAAAGGAGTAAGAGTTGACGAGAAATCACTGCGTGCAGCATGTTTGGGAGAGAACCTTGACATTGTAAATATGTTGATAGGGAGAGGAGTGAGAGTTGACGAGAAATCACTGCGTGCAGCATGTTGGGGAGAGAACCTTGACATTGTGAATCTGTTGATAGAGAGAGGAGTGAGAGTTGATGAGAAATCACTGGAAGCAGCATGTGAAGGAGGGAACATTGACATAGTTAATCTGTTGATAGAGACAGGAGTGAGAGTTGATGAGAAATCAATGCATGCAGCATGTAGGGGAGGGAACCTTGACATTGTGAATCTGTTGATAGAGAGAGGAGTGAGAGTTGATGAGACATCACTGCATGCAGCATGTAGGGGAGGGGACCTTGACATTGTAAATCTGTTGATAAAGACAGGAGTGAGAGTCGATGAGAAATCACTGCATGCAGCATGTAGGGGAGGGAACACTGACATTATAAATATGTTGATAGAGAGAGGAGTGAGAGTTGTTGAGAAATCACTGGAAGCAGCATGTAAAGGAGGGAACCTAAACATTGTAAATATGTTGATAGAGAGAGGAGTGAGAGTTGATGAGAAATCACTGGAAGCAGCATGTAAAGGAGGGAACCTAAACATTGTAAATATGTTGATAGAGAGAGGAGTGAGAGTTGATGAGAAATCACTGGAAGCAGCATGTAAAGGAGGGAACCTAAACATTGTAAATATGTTGATAGAGAGAGGAGTGAGAGTTGATGAGAAATCACTGCATGCAGCATGTAGGGGAGGGAACACTGACATTATCAATATGTTGATAGAGAGAGGAGTGAGAGTTGATGAGAAATCACTGGAAGCAGCATGTCAAGGATGGGACCTTGACATTGTTAATCTGTTGATAGAGAAAGGAGTAAGAGTTGACGAGAAATCACTGCGTGCAGCATGTTTGCGAGAGAACCTTGACATTGTAAATATGTTGATAGGGAGAGGAGTGAGAGTTGACGAGAAATCACTGCGTGCAGCATGTTGGGGAGAGAACCTTGACATTGTGAATCTGTTGATAGAGAGAGGAGTGAGAGTTGATGAGAAATCACTGGAAGCAGCATGTGAAGGAGGGAACATTGACATAGTTAATCTGTTGATAGAGACAGGAGTGAGAGTTGATGAGAAATCAATGCATGCAGCATGTAGGGGAGGGAACCTTGACATTGTGAATCTGTTGATAGAGAGAGGAGTGAGAGTTGATGAGAAATCAATGCATGCAGCATGTAGGGGAGGGAACCTTGACATTGTGAATCTGTTGATAGAGAGAGGAGTGAGAGTTGATGAGAAATCAATGCATGCAGCATGTAGGGGAGGGGACCATGACATTGTGAATCTGTTGATAGAGAAAGGAGTAAGAGTTGACGAGAAATCACTGCGTGCAGCATGTTGGGGAGAGAACCTTGACATTGTGAATCTGTTGATAGAGAAAGGAGTAAGAGTTGACGAGAAATCACTGCGTGCAGCATGTTGGGGAGAGAACCTTGACATTGTGAATCTGTTGATAGAGAGAGGAGTGAGAGTTGATGAGACAGCACTGCATGCAGCATGTAGGGGAGGGGACCTTGACGTTGTAAATCTGTTGATAGAGAGAGGAGTGAGAGTTGATGAGAAATCAATGCATGCAGCATGTAGGGGAGGGAACCTTGACATTGTGAATCTGTTGATAGAGAGAGGGGTGAGAGTTGATGAGAAATCAATGCATGCAGCATGTAGGGGAGGGAACCTTGACATTGTGAATCTGTTGATAGAGAGAGGAGTGAGAGTTGATGAGAAATCAATGCATGCATCATGTAGGGGAGGGAACCTTGACATTGTTAATCTGTTGATAGAGAGAGGAGTGAGAGTTGATGAGAAATCAATGCATGCAGCATGTAGGGGAGGGAACCTTGACATTGTGAATCTGTTGATAGAGAGAGGAGTGAGAGTTGATGAGAAATCAATGCATGCAGCATGTAGGGGAGGGAACCTTGACATTGTTAATCTGTTGATTAAGAAAGGAGTGAGAGTTGATGAGAAATCACTGGAAGCAGCATGTGAAGGAGGGAACATTGACATAGTTAATCTGTTGATAGAGAGAGGAGTAAGAGTTGATGAGAAATCAATGCATGCAGCATGTAGGGGAGGGAACCTTGACATTGTGAATCTGTTGATAGAGAGAGGAGTGAGAGTTGATGAGAAATCAATGCATGCAGCATGTAAGGGAGGGAACCTTGACATTGTTAATCTGTTGATAGAGAGAGGAGTGAGAGTTGATGAGAAATCAATGCATGCAGCATGTAGGGGAGGGAACCTTGACATTGTGAATCTGTTGATAGAGAGAGGAGTGAGAGTTGATGAGAAATCAATGCATGCATCATGTAGGGGAGGGAACCTTGACATTGTTAATCTGTTGGTAGAGAGAGGAGTGAGAGTTGATGAGAAATCAATGCATGCAGCATGTAGGGGAGGGAACCTTGACATTGTGAATCTGTTGATAGAGAGAGGAGTGAGAGTTGATGAGAAATCAATGCATGCAGCATGTAGGGGAGGGAACCTTGACATTGTTAATCTGTTGATTAAGAAAGGAGTGATAGTTGATGAGAAATCACTGGAAGCAGCATGTGAAGGAGGGAACATTGACATAGTTAATCTGTTGATAGAGAGAGGAGTAAGAGTTGATGAGAAATCAATGCATGCAGCATGTAGGGGAGGGAACCTTGACATTGTGAATCTGTTGATAGAGAGAGGAGTGAGAGTTGATGAGAAATCAATGCATGCAGCATGTAAGGGAGGGAACCTTGACATTGTTAATCTGTTGATAGAGAGAGGAGTGAGAGTTGATGAGAAATCAATGCATGCAGCATGTAGGGGAGGGAACCTTGACATTGTGAATCTGTTGATAGAGAGAGGAGTGAGAGTTGATGAGAAATCAATGCATGCAGCATGTAGGGGAGGGAACCTTGACATTGTTAATCTGTTGATTGAGAAAGGAGTGAGAGTTGATGAGAAATCAATGCATGCAGCATGTAGGGGAGGGAACCTTGACATTGTGAATCTGTTGATAGAGAGAGGAGTGAGAGTTGATGAGAAATCACTGCATGCAGCATGTAAGGGAGGGAACCTTGACATTGTTAATCTGTTGATTGAGAAAGGAGTGAGAGTTGATGAGAAATCACTGGAAACAGCATGTGAAGGAGGGAACACTGACATTGTAAATCTGTTGATAGAGAGATGAGTGAGAGTTGATGAGAAATCACTGCATGCAGCATGTAGGGAAGGAAACATTGACATTGTTAATTTGTTGATAAAGACAGGAGTAAGAGTTGATGAGAAATCACTGCAAGCAGCATGTAGGGGAGGGGACCTTGACAAGGTGAATCTGTTGATAGGGAGGGTTGAAGGTTGATGAGAAATCACTGCATGCAGCATGTAAAGGAGGGAACACTTACATTGTGAATCTGTTGATAGAGAGAGGGGTGAAGGTTGATCACAAATCACTGCATGCAGCTTGTGGAGGAGGTAGCATTGTGACTGTGAATCTGTTGATAGAGAGAGGAGGGAGAGTTGATGATAAATCACTGGAATCAGCCAGTAGGAGAGGGAACACTGACATTGTGGATCTGTTGATAGGGAGGGTTGAACGTTGATGAGAAATCACTGCATGCAGCCAGTGAGAAAGTTATATTGACATTGTATATGTTGATAAAGTATTTAGAGAGAGTTGATGATGATTTTTGACATATACATGTATGAGGTTTGTTGATAAGGTGGACATGGAAAATCCTGAATGATATGAAAGTTTAGATATTGTTTTATAGACCTCAAAAGAGTTCATTAGTGTGTTATATAAAAAAGCACAGTTTACATGCTACAGGCCTGAATGATATTGAAATGTTTAAATATTGAATATAGACCTGAAAAGGGTTAATTAGTGTGTGATATAAAAAGGTACAGTTTACAGGCTACAGACCTGAATGATATTGAAATGTTTAATTATTGAATACAGACCTCAAAAGGGTTATTTAGTGTGTGATGTAAAAAGGCACAGTTTACAGGCTAGAGACCTGAATGATATTGAAATGTTTAAATATTGAATACAGACCTCAAAAGGGTTATTTAGTGTGTGATATAAAAAGGTACAGTTTACAGGCTACAGACCTGAATGATATTGAAATGTTTAAATATTGAATATAGACCTCAAAAGGGTTATTTAGTGTGTGATATAAAAAGGTACAGTTTACAGGCTACAGACCTGAATGATATTGAAATGTTTAAATATTGAATATAGACCTCAAAAGGGTTATTTAGTGTGTGATATAAAAAGGTACAGTTTACAGGCTACAGACCTGAATGATATTGAAATGTTTAAATATTGAATATAGATCTAAACATGGTTAATTAGTGATATAAAAAGGCACAGTTTACAGGCTACAGGCCTGAATGATATTAAAGTTCAGATAATGAATATAGACCTAAAAATGGTTATTTGGTGATATAAAAGGCACAGTTTACAGGCTACAGGCCTGAATGATATTAAAGTTCAGATATTGAATATAGACCTAAAAATGGTTAATTCGTGTGATATAAAAAGACACAGTTTACAGGCTACAGGCCTGAATGATATTGAAATGTTTAAATATTGAATATAGTCCTCAAAAGAGTTAATTAGTGTGTGATATAAAAAGGCACAGTTTACAGGCTACAGGCATGAATGATATTAAAGTTCAGAAATTGAATATAGACCTAAAAATGGTTAATTAGTGATATAAAAGGCACAGTTTACAGGCTATAGGCCTGAATGATATTGAAGTTCAGAAATTGAATATAGACCTAAAAATGGTTAATTAGTGATATAAAAGGCACAGTTTACAGGCTACAGGCCTGAATGATATTAAAGTTCAGAAATTGAATATAGACCTAAAAATGGTTAATTAGTGATATAAAAGGCACAGTTTACAGGCTACAGGCCTGAATGATATTAAAGTTCAGAAATTGAATATAGACCTAAAAATGGTTAATAAGTGATATAAAAGGCACAGTTTACAGGCTACAGAGTAATTAATCTGATTATATAACAGTAAAAGAGGGATGAAGTGGTTTTTTTTTAAACAATTTGTCACTACAATTCTTACTTTTTTCAAAAGGATGGGACGATTAAGTTTAAAATATTATCGTTTTGCTACTTTTATGCATATCTGCATTACTTATTCAATTAAAGTCTCATACTCATTTTTGCATGTGGTTTTAGGATGAAATTAAGCTGTTTTGAATACAAATACATCACTCGGGAGGAAAAAATTTCTTAGAAATTTTTATATTACATTTACACTTTTTATCAACAATAACATACTTATTTTTATGCCCAAATCATAATCCCCCCTTTAAAAAGGCCATAACAATTAACAAACCTGCTTTCTGGTGAAGTAATCATAAGGCGGGTATCATTTATACTGTCTCAAGTATTGTTATTGCAGTCGATGGGTTTAAACTTTGTCAGCAATGATTACTCAATACGGAGTAAAATAAAATAAGATCTAATCATTTGCGACAAAGAAGGTTTTCAAGCATATATATTTAGAAACCTGAAGTTGTGAGTTGTCCACGCTTGATTCGCCCTCATGTCGGCTGCTGTTTCGGTCTTTTTAGTAAATTATCTTCTATTTAATGCTTTTGGTCCGATTTTTAGCTCATCTGGCCTGTAAGGCTCGATGGGCTTATGGCATGGCATGGTGTCCGGCGTCCGTCCGTCCGTCCATCCGTCCGTCCGTCCGTCCGTCCGTCCATCCGTCCGTCCGTAAACTTTGTGGAATTTCGACTTCTTCTCTAGAACCACAAGGGCAAGAAAGCTGAACATTTGTGTACAGACTCCTTGGCTAGTGAGGATTATAAATTGTAGCTTTTGTTGCCCTGTGACCCCTAATAAGGGCCACAGGGGCCTCGCCCTAAAAACCTATTTTCATCTTCTTCTCCAGAACCATAAAGCCTAGAAAGCTGAAACTTTGTGTACAGACTCCTTGGCTAGTGAGGATTATAAATTGTAGCTTTTGTTGCCCTGTGACCCCTAATAAGGGCCACAGGGGCCACGCCCTAAAAACCTATTTTCATCTTCTTCTCCAGAACCATAAAGCCTAGAAAGCTGAAACTTTGTGTACAGACTACTTAGCTAGTCAGGATTATAAATTGTAGCTTTTGTTGCCCTGTGGCCCCTAATAAGGGCCACAGGGGCCTCGCCCTAAAAACCTATTTTCATCTTCTTCTCCAGAACCATTAAGCCTAGAAAGCTGAAACTTTGTGTACAGACTCCTTAGCTAGTGAGGATTATAAATTGTAGCTTTTGTTGCCCTGTGACCCCTAATATGGCTAATAAGGGCCACAGGGGCCAAGCCCTAAAAACCTATTTTCATCTTCTTCTCCAGAACTATAACGCCTAGAAAGGTGAAACGTTGTGTACAGACTCCTTGACAAGTGAGGATTATAAATTGTAGCTTTTGTTGCCCTGTGACCCCTAATAAGGGCCACAGGGGCCACACCCTAAAAACCTATTTTCATCTTCTTCTCCAGAACCATAAGGCCTAGAAAGCTGAAACTTTGTGTACAGACTCCTTGGCTAGTGAGGATTATTAATTGTAGCTTTTGTTGCCCTGTGACCCCTAATAAGGGCCACAGGGGCCACACCCTAAAAACCTATTTTCCTCTTCTTCTCCAGAACCATAAGGCCTAGAAAGCTGAAACTTTGTGTACAGACTCCTTGGCTAGTGAGGATTATAAATTGTAGCTTTTGTTGTCCTGTGACCCCTAATAAGGGCCACAGGGGCCTCGCCCTAAAAACCTATTTTCATCTTCTTCTCCATAACCATTTAGCCTAGAAAGCTGAAACTTTGTGTACAGACTCCTTAGCTAGTGAGGATTATAAATTGTAGCTTTTGTTGCCCTGTGACCCCTAATATGGCTAATAAGGGCCACAGGGGCCAAGCCCTAAAAACCTATTTTCATCTTCTTCTCCAGAAGCATAAGGCCTAGAAAGGTGAAACTTTGTGTACAGACTCCTTGACAAGTGAGGATTATAAATTGTAACTTTGATGGTCCTGTGGCCCCTAATAAGGGTCACAGGGGCCACACCCTAAAAACCTATTTTCATCTTCTTCTCCAGAACCATAAGGCCTAGAAAGCTGACTCCTTGGCTAGTGAGGATTATGAATGGTAGCTTTGGTGACCCTGTTGTCCCTAATAAAGGCAAAAAGAACGTCCTTCGAATCTATTTTCATCTTCTTCTCCTGAAGTATAAGGCTGAGAAAACTGAAACTTGTCGCCTATATATACGTAATTTTATGATTGGTGACCCTGTGGCCTCTACAAAGGGGGAATCACATTGACCACACTCTACAGCATAATTGATGATGAAGCCTGATGAGCTACAGAGCCAATGGCTCTATTTTTCCTAGGTTGGTTGCAAAATATAGCAAAAATACAAGAAAAACAATAAAACTATTTTAAAAAGTAAATACTCTGAAAAATGGCCTCTTAAGATTTTACATCGTAATAGTAAGAAAAGGTTTTCTTTATGCTTTCCTTCTAGAATAGATGTTCTTCACATTTATGGTAACATGAAATTCGATTTAAATGATTGAAATGTAGTTATTTCCTGGAACATTAAATGAACAATATAACCTAACTTTGTTAAACCATAATTGTTCTACACTTGGTAAGGTAGCAGAATTGTAATCATATGTACATATAGTTTATCAGAAAGATGTGTTTTGTATTTTTTGTAGTCCGAGTTGATAACATTAAGACGTTGAATATTCTGTCTATGTTTATTCATAATCTATTGTATAATGTTAATAAGGTATCTTGTCATAAACAAAGCGTACCTAAAAATAAAACCTTTTCTCAAGAGCAGATTAAAGTTTTTATTTCTTTTATCAATAATTTGTTATGCAGGGCGGCATTTGCATGTTTCTCTTTGTCAAAATATGTAAATAACCGCATAAAAGTTAGTTTAAGATGAACTTTAAAGTTTCATTTTAGTAAGATAGTATCCATTTGTCTTTGTTCCCTATAGAAAACAAACAATACATTTCCGATGTCACTTTACAGTGAACCCAGACCTCAATCACAAGCATATGTTATGCTGATATAAACGTCTGGTTTGTGTGAGCCTTGAAGAAGAGCGTATATCAGTTACATTTCCTCAATTTTGTAGTTCTGTTGTCAGTCTCAGATAACATCAAATTAATCGTAGTTTGAAGAATGAATCAGGTGTTGTGTGAATGTGAACACATTCGTTTTAGGAATGTATAAAGGAGGCCAGGTACTGTCGAAGTTTAAAATTACTGTTAGCAAATGCAATGATTTGGAGGTGTTGGGACACATACTTGGCATTACAAATTGTTTTCATACCCTTTAAAAAGTTCCACTCTGGACAATTTTTTTTGTAAATAAATTTGTCTTTAATATGGTTCTTGTCTTTCCTTACAAGACAATTCTTCTTTTAGAGTCTGCCTAAGGATCAAGCTGATATGTTTTCTCTTCTAATGTAAATATTTGACCAAACAACATATATCAATATTTGTTAAGAAATGAAAGCAAAAAAAGAGAATATGGGCGTCAATGTGATATATCATCAATGAAGATGCTTATTAACAAGGTGTATGTTTTTTATAATCAACATTTTATAACTAATGACTGTATCGGGAAACGACCCTTCAAATATAGCCAATTGATAATTGCTAAATTGATAAATACTAGTCCTTTCTAGACTCAATATCGGAGAAAACGGGTAATACTGATGTTAGGTTTACTTAGACTGATCACTATTGGCACTTAAGGCAGATTTTTTTTACCTTCCTTGTGTACAGACGTATTGTAGAACCACTGATAAAATCATTCAGATTAAATACAGGTTGATACGTTCAACATTTCTCATTTACCACTTGAATATTATCCAGGAACATCTTCTCTTCTAGTGCTTGTCAGATTAATTATGCATGTTACACATATTGAACAGCATTGACTGAGGACAACGCCATACTATCACTCATCTTCCTACGCAGAGCCTAAAATGCCAGTTTCCGAACTGTCATTTCATGCTTTGCTGCAGAGACTTTACTTTAGTGTCCCTACAGGCTAGAGAGCAAGCACAAGAAACTCAAGGTTATGCAGCAAGGCATTTAAAACTGACAGTTTGGAAACTGGCGTTTTAGGTGTTGCGTAGGAAGATGACTATCACTGTGAAGGTTGATTTTTCATATACTTTGGTGATTACGTCCTCCTTGCTGTGGTTTTGATAGTCTTGGTCCTAATTCTGCAAGTCTAGATTCACCGAATAACCATATGAAATAAAAACCCTGAAAAGATAGAATAATACAAAAGAAATTACAGTAATTTTTCAGAACATTTCATAGATTTTATTTTAGTGTCACTGATCGATACGATATTCAAGGGGAGATTTCAGTTAATGCATACAATTACATTAGTAGATGATTATAAAACAACCAAGTTGAAACAGGTTACTGGGAGTAACAATCTTGTTGATTTATATTTGACAACTTGATAATGAAAAGGGTACAAGCGAAGTTTGTTTCTACAAAATAACCCAATAGGACTGCCCCGTTGATAAGTTTATTTCATGTAATCAAAAGATCACGTTACCATTTGCAAGATAAAGAGACAAATACATTAAACAAGTAAATTATTAAACTAACGCACTATATCTTCATCAACTAAATGTATCTTGTATGTTAAAGGATTTAAAGCAATACTCTATAATTTTAAAAGGTGTAATTACAACTTTAAAAGTTGTATATTCAACTTTTAAGGTGTAATAACAACTTTTAAAGATGTAATAACAACTTTTAAAGATGTAATAACAACTTTAAAGTTGTATATTCAAGTTTTAAAGGTGTAATTACAACTTTTAAAGGCGTAATAACAATTTTTAAGGCGTTATTACAACTTTAAGGTGTAATTACAAGTTTTAAAGTTGTATATTTAAGTTTTAAAGTTGAAATTACAACTTTTAAAGTTGAAAATACAACTTTTTGTAAGAACACAATTTAATTGTTCAAACATGTATTGAAATCAAAACTTAAAGCTTGAATAAACAACTTTAAAGTCGAAAACACAACTTTTTAACTTGATAATACAACTTTTAAAAGTTGAAATTACACCTTAATAAGTTGAGATTACACCTATAAAAGATGAATGTACAATTTTTGAAAGTTGAATATACTTCTTTCAAAAGTTGAATATCTAGCTTTCAAAGTTGTAATAACAACTTTTAAACTTGATTATACACCATTAAAAGTAGTAATTACAACTTTTAAACTTGAATATACACCTTTCAAAGTTGTAATTCCAACTTAAAAACTTGAATATTCAACTTTATAAATGTCAGAGGACAAATTATGAAGATTTACATAAAATTCATTGGCGGTCATTTTGTGTGAACACCTTTAATTAATTTTTGTGAAAAAAAGGAATTGCATGGTTAAACTTTACATTATAAATTTGAATTATTACTGTTCCATTTATAAATACATTGTCTTTCAATTGGAACCATTTATTTTCATTTTCCTGACATCACCTTATATCCCCTCTAAAAACGTGCTACTGCATGTTAATGAAAGTTTTTTTAAAGTTTAGTGATACAGAGATTGAAGACGAGTTCCACTTTATCCTTCACTATTCAAAGTATAAGGAATTAAGACATAGATATATAAAACAGCGTTATTAGAAAGAAACATCTGTTTATAAATTAATTCAACTGTTTACATTACAAAATACCTCTCAATTATGTAACTTTGGTAATATTATTTTCAACGCCATGAGATTAAGAAATATGTACCCTATCTTTATTCGAGTAATATGTACGTTCTCCTTTCATCACAAGTTTGTGACTCTTTGTAAAACTGAGTTCACCAAACCATCTGGTTATATCATATCACCTTCTAATGTTATATTCAAATGAACTGTATTATTTCACATTTTAAAAGAATGGAATTTAATATCTAGCTAAACTAAGCACATCCATTAATCTACCTCAAAATTATGTGTTAAGGGTTTTCACACAACACAACTAGCCGCGAGTGATACCTGATACAATGTTATTTATAGAACTATGCATACTAAACAGATGGCCTAATGGCTTTTAGTCCAATGAGGAAACTACATATGACTTACCATTTTACAAAACACTGCTTATGTTAAAAGGCGCATATATCCTTACAATATATTCTTATACATTGTTATCCTTTGTGTTTTGTCTATGTCACAGGGTGAGATATAAGCATTCCTACTGGCTTTTGCTAGGGGGATATCTCTTTGGCCGAACAGGTAGAGTGTAGGACTCTCAACCCGGAGGTCCTGGGTTCGAATCCCGATGGAGGTGGTTTCAAAATCACTTCTGTTACAATTGGCGCCCGACGTCGGCCGGGACTATTCCTTAATGTCACATCACCTTTAAGTCCTTCATAATTCCTTCACCCTTCATGGGCATATCTCTTGAATGCTTGACTCGAGGACGAGTCATTTCGTGGAGGGGGTGAATGTGACAGGGTGAGGTTTACCACTTCCTTTGCCTACCTGTTTCTCACCTCACTCCAATTTATGTTACTGAGGTGGAAACACATTATTTCATTTCCAGGTATGGTGATTTTCTAATCTTTTTCCATCTGCCTGAATTCTCTTTCAAACCCTTTTTAAGGTGCTTAATGTTAACTAAATAATAATTATAAACCAATAATGATAATATTTAATGTGCAAAATATTAATTTAATTCAGTTAAATAGTATTTCATAATCTCTTTAATTTAAAAATATGGCCATGCCATGTGCTTTTTAAAAACAATAATTTCTAAGTGCAATATTTATATCTTGAATATGAATTATGTTTATGTGATATTTAAGCAATATGAATGTGATATTATACTAGATGAATATTGTTAAAATTATTTATTTGAAATATATTGTTGATTTTATGACTCCAATTTCTGTTGCTGAGGTGGAAACACATTATTTCATTTCCAGATTGTACCTCAGCAAAAAATCCATCAACTCATCAAATAAATCCATCATATCACCAACCATCCTTGTTTGTCACATCTTGACTAGCGGCCCAGTGCCGAACAGATATATACACGGCCACATCTCAAAAAATGTTTTTAAATCATTCAGTCCTATATCAATTTGTTAAATTTATTTGATGTA
>OU744723.1:46723262-46966787 GCA_916613615.1 Steromphala cineraria
GACACAATTTGGAAGGTTATTTTGGGGAAAAAAGCAGAGAGAAATAAAAAAGAGCAGCTATTTCTTATTCTTATTGGAATAACTGCAACATTATATTTACCCGATTGGTGACATCTTTATTATTGATTTATTTATCATCCATTGCGTTTGAAAGTCAGTATTCCGATTTAAAAAAAGTAAAGGCATCTTCCCTGCCGACATCAATCTACCTCGGAGCACTGTGAACGATATAAAGCACTATCTTTAAACACCACAATTATAGTGATATTGATACAAACTCTCAATCGCAATATAAAGCCACAGTGTATCAACTGAACCAGAAATTTACATTCTTCCTAAGTCAGGTCTTGTGTAAAAAAACGTCTGGCAGAAGAATCGAGACGATTGCACAGTTCACCCGCCCGGCCCCTATGTCTGTGCCCGTTGAAATTTTATCCAGAAGGTGGCGAGAAAATTATTTGATTGGCTATACAGTATATATATTGTCGGGTCGTGCGAGTCAATCTAGCTTCTGAGCCCAGAATAAGCTCCAAGAGATATCTTTCAGTAAAGTAGGACAAAATAAGATATAAGAAGTTTAGCGAAGAATATAAAAAAAGTTTTCCTATTTCTGACCTCGTTATTTTGATCTTTCCCCTGTTGACGCAACTTTAAAGCAATTTATATCTTTATCACATCAAGAAATAATGCCATAAATATAGACGTTGGCATCCATAATTTTATACTCCCCTTCCATTTCGTCATACAAACTACTGAATTGCCCCTCATTTATACCTGGACATTAGTGTACCAAAACTAAAATGAAAGACCTTAAATGGGGCATTAACACGTTTGTAGGGGAAATATAAGGTGATGTCAGGAAAATGAAAATTAATGGTTCCAACTGAAAGACAATGTATTTATACTAAATGGAGCAATAATTTTTCAAATATATAACGTAAAGTTTTGCCATGCAATTCCTTTCATTACAGAGAATGAATTAAAGGTGTTCACAAAAAATGGCCGCCAATGGATTTAATGTGAATCTTCATGCTTTGTCCTCTGACTTTGGATGATTGACTTGTATAATGAGAGTTTTTACACTGTCAAAATAATACATTTAACAATAGCTTGCAAATATCAGTGAAACATTAAAGATATAAAATTCAACTGCCCCTTTAAAATGTGGGACATGATTACCATCCTTATTTTGACAAGTGACGTCAAACCATTGTACACACTACGTCATCTCCTCTGTGGTATTTTCAAACTCAGTGGTGAAAACACTTTCATAGAACTGAGAAATAGAGGATATCTTATGTTTTGAGAGTTACACATTTACTTCAGGTTAGGGCCAGTATTTCACGAGTGCCTCTATGGTCGAAAATGAAATTTACGTTTTAAAAAAGCCTTGCCTCGATAAATTTTTGAGCATTGCTGTGTCGTATTGTGATATTTTCAAAGACATACATGTACAAAACAAACTCAGGGCTGGAGAACTCAGTCTCTCACTGCTCAGCATAGAATAAAACTCAGTCTCTCACAGCTTAGCATAGAATAAAACTCAATCTTTCACACCTAAGCATACAATTTACATGAAATACAAACATTGCCAGAACAAAACCACTGTCGGAGATATGTTTTTTATTTGAATAATTAAAAATCAAATTTGTGATGTTAGGGGAAACAATTAGATAAAACAAGTAAATGTCATTTGCATTAATAGTGACTAAATGGTTATGGTGCTAACAGCTAATAAAGCAATGTGAATCTAAAAGTCAATAAATCAAATAAAGATGTCCTATATTGTTTTTGGACGTACGTCGGTTTCTCGAAATAACACCTAGAAGCTTTAACATTGCGAAGTGATGTTTTCTCGATGTATGACATCTCACGTGTGTGTTCATTTCTTAATCATCCATAGCGTCACTCCGAAAGTAAAAACTCTGATAATGAGAAAATAACAGAAACTATGTTGGGACACAGAGCAATGTTGATGCAAACTCTCATTTTCACCATAAATACATATCAACTGAACCAGATATTGATATTCTTCCTTATTGGCCAAAGTGTAATAGTCAGGCAGAAGAATCGACACGATTGCACCCATTCACCCGTCCGGACCTTATGTTAGTGCACGGTCTATACGTGCTGCACACTTTTTGCGTTCTACCCGGTTGCTCTCTGCTCTGCTGAGGCAAATATTTCAATAACTTATCCGAATATTCTAAATATATGCGGTTTTCTTTTCCAAACATTGAAATTACGAAAATTAAACCATTTTTGAACATAAAATTAGCCTTGAAATTTTATCCTAATTTTAGAAGATAGTTTTATTTTAAAAACTGTAAAAATATATTGATCACATTAGGCTGAAAGAGAGGTAAAGGTAGTTGACCACAAATTGTAGAAAGCAAGTAAACAACTTGTTTGTGTCTGAAAACCGAGGTCAGTTCCGGCCAGATGGCCGGTTGAAGAGAGCAAAAACATGCTCCATAAAACAGTATAATATGAAATCGTGTCCAGCAATTATAAGTTCCTTTGAAGTGTTCTCGGACATCGGACGAGGCAGAGTCGAGAGTTCAGGGTTATGTCATACTATGTTTACGTGGAAGTCAGGAGATGAACGTAGTAATTGGAAACATAATGTCTCAAGGACAAACCATCTTTAAATATCGCACCTCATGATTAAATAATCAGTTGAGCTTGGACAGCGGCTGATTGACCATCTCCCGTCTTCTGTCTTTCTTGCATGCGTCGAAGTCTGATTCAGAGTGTCTGAACTAAGAGTATCACCTGACTATACCTTGAGTTACTCAGAGTCCTTGTACAGCAAGGAATTGGCTAGAGCAGTGAGCTGACCATTGACGTTATATAGACACTATCCTGATCACGCCGTTCCAGTGACCGTATCATCCCTCACGACTGTCAACTAATTAATTACGTACCTACTCGCTCAGGGTCACTGGGAGTAACGGGTGGCATATATAAAAGCCCAGGATACTAAACCTAAATAAAAAGCAAGTTTGCCAGGTGATATTAACGTTGCACCAATACAGTATAGCTCTCAGTAACTGCTCACCAGCGTCAAACATCTGAATACTGCTAACTATGATAAACAAAGACGTTTTGAATTGCCATTCCATGATATGCAATTTTTATGTACAAGGATTCACCGATTGCCGTTTGTCTTAGGAGCCTTCACCTTACCCTGCAACGATACCTGAAAACAGGAATCCTGAG
This sequence comes from Steromphala cineraria, assembly GCA_916613615.1. NCBI lineage: Eukaryota > Metazoa > Mollusca > Gastropoda > Trochida > Trochidae > Steromphala > Steromphala cineraria. The sequence continues at coordinate 46,726,485 of OU744723.1, forward strand.
TCTGTCTATATATAGACCCAGGCAAGTCTAGTTGCAGCATGTCTAGATCACTACTGTTTCAGGAAATGGGTTCCTTTTAGTTTGGATACTATAGCTGCATTAAAGATGTATGTTCATTTCAGAGACCAAAATTTAGTCTAGTGCAACCTTTATTTTTGGTCTACTCTGAAAGAGAAACACGTGTTTCTCATGACTCAATCAAACCCGCGGGCAAACATTCTTTATTATTGATTATGCTTGGGGATCTTCCTTATCCATAACAATCGACCTGATTACGAAGTAAATGTATACCTAAATGCATCCTGTCATTACAACATTTTATTTGTCTATCATATAATAATAATAAAAGTCCATTTATATAGCGCATATATCCATGCACATTGTATGCTCAAAGCACTGAGTGACATATTACCCCTGGTCAACGAGTACAGAACACTCCCTAAGGAGAATACAACCGTTCGCCTGTCAGGCGCTCGAGGTTCAAATTCAGACTACCATCGTATCATACCAGGTACCCAATTGCTGCTGGGTGGACAGAGGCACGCTTCGAACTAAGTCACTTACCCAGGGTGACACCACAAGTTTCTCAACTCATGTCTCCATGTGGGGCAGGGAATCAACCCTTCAAACTCTCAGATTATCCAGCAACGGGTTACCCACCCATCCAGCGAGCTGCGCCCGTTGTTGCTGAACTACTCTGATAGCGGTCGACTGAGCATTGCACAGGACCACGTGCAATATATATTTATATATAGTGTATATCTGACTTCTAAATGCATTTTAAAAACTAAATCTTGATCTTACTTCTTAATCCTAGAATAAGTATGTGTTCTTTAATTGGAGCGGTTATGTCAGCCATCTGCATTAATCACAAGATACGGGTATACCTCTATTCTATAAATGAAATGGTTTGAAAGAGATTAAGATTGTTCTTGTTCGTATCACATCCTTGAATGTGATAAGTTTCGAATTGACTTGTGCAACACTTTGGTAAGCACAACAACACATATTTGATTTTCTTATAGAATTTTATTTCAAAATGACAAGATAATCCTCTGTTTTAAAGGGACAGTAGCACGTTTTAGGGGGATTATAAGGTGATGTCAAGAAAATGAAAACCAAATGTTCTAAATAAAAGACAATGTATTTAAACTAAATGAGGCAGTACAAAAATCAAATACATAACGTAAATCTTCATGTTATTAATTTACACAGGATAGACTAAAGGTCTTTACACAAAAATGGTCGCCAAAGGACTTTATTTGAACCTTATATTTTGTTCTCTGTCTATGGATAATAAGCTTGTATACGTTATTTTACCACTTTCAAAATTATACATTTAGCATTAACGTGGTATTAAAAAACGAAAATTGAAAAGATAAAATTTTCAAAAATCGTTTACTGGCCTTTTAAAATCCATCATACATGCTGTATTGACCATCGTAAAAATGATTGTAAATATTTCAACACCAAAATAGGCCAACTTGATGTGCACTTTGCAGTGATCTGCATGGCGATGATTGATATGTTTTGTTGATTTTGTTGTAAATACATGGTAAGTCAATTCTTGATGTGGAGTACCAAATGGGGGGTTCACACTTACGTTAATTTACGTACTTTAACGTAGTTGGTTGAACGTAGCCATAAAACCTCTAACTTGGTGTATATTTGTGCAATTTAGGCAACTACGTCAAACAACGTTTCATTACAAAAGGGTTCACTGCGTGTGTGTACGTTCAACTACATTTAAGTACGTTGAACTACGTTAAACAACGGATAACTACGGTCATTGCACTAAATACAAACTACGTCCTTCTACGTTAAACCACGTTGATCTACATTTAAGAAAGTTTATTAGTACGTTTAAGTACGTTGAAGTACGTTTAATTACGTCAAAGTACGTTAAAGTAGGGTAAACCACGTTTATTCCGCGTCCAAGGGGTAGGGTATATAAAGAGCCACGTGTTTGTTTTTCATTCTTTCTCTCAATTGTCGAGCTCACAAGAGTGTTTTTGCAATCTATCAACTATGGGGAAAACGAGAGGTAGAAAAACTGGACCTCCAGCTTCTAAATCAAATTTAGGTGCAAGAAATATTCCTAAGAAAACGGTTGTTTCTGTAAATTCTGACGAAGAAACTACTTTGCCTGATCTGACAGAGGACGAGAATCCCCCAGGACGTACAATGAATGATCTATCTAAAAAGTCACAATCCAGACGATCAGCTTTAAAACTGACCGAAGACCAAGAAGTAAAGGCTTTTGAATATGTGGAGGCCCATCCAGAACTTTATAACAAGAACCATCCAAACTTTTGCAAAAGAACACTGAAGGACGCACTATGGGCTGAGATGGCAACTACTATCCAAGCCAAGGAAACTGATGGTTTGTTCAATTTCCACACATTTAATATAATGATGATTGATTAGTTATTGTTATTACTCGCCCGTGTAAGATATTGCAGTGTAATATTTATACAGCAATATTAAACTAGTGTATATCACAATGGCACAATGACGTCACAATAGTTTGCGGTTATGACGTCACAGTGCTGTCGGACTCGCGGTAATCATATTTCAAGCACCGAATGGGCTACTTCTCTTGATTAGTAGGCGAGTAATAAACAGAATACTAAACTCCCTTTAATTTAATACCATTTTTATTAAACTCGTGAATGATTTGCCACAGATTTGGCATCAAATTCGCTTTCGCTCGTTTGATACAAAATCATTAACTCGTTTAATAAAAATGGTATTAAATAGAACGTCGTTTAGTATCCTCTATTTGTTGCATATTAGAAAATAACCAAAGAGGTAAAGTGATTATGGGAATTATCCACGAGTTTAAATAGTGTCATATTCATTCTTACTCAGGGTAACCGACCAATCAACGATGAGAATCACTTGAAAGCTCATGAGCAAATATCACTAAAATAATAACCCGTGTCTCCTCATCCGTATGGGTAACATGAGGCGTTAAGTTTGTAAAGAAATCAATATTCACATATGTTATTCATATTTCTTAAACAGAGTAATGTATACCGTTGTACTCGTTTAGGTACCATCGCCTCGGGTCCTCGAATGATGACCTGGTTCGCCAACATGAGGAGTGCATACGGGAAGGCAACAAGGAGTCCTTCCGGGTCTGGACTCAAGGTACTCACACAGAGGGAGGAGTGGCTTAAAGGGCGCCTGCAGTTTCTGGACCAGCATGTCTACAGGGTGCCAAAGAGATGTGGTGTTGATGTAAGTATTGCAATACGCGATAACATGATAATAATAAAGACAAAACTTCATTCTTTCCTTGATATATTTATTAAACATCTGTTTAATTTACATCGTTTTTCATTGGCAGTTAATTTCACAACTAAAGCAACGCCATCCTGAAAGATTCAGTGACCACGTGAATTCATCGGATGCCGACTCTGATGAGACACAAGTATGCGAGGACCCTCTGCCTGTTATTACAACTGAAACATCTAAAAGAAAACGGCGGTCGGCGGAGACATCTTCTCTTATGGAGAAGATAGAAAAAAGAATTGAGGCTACTCAAAAACAACAGGAAGATCTAATGCAAATGGTAAGAATGAACACAATGTACAAAGTTGAATTGCAATGTATCATACATAACGTATTATATTTATCAGATTATAACTCCTTATGAAACTACAATGATATGCTGCATTAGTCAAATACAATACGACATTTTACTTACAGGAGGAATCTGAACAAATGGCTTTTGGGAGACTAGTTGGTATATCCGCCTCTGAGTTTGATGATGAAGCCTAGGACGCATTCCAATTGAACGTGCAGAGCCTAATGATTAAGTATAGACGCGAGACAAGACAACGGAGGTCGAAGACTCAAGTCAGGTCACACACAGTCTAAGGCGCCAGGACAACAGACGAAGTTTCATCTTCCTATTCACCAAGCCCATCAACAGCCGCAGCCGCAGTCGCAGCCGCAGTCACGCCCCAATTCTACACCAGTCACATCATACAACAGCAGTGATTATCAGCTGGCTGTTGACACAGCATTCTCCCAGCACCAGCAGTGTCCGACTGGATATATGCCGACTTGGCAGCATGTGTATCAGCCTCCTCAGCCTCAGCCTCAGCACGGGCAGTCAGAGCGTCCATCAAGTGCTCCCCCTTCGGAGACCCTGCAGGACTTCATGGACTTGTAAACCACAACATTCTGTGTTTTCCACAAAAATTTCTTGACAAGAAATGTCAAATCTTTCAAGGAATATGAAAGGTTAATTTTCATTATTCATTTCATGTGTTCGTTTCTTTTCCTGTTTTTGTAATTAAAGTTGATGTTGAAAATATTTCATGTCTCTTGTGTTCAGTTTTTCCAGGTTTAAGATAAACACATTCTGACGAAAATACGTTACTGCTTCGAAAGGGCTGAGGTGTCAAGGTATCTCCCTAGTGATAATAATTCTAGCTTAGTACTCTCGATGATGAGTTTCCTGCCATGAAACTGAACCTGCATTGGAGTTTAGATAATGTTTCAGATAGACTCGCTGCTGTTTGGCTGCTGCTGTGCCGCTATTACCGTAGTAAATCTGATTCATGTCTTCCATGTTGGCCGTTTCCCGCCAGGCACCAGGTACAAAGTTGAAGTCCGCATCTTCTCTGTCTAGGTTGATAACATCACTTGTGGGGTTCCTGTCTCTCATGTAGTTGTGTAGAACCACGCACGTTTTGGTGATCAGGGTGGCAGTATCAACATGAACCTGAAGCGTGCCAAGTAGACATCTGAATCTGTTTGCCAGTATGCCAAAAGCATTTTCCACCACTCGCCGGGCTCTTGAAAGTCGGTAATTGAATATCAGCTCATCGTGTGTCAAACCGCGTCGGGAGAACGGTTTCATGAGCCAACATTGCATGGCAAATGCATCATCAGCAATGATGTAATAAGGTACTTGGACATCATCATTTGGAAGGGGGTCTGCATCTGGTATACCCAGAACTCCTTGTTGAACTGCTTGGTTTAGGGCACAGTGATTCCAAATTTGACTGTCTGAGCTAGATCCAACATCACCAACCTGAATCCATCGGAACTTGTATTCCGCATCAACAAGACCCAGTAAGACAATCGAATAGAAACCCTTGTAATTGAAATATGTTGAGCCTGAATTGTATGGCTTCTTAACAGCAACGTGCTTTCCATCAAGGGCCCCTAAAACATGTGGAAACTGCCATCTGTCTTGAAATTTCTCTGCCACTTGAAGCCAATCACGGCCGTCCATTGGAGTGTTCAAAGCCTCAGTTTCCATAACATCCAAAATAGCCTTGCAAACAGTGATGACGATCCTTGAGATGGTATTGTGAGCAAGTCTGAAGTTGTACATTAGAGAATGGTATGAATCTCCAGTTGCCAAGAACCGTAATGTGACAGCTAACTTTAGCCCAGGAGAGACTGGATCACGAAATGTGCTCCTGTTACCGGTGATAAGGTGCTCGATTCTTGACAGCAGATGCTGAAATGTTTCCATATTTACTCTGAGAAAATTAATTAATGCTTCAGGATCTTCTAATCGCAATTCCTCCATCAGGGCATGATATTGACCATGTAATGGTCTGCGAAGAAGCAAGGCACGAACCCACCATCTTCTTTGTCTTCTCTTGTTTTTGTCGTCCTCCTCACTTCTCATAACACACTGTGCAAAACATAGCATTTCTATATTCACAGCATTTAGGTGCTGTATCATCTTCCTTCCACTCATCTTTGTCAATTGTCAAATGAACAGAATATATTATTTTAGCACACGTGTCTCAGTCGCGTGTGACGTCATGTACCAATAAAAACTGTACCTAGTTAAGCGTGGTTTAACGTAGTTCATCGTATTAATACTTACTTAAGTGTAGTTGGACGTATAGGAACCTACTTTAACGTCAATACATTTGTTACAAACCTACTTAAACGTAGTTTATAAGTTTTGAAAACGTAGGCAGACGTACTTACACCTAGTTTCCTGTACTAAAACGTTCTTCAACTTTCATGTTACTAGTGTAGTTTACTGTAGTTTAACTTAGTGAAACGTAGCATAACGTACTAAAACGTAATTAAACGTAGTAAAACGTACTTCAATACCTAGTAAGCTGTAGTTATTCGGGGACGAGTTGTACTACGTTTAAGTACATTCTTAACTAGGTTCAACTACGATGAACTAAGTTCAATTTTTTATGTCACTACGTCGAAGTACATTCAACTACGTTTCATAAAACGTAGTTCAAAAAAGCTAAACTTTGAACATGTTCAAACCTTAAATCACCAACTACGTTTGTCACAAGTCTATGTCTACGTTTTGAATAAGTATAACCAAGGATAAGTACGGATAACTAGGCTTAAGTACAGTTAACTACGTTAAGCTACGTTCGGCATCACTACGTTTATAAACGTAAGTGTGACTGGGGCAACACACAGGACATTCCAATAGCTCGCTCGTTTAGATTAGCAATGGTTTAGAAAGCTAATGTCCTTCCAGCCTTTCAGAAGTTGAACATTCTGGGCCACTTTTATGTAACCGCTGTATATCACTGTGTTCAACAAATCTCTGTTATAGTGCCGTGAATCCTGAGTATATTTTTTTATATTCGATGTTCCTTCTTTCATTTCTTATTTTGTTTTGCATATGCTGTTCGACCCATAAATTCAACATAGAATAGTGATAGGAAAACTTTTTTGAATCTATGCACTGTGTTGCGAGGGGTGGGGAGGATATAGCTCGACGATGTCAGGTGCTTGTCCAGTATTCTATTCTGTCTCCTTGGCATTGTCATTTCCAAACATCTTCAGTTTTAAGAAACACCTTTTTTTAACATTAGGCTTAAGCTTGAATAAGTTTAAAGGTTAAACGTGAACACAGAGTGAGTTACGATGAATTTCCTATCTTGAAACTTTGTTAGAACAATGTATCTATGTGTAAGAAGTCTCCTTGGCCTGTTATTTCCCAAATATCTTGAACATTAAGAGAAACTATTTTCGTCACATTAGTAGCTAGTTTTAGGGTTACATAAGGTTTTGGGTTGACATGGGCACAAAGGGGGTTTCGTCAATTTTATATTTTATACTTTGTTAGCACAATATTTTGATGTGTGAAAACACTTCTTGGCCTGTCATTTCCAAAATATCCTCTGTTTTAAGAAACACCATTTTCAATATAGTAGACAGGGTTAGGGTTAAATAAAGGTTAAGGTTGAAAATGGGCACAAATTGAGTAAAGTTGATTTTTTATACCTTTAAACTTTCTCAGGACGATGTTTTGATGTTTCGGCCTGGTATTTCCTAAATATCTTCAGTTTAAAGAAACACCATTTTCGTCAGGTTATTGGATAGGGTTAGGTTTCAAGAGTTGAACATGGGCACAAAGTAAGTTAAGTTGATTTCTATATCTTTAAACTTTGTCAGTACGATACTTTAAATTAAAAAGTCATACCCGAGTAAGCCTCTGTCCTTATTAGCCAAACACGTATGGTAGAGAGTTAGTAATCTGTTGGAGGAAATCAAAGTTAGTTGTGCAATCAGCAAGGCAGTGTCATTCGCAAAGCATCGGTCATTTCCGTCGCTTCGGCATAGTTATCAATAACATTTAACATATAGAGGAGATAACTCATCCTTTAACCAAACATCGCATTTTACCTTCTCCTTTGTTTTTGTAGGTTAAATAGTAAATGAAAATGTACCTTAAGCAAAGGGTAACATACACAGTTATTAAACAATTCTATCGTGTCATTATCATTGGCTGCAAATAAGGGATATACTTTGCTATTTCAACTATTCTCCTTAGTTTTTGTAGGTTAAATAGTAAATGAAAATGTACCTTAAGCAAAGGGTAACATACACAGTTATTAAACAATTCTATCGTGTCATTATCATTGGCTGCAAATAAGGGATATACTTTGAGTTTCAACTATTTGCCGCTAGGGCAATCTGCCTGAACCCTTGGATCTTGCCAAATAAGAACACACTGCTGGCACTTACCTGCCTCTGTTGGGGAGAGAATGGTGTAATTTGGAACAATTGATTTCCGTCTTTTGATAGCAAAGTATGTGCCTGACATATTGTTCGTCTTTTCAAGAATTTTGTTTGAATTTTTGTATGAAATCATACTTCTTTTTAAAAGTTACTTTCAACAATTTGGCTTACCAAAAAATTATACAAGAACTTCCTTCTACCACGGCACTTCCTTCTTATGCTATACCCGCGCCTTGGAGAGCAGTGTTGTTCAAGCATTATAATAACATCCCAGTCATTGTCAGACGTGTCAGTTTCGTGTTGTGTGTGTTGATCTTTTGATAATGATTATAACAATAATGCTATCTCTTAATTGTCCTGTTTACATTGTAATTGTAATGTGTTGGTCCATGGAACCCGGCAGCGCGAGTTCAAGTCTTATCCTTATAATGCTTGGCAACAAGTAAGGAAACGATATCCTCATCTTTTAACAATTTTTGGTATGACGCGGGTTAAATCGAACCCGACCCCCTAGTGACGAGCGGACACCATACCAACTGAGCTACGTCCCAGGACGGGCATGGTACATAAGACAGAAAGAATCACTTTCTAATCAAGCGCTCGTAAACCAACTTACTTTCTAATCTAAGTTACAATTACAATGTGATGCTGTTTACCCAACTAGCTACGACTTGCTGTACTTAAGTAGATTGTTTCTTTATTTAAGAAATAAAGTTCGCTCTTCCCCAATGTGTATTGTAATAAAGTATAGTTTTGCCCTGAACTATTATAGTTAAAACACGAGGACGGTAGCCCGAGTGCTTTAACGTTGTAATAGTTCAGGGCAAAAATATACTTTATTACAAAACACATTGGGGTAGAGCGAACTTTATTTCTTTTCTAAGATACCAAACTTATGTGCAGGGAAGTTTAAACATTCATATAATTTCAAATTGAATTAAAATTATGTAGATTATATATCCATGAACAGGGCTAACTGCTGGCTATTCCTTGTCTAGAACCCACCCCCTATTTTAAAACGATTGTTTATTGGTGAAACAGTTGATAATGTATATGTAGCAGTTTTATTTTCTCATTTATAAAGTTCAAAATTGTATTCTCATGTTATTTTTTCATTGTTCAAACAAAACAAACATATCAGACAACTCATTGTTTAATAAAACGTTACTTTTGAACAGTCAAGTTGTGCGATCATGCAATGCGGGCCACACTGCCCATATAAGGCTTATCACGTGATATTGACATTCCACAAAGAATTATGGGTATTGTTTGCTGTTGTCATAAAAATTTAAGTTGATGGTACCACCGCTAATATTAGCTGACTGTGTACACCATGAAAAGGAGTACAAACTGTATTGGTTGAGCTATATGGCACGTTGTTTGGCAGAGACGGTTGACGTGTGTCAACGTCACAAATGCTACGGGGCGCCGTGACCTGACGTGGAATGTCAAGTGGCAGAGCATTGGTCGCAGCGTTGTTCCCCTGTAAGATGGAGTTGTTATGTAGCTTTTCAACGACTGCTCATTATTGTGACCAGTGACGGACATGATACCAAGGGCCCCAACCCCAGCTTCGGAAAGTTTGGTTGATAGGGATGCGCCATGTTGATTGATAGAACCGAGACCAAAGGTTACCATGGACATGCGTGTTTACGAGGGGGCAGCTGGGAAGAGCGGATGGCGTCATTCAACTGTTACGTCATATAAAAACTATACATATATTGTCTGATAAAGTACCTTTTCTATTGTTCTAACCGCTAGGCATCTTAGAATATTGAACTCTATGGTATAGATAAGCAAAAACTACTAATCTATTCAAACAAATGTCCTTACATATATTCACCTCCAGTGTTTAATATATTCTTGTATTTCATTGAAACCATTGTATTTGTAATACGACTGCTGGTTTTGATGCAGTAAGAAAGCCCTCATGCGACTGGAGCCAGAGAATATGATAAAACTTACACAAAGTAACCAGACCAGTTGTCAGTTTATTTGTCAACAACAGACCAACTTATTTTGTTTTGATGGGGAGTGTTTTAAGTTTGTGTCATTAGAACAATCTATATAGTTAGGTACTGGAAATGTTTGCAAAACTAATTCATCATTACTATATTAACATCACAAACTTGATAACTTTTTGCACTTTAATATCCTTTTGACTATATGCAAGATGAGTAGATTTAAATCTTAACAAAAGGTCATTACCAAAACAGCCATTGCTGCAACATGTTATATTATATCCTTTGTAGAAGTTCCTGTTCAAACTTCTCTCCTTGACTAATAAAACTGACTTAGTTCAGCCAAAGATCAAGTGATACAGCCCGTTCCAATGCAAGACTAAACAAACCTGCAAAGCAATTTACACGGAAAAGCACGGGATGCACGTGCGATGTCACAACAACTGTGATATTGACAACTTAATCCATCAAGGAACTTGTCAAAAATAGTATTTGGTAACATGCGTCACGGACCAAGTGACAACGCGATTTTTAACAATTTAATGTATTCATTTCAACCTTACAATCACCGTAAACACTAAGTATTGTTCATTTCTGGTGACAGTAAAATGTTACAACACGAAAGATTACAGTTGCAGTTACAGATTTTGAAAGCTGAATATTAAGTTTAACATGTTTATTAGATACCTTTTTGGTGAGTAGTTGAAACACAGGAGGTGTTAACTAAAAGTGTGAAACATTGTGAAAACATGTATGTCTTTTTTAGGGATATGCGCCGTAAAAAAGGTCTAAATCGTGTTTCCACGGAAACCAAAAAAAAAAAATCATTTGTTGGTCTTACCCCAAAAGGCAAATCTAGGTATAAAGAGTATGACGCTGGGCGAACCTAGCAAGTATAGTTTAGGAAAAATGCTCCGGACATACGGACGAACGAACGGACAGAATGAACGCGATGTACCCCGCGTATGCAGTAGATCGAGAGTATATCAATGCTGGAATGAGCTTAGTAAGAACTTACGACTCTGAGTAATATGTGGAATTGGTGAACAAAACTAAAACAGGAACAAGTGCGTCTTTCATGTGTTGACAATGATTTATTTGAATTGACAAGATATACAATGCATACACATAATATATAAATACTCATAATTTTCTAATATTCACATGCATACAAGGCAACCCGAGGATAGTTTTGATAAAATATCAGATAGATTGAATGTTTTAAGTTTAAATGTCACTTTTTTAAGTATATCACCGTGGGTCTAAAACTCTTTTTATGAATTAATTGCAATGAAAGTTAATGCCTTTAACAGTGAATAATTATCGTTCATATTTCAATGCTTTACATCATCCTTTCTTATTCAATTATATATCTGTGAATAAATGTTACAGATCCCCTAATATATTAGAAACTTTAAAGGAATTTCTATTTTGTTTTGTGTATGCTCTTGAAACCATAAATTCTAAACCCTGAAATATCAGGATTCATGTGAAAGGTTTACATCTTATTAGTTTTAGAAATACGTATTGAAGCTTGGTAGTGTTTTGTTGCATGTTGTGTCACTTGAATGTTATTTAAAAATAAAACCAAAGTTTTCTCATTTATTTTAGCACCCGTGAGTATAAAGGTATACTTCTCCGATCTACGACATCTCCCAAGTGTGTTAATTTCTTCATTGCGACAGATAGTCAGAATTTCGATTAAAAGAAAATTAAAGATATCATCGCTTGTGAAATCATTTTTGTCTTAACTCGGTCATTGTGTGTGATGTGAATGGAGAAAATACTAACGATGTAGTGCCATTTACTAACAACATATTTATAACCGAGACATACAAATGTTGATCCAAAATTTAAATAACAATATTAATACATATCAATTAAACCAGAATTTGACATTCTTCCTTATTCGAGATAAGATATTTCTGGTCAGACAGAAGAATCGACACGATTGCACCGATTCACCCGGCTGCTATGTCAGTGCACGATCTGCACGTGCTGCACGCTTTTTGCGTTCTATCCAGTAGCGCTCTGCCCTTTTGTGAAAACAATTGAGCAACTTGTAAGAAATTTAAACATTACAAAATTAGGTTGTTTTCTTGACAAACCAGTGACATTACTGTTAGCAGTTATAACAAAAATGCAATATTGTTATTTATATACAGATTTATTTCAATATATTTTGAATAACAACATTAAATACCCTTTTTAAGAGAAAGTGATTTTTAAATTTTATATTTAACTTAGAGAATCAATTTGATTTGCTCTTGTAAACACAATTTAACCAAATACTTGGGTATTTCCTATATTTCATATAAACTTCAAACACATGATTTTAATGGTGTTTACTGAAAATATAGTTTATATTTTTCAAATATCAACAAAACGAAATGTAAAGGGTGGCAAACTGGCACATCTAAAAATATAGTGTTATTATAAACTGTTTCACTCATAAGTGTTCATGTAAGGGAACAATTTAAACAGAAAAACCATGGCAAATTATGCGGTACCGGGAATGATTGACAGTGTATATGTATGTCACATGTAACGTGTCCATTTCCTCGTTTTGCACGTGCGATCCGACTGGCATGTTTGTAAACTAAATCATTCCTCAATGATTGGGATATAAACACAATGTGTTTTGTAATCAATGACATAAAACGGAAATATTTTGAATATGAGTTAAACTCAGCAATACAACGATAATACAAGTCTTGCAACTATATAATCAATTAAAGACTCCATAATGATTTGACAACAGAGTAGATGAATTATTTGACTATTATCAATAATTTCCAGTCAAATAAGACTTGGCATGTACATTTTAACTGCAAACAAAATGCACATACAGTGCGTCTTTAAACTACTTTCTAATTGATAAATGTAACTTTATCTTTCTAGTTTTATCAAATCACCATCTAGCTTCCTGCAAAGCTAAGCAAATCTGTATTTGTGTAATCCCTTGTTTTTCATTGCAACACACAGTTTGTCTCCATCAACACACAGACCATTTGGATACTCTACACCATTCTCGTCTGTAAGAATGTCTCTAATATACTCCCCTGAGTTACTGAGATGTATCACTTTGTATGTGTAATAGTTAGCTACTAGAATGTCTCCTGTACTGGTGGTTGTGATTCCCCATGGATACCTCAGTGCTCTGTCTCCAGTAGGTGTGTATGTGAATACAATGTCTCCAGACTGTGTCAGACAGATGACAGAGTTCAGACCATAATCTGACACCAGGATAGTTCCGTGTCTGGTCACATGGATGTATTGAGGATACCTGAAGCTCTTTCCTATTGTAGGAAGTGTTGTGAAGGTCTTCAAGATGTTTCCCTGCATATCAATCAGATCCACAGAAGATGGATTATTAGAACCAGCCACCAGTGTTGATATATCCAGAGTAGACAGACCACTGTACTTCTTACTTGTCTGTATTGTAGATAGTAGTGTCAGGTCAGGAGTCACAGCAACTGTGATGATACACAGTGAGTTGTCGAGAGACACAGCTACCTTACCTTCACTGATAACTGTCATACACCGGGGATTACCAGACACCTTGAGTACACTTGAACATTGCTGTCCTGCTTTAGTGTAACATGATTTCAAAAGGCAGTTCCTAAAATCACAAAAAAGAGTGACCTTAGTGTTCGCAGTGTTCATAACCAAACTATCTGTTACCTCGCAACTGTCTCCATCATTTTTTATTGCTTCAATAACTTCATCCAGTACAGGTGTAGCAGTCAAGTCTATTCTGTTAGTTTGTTGAACCTGTACATCCATCTTTCCAATTTCTTTCTCCAGATTTTCAAGATTATGTACAAGGTTCAGGCTAGCTACATCTGCTTTATCCATCCTCTGTGTCCCTGTGACGTCAGCTCCAGCTCCTGATCCAGACGACAGATACATCTCAAACAGCTGCGCCTCATCCTCCAACTCCAGGGCCTGCTGGATGGACTGAGACTGCTGCTGGTACAGCTGTAGATCCATTTGTTTTTTCTTCATCATCGACTCCAACTCATCCTTGTCTTGTTGTGTTTGAGTCTTCACCTTCTGTATCAGCTGGGTTTCCTTCTGTTTAAGTGTAGCAATAGCTTCCTTTATGGTTTTTCTTATGTATGCTTCCAGCTGGTTTCTTTCAGATAAAAGGGTAGATTTTTGGACATCCAGTTGCTTAATCTCGCTTATCGTTAAGTCAACTTTCCCAGCCAGACTCTGTTGACTTTCCTGAAGTTTTGATTTGACCTCTGTCAGCTTAGCCTTGATTGTGACGACCTCTTTACATGTTCTATGGGCAATACTGCAACAGACAGTACACAAGGGTTTGTCACAATCTGTGCAGTAAAGTTTTATTTTCTTGTCATGTTCCTTACAGATAAATTTCTTTTGTCTAGATTTCTTTTTCATGACTGGTACAACTTGGTGTTTCTTTGAAATGGGAATTCTGCTGTGTTGCTTCAGACACCCATCACAAAAACAAGCTTCACATTCTGAACACCAATGTGTGACTGTAGTTGTCTCCCCTTCCTCTTTGCATACTGAGCATTGGTCATGCCCTGTAAATCATTAAAGTGAACCTGATTGATTCGTGTAATGTAACATCATCAATAGAAGAACGATAAATTAACTACAACTGTTTACTGATATCCCTGTATTCCGACAATCATTGGTGTATTGTTAATCTTTACAAATATATACGAACAAAAGCACAGTGTCTTTTACAATATCGTGAATAGTAATGGTACACTTACATGTAGCTTAGTAGTTTAAGAACTGCATGGTAATGTCTTGCTATAATTGCATCCAATCATTTATCTTATCATTCATAAAATATATATTTAAAATGGTACCTTGCACAACTGAGTCCATGAGTCCAGTTAGAAGCAGTCCTGGTTTCAGCTGCCCCGCCCAATCTTCCACAGGTCTGTCAGGGTGAGGCACTGGGGTCTCTTGTCTACACGTTGGACAGGGGATTGTCTTGTTTCTCACTGCTTCTTCTTTTGTCTGTATATATTTGCCCAGGCAGTTCTTGCAGAATGTATGCTGACAGGCTAGTGTTACAGGCTGCACATACACCTCCATACACACACTGCAAGTCAGGAAGTCGTCCTGGAGCTTGCCTGCTGTCGCCATCTTAGACCTGTATACATAGAATTGTTGACTGTCTGAATACCGGCGAGATAATTACACTTTGGAGTTCATAAGAGATGTGTATTATTGCAGTCAGATATTCTGTTCTATCAGCAAACTGTTTTTCTATCTGGCTATACGGACCACAACCTTTATTATTATGTGAGCGTTATTCTCTGTTCATCCGATTGGTCGAGCGCTAGTCACATGACAGTCGAAAGAAAATAAAATTTACTTGACCCCACTGACCCAGAGTCCGACAAAACTGTGATATTGACTAAAAGTAGAGCCAATGATGTCAATCAGCTGTTTCATGACGTTATGATATTGACATCATGACGTCATTAAGAAGGCGTTAGCCGGAGGTTTTACACAAAATTTGCGGGTGTTGAATAACAATGAATCCCGGAAATTTTACATACGCAACTATTTATCGATATTGTTATATGACCGTTAGTTATAAGTATTTTAAGAGCAAACTCTATCTTTGTGTAGGGAACTCTGAGTTGAAAGGATCTAACGACTGATCCATTAATTTGATAGGTGTTCGCAGCTATAAAGAAGGAAGAACTCCCAGTGTTATAGACATTAAAATAGTGTTCTAATATTGCAAACCAGTTGCAGTCATAACGATGAGGTCTTGTAGTTTTCACTGGGAAATTTATGAGAGAGAAAACAGGTATATAATTCATAAATCAACAGGAACAAACCCGACTGAACAAATATCTTAAACTCGCCCAGACCATTGTGACGGCGACGCGATAATTATGACGTCATAACCGTTGGCCTTTGTGACGTCGTGTCATGGGTACGGCATTTGAAAGAAACCCGCCGCATGGCACAAGGCGGCAAAATAGGAGAAACTTAGCCAATTAAGAAAGCTTGGTAACATAAAACTAAAGCAAATGGAATTGTTTTTGCATCTACAGGAATGCGCAAGTTAGAAAATGACAGTAACAACAGTACAATGTGAATTGGTCACGAATACTGGGATAATGAGAACATTTTAATGTTGAGGCGGACCAAATAATGTATCCTTTCACGGTGATTCGCCTCAGCCAATTTGCAGGTGTTCATTGCCATTTAAACTTCTCCTTGCTGCAGGCCGCAAATGACGCCAGGACTTTAATTACTAATTGACACGTCATTGAAATTTGACCCTTTGACATACAAACGACAAACGTGTGTGACGAAGTTCCGTAAATGTTGACAAAGTTTATATTTTTCGAATCACAAATCAATAGCCTTTCTCGTGGTTGAAAAGATATAAGGATAAAGTTTTCGGTTATCAAGAAGTGACGAATTATAAATATCGAACGTATTTTCAAGAAGTAAAGCGACGTGCAGGTGCATGTTTTTCTTACTAACAGTGAATTTACCTATCTTGTTGAATGTGGCAAAGTTCGTTTCAAAGTGCTTTTAAAATACTCAAGTGTTATATCATTCTGTTCGGAAAATAACATCCTATTACCTTTTGAAGTTCCGAAATAAAATCTTTCTTCGTCATAAAACGATAGAGAAAATAAGATTTTGTCGGCAAATGTAAACATCAAACGATCGTTTTTTGAAAAACACTTGTAAAATTATCAGCGTAATAATTTGAAATTAATTGGACAAATGGTTTTCCCGTAATAGGTCGGACAAAAAATGTCCTCGGACGGACACACACACACACACACACACACACGGACACACAGACGGAATCGTTGGTATTACTAGATACCCCGGACCGTTGGTCGGGGGTATAAAAACATCGGTATGATTATGGATTGGTTCAACAGTCACATGGGACGCATCTCGCCAATGATGGCATGACAGTAGTAGATAGGGGTCAATCTCATACTCCTTTTGCAGCCGTCATAGTTGCAGCCAGTTGCATCCGTGAAATTTATATAAATGCATGACGTCATGATAATATAATAAACAATAATCAATAACGCAATATGAATTGAATGAATAGCGATTGTAAAATATAGATTGATAAAACAGGAGTCATTTAATTAACTATTTAAATGATATAAAAGTTGAATAATTACATTAAAACGTGTTTAATATAACTATACTGTGTCAGCAAGGTGTTACATTCCACAAGGTTGAGACGGACAAGCTAACACTGAACCCTCCTATCTCTCTATTGTGAGAAGTCACGTCCTGCACTGTGACTCTGGCTTTGTGAACATGAAAAACAAGGGAAGGTGTAACTTTTTTGAGTTCTCTTGAAACAAACTGTTAAAGCATTTAACATAATCATATTTATGAGCTAAGGTGACACTATGTTAAAACCCTGTTTATATAGAGGTGTGAATGGCTGTGTCCACTCGACAATTAACTTCACTTATAAAATATACGTGTAATAAAGAGACTTAAGAAAAAGAGAAAAAGATGTTACAATCAATTTTCACCACAGTTATTTCAGGATTTAATCAATTTCTATATTTAAGTATTACTGACTGTACACGTACAGAGATGAATAACATTTTAAAGAGTATTAGTAAGCAGGAATATTCTAACTATTAAATCGCACTTTAAAAGGTTTAGAAAGAGTATCTATCAGTTTGTCATCTTGCAAGGAGATGTTAAGTCATTTAGCATGTGTGTATTACAAGCTGACCGGTCATCTCCTTGACCCGACGTGAGCTCTGAATAAACAGAGGCTTCGCTGGACATACCTGTAGGTGTTGAAAGGAAAGCTAAGTGTAACTGACTTTCACACAGGTCACATTCTGTTGTTATGAATCAGGGTTGTTATTTTGAAGTAGTATGAATTTGAAAATGTTCTTGAGATCTAATTTAAGGAAACAGTTCCTATGTATGTGACTTTTAAGAAAAGTTTGCTTGACCATCATCTTAAGTTCACATTCCATAAAGAGGTGTTAGTCACTCTGCTGACCATCAGCTCAGCATTAGTCATGTGAAAGGATACAATAAGGAACTTTACAATTAGATGATAAAGGAGTCTCTCTTAAACTATATATAGTGGATGTGTGTGTGTTGAATGCTATCTCCTAGAGATAAAGATTGACAGATTCAAAATCTCCTCACACCTTTTACTTCATCTAAATGTAAGTATAAATATTCAAATATGTGTCTCAATAAACTGTTAATGAAAGACCAGCATAAATAATGTGACACTGTTGACTGAAGCCCGCCAAAAACCAAAACAACCAAGTCTGACCTACTTCCTGGTCAGCTCTATCCAGGGAACGTGCTTATCATAAAGGCGCGAAAAGCATTGTCCACTTGACTATTCATCTTTCTGGTGTAACAAATATTTGTGTGTGTTGAAAAAGAAGATTTAAAAAGTTTACAATAAAGATTGAATCAAACTCCTCCTGGAATTAATGATGTAAGATAGATGTATAAAAAGATATGAGGTTCACTCTCTTGTACTGATGTATTCATAAAGAATAGCTAGTGAGCAAATACAAATAAAACTTTTGAATGAAGATACTCCCTCTGTATTTATTTGAAGATTTAAATAAATTGTATATTGAAGTAACGCTGCCTTTTACCTAATTGAATAAATTAGTATCAAATGAATCATACTAATCAAAATATAATATGAGAGATCATCCCCACAGACACCCCGATAAAACCCCACAAATTATAATTGAAAATATTCTTATTGGAATGAGTGGAAGATTACATATGTGATAAAATATATAACATTATTATTGATAATAAACTGACCAGAATGAATCCTCCTTCTCCTCCTCCTCCTCCTCCTCCTCCTCCGCCGCCACCACCACCAGACCATGCTCTGCTCCTGCTCTGCTCCTGCTCTGCTCCTGCTCCTGCTCCTGCTCCTGCTCCTGCTCCTGCTCTGCTCCTGCTCCTGCTCATGCTCCTGCTCTGAGTCACCAGTAGAGAGATCATGCTCCTGCTCCTGCTCCTGCTCCTCCTTTGAGTCAGCAATGGAGAGATCATGCTCTTGCTTCTGCTCCTGCTCTTGCTCTTGCCCATGCTCAAGCTCTGAGTCACCAGTAGAGAGATCATGCTCCTGCTCCTGCTCCTGCTCCTCCTTTGAGTCAGCAATGGAGAGATCATGCTCTTGCTCCTGCTCCTGCTCTTGCTCTGAGTCACCAGTAGAGAGACCAGGCTCCTTCTCCTGCTCCTCCTTTGAGTCAGCAATGGAGAGATCATGCTCTTGCTCCTGCTCCTGTTGTTGCTCTTGATCATGCTCATGCTCTGAGTCACCAGAGATCATGCTCCTGCTCCTGCTCCTCCTTTGAGTCAGCAATGGAGAGATCATGCTCCTACTCCTGCTCCTGCTCCTGCTCTAGCTCATGCTCTTGCTCGTGCTCTAGCTCCTCTGTTGCTGCTCTGCTCTGCTGCTCTGCTCTGCTCCTGCTCTGCTGCTCTGCTCTGCTCTGCTCCTGCTCTGCTCCGCTGCTCCTGCTATGCTCCTGCTATGCTCCTGTTTTGCTCCTTTATCTAATATGATTAAACTTTCATTATGAATCTTTAACTCAATCAATGATTCGAACATTTCATTCTGGTCAGTTTATTATCAATAATAATGTTATATATTTTATCACATATGTAATCTTGCACACTCATTCCAATAAGAATATTTTCAATTATAATTTGTGATGCCAAGTTCACATTAATATATCTCATCTGTGATAGTGCCAACATTTAAAACAATGAAAAAATATATTATGATTGGTATTTACTCAGACACCTGATTATATTCATTGCATTACATATCTGACTGAAACAAAAGGTTTCTGTATGCTTTAGTCATAATTTGAATAAATTATTATCAATTCATGAAAAATTCAAATGAATGATTTAAATCAAATGCCATTTAGCCAGAAGACAATTTATCTTTTAATGAAGAATTTCATATGGGTTCTGATAATTCTTTTTAATTATTGACTCATCCTTTCATGACTCTCAATGATATTCATCAAAGATCAGTTCAATGTCAACCTGGAATGATAGAAAAGTTAACATTTTATTTCATATAGTTTAAGAATAACTAAAGACATAAGACCTAAAGTGTATTATGTACTCACAAAATTAAAAGGTGTTTCATAAACTTCATTTCACTTATAACCTAACATAAAGATAGGATTATATATCTTTATAGTTAAATGCAGTTCTTAATGATTTATGTTATCTTAATTCTTAGTTTTCATGTGTACATTTCATTTTCGACTATTATCATTCTTATCTTTTTCAATCATTACATTATCACCTTTGATTATAATAGTTTTGATATGTAGAGGTGTCTTTTTGTGGGGTGCAGCGGGGTGTTTATAAGGGTGTTTTTGTATTAAATCTGTGGGGATGATCTCTCATATTATATTTTGATTAGTATGATTCATTTGATACTAATTTATTCAATTAGGTAAAAGGCAGTGGTACTTCAATATACAATTTATTTAAATCTTCAAATAAATACAGAGGGAGTATCTTCATTCAAAAGTTTTATTTGTATTTGCTCACTAGCTATTCTTTATGAATACATCAGTACAAGAGAGTGAACCTCATATCTTTTTATACATCTATCTTACATCATTAATTCCAGGAGGAGTTTGATTCAATCTTTATTGTAAACTTTTTAAATCTTCTTTTTCAACACACACAAATATTTGTTACACCAGAAAGATGAATAGTCAAGTGGACAATGCTTTTCGCGCCTTTATGATAAGCACGTTCCCTGGATAGAGCTGACCAGGAAGTAGGTCAGACTTGGTTGTTTTGGTTTTTGGCGGGCTTCAGTCAACAGTGTCACATTATTTATGCTGGTCTTTCATTAACAGTTTATTGAGACACATATTTGAATATTTATACTTACATTTAGATGAAGTAAAAGGTGTGAGGAGATTTTGAATCTGTCAATCTTTATCTCTAGGAGATAGCATTCAACACACACACATCCACTATATATAGTTTAAGAGAGACTCCTTTATCATCTAATTGTAAAGTTCCTTATTGTATCCTTTCACATGACTAATGCTGAGCTGATGGTCAGCAGAGTGACTAACACCTCTTTATGGAATGTGAACTTAAGATGATGGTCAAGCAAACTTTTCTTAAAAGTCACATACATAGGAACTGTTTCCTTAAATTAGATCTCAAGAATATTTTCAAATTCATACTACTTCAAAATAACAACCCTGATTCATAACAACAGAATGTGACCTGTGTGAAAGTCAGTTACACTTAGCTTTCCTTTCAACACCTACAGGTATGTCCAGCGAAGCCTCTGTTTATTCAGAGCTCACGTCGGGTCAAGGAGATGACCGGTCAGCTTGTAATACACACATGCTAAATGACTTAACATCTCCTTGCAAGATGAAAAACTGATAGATACTCTTTCTAAACCTTTTAAAGTGCGATTTAATAGTTAGAATATTCCTGCTTACTAATACTCTTTAAAATGTTATTCATCTCTGTACGTGTACAGTCAGTAATACTTAAATATAGAAATTGATTAAATCCTGAAATAACTGTGGTGAAAATTGATTGTAACATCTTTTTCTCTTTTTCTTAAGTCTCTTTATTACACGTATATTTTATAAGTGAAGTTAATTGTCGAGTGGACACAGCCATTCACACCTCTATATAAACAGGGTTTTAACATAGTGTCACCTTAGCTCATAAATATGATTATGTTAAATGCTTTAACAGTTTGTTTCAAGAGAACTCAAAAAAGTTACACCTTCCCTTGTTTTTCATGTTCACAAAGCCAGAGTCACAGTGCAGGACGTGACTTCTCACAATAGAGAGAGAGGAGGGTTCAGTGTTAGCTTGTCCGTCTCAACCTTGTGGAATGTAACACCTTGCTGACACAGTATAGTTATATTAAACACGTTTTAATGTAATTATTCAACTTTTATATCATTTAAATAGTTAATTAAATGACTCCTGTTTTATCAATCTATATTTTACAATCGCTATTCATTCAATTCATATTGCGTTATTGATTATTGTTTATTATATTATCATGACGTCATGCATTTATATAAATTTCACGGCTGCAACTGGCTGCAACTATGACGGCTGCAAAAGGAGTATGAGATTGACCCCTATCTACTACTCATGACGGTATTTCAACGAGGTCAATGTCGTAATAATTAGGAGATAAAGATACTGTGTTTGGAAATCAGCCGCATATAACGGAATTATTATAGCTCTAAATTTAATTTAAAGTCGAACGCGTAGCGTGAGGCTTTAAATGGATAATTTAGAGCTATAATAATTCCGTTATATGCCCCGCTGATTTCCAAACACAGTATGTTTTTCTCCATTCTACCATACTAGCGATTTAAAATTGAACTATATCCTTTTGCATTGATTCAGGTGTACTATGCCATGATGCCCGTGCACGATTTACAGGGAGCGACATTAACACAATGTTGACGGATTTGGTTATCTCGAATGACGTTACAAATAGAAGGCCTCGGAGATTACCGACAAATATCCGAATCCGAATATCCGAATCCAAAGGGAGCTCACTCTATTCAGTAGACGTTTTATCATTTCGTGACGGTTGTTAGCGTCATGTTAAGTTCTGCATATATTCACAAACTTGACGTCGGTGTAATGGCATTGGTGTTGTAAATAAATTTAAGGTAAGTGTATGCCGCATTGTGAATCACATTCGTATGACATTCTGGCCGGTAAAACTTTATCGGGCCGTTTTGGTCTAACACTGCAGAAATACGGACCATGCCAGCAGGAAATCTAAACTGTTGTCAATGTCATTTATTTTACCGGTTTTGACAGACTGCAACCGTTAAGCTTGTGGAAGTTTGATTAAATTGTATAAATAATGTACATGCTACGCAATAATGGCATATTTTCTGAAAATTTCCGACACAACAGCAATATTTGAGAACTACTTGTTGCTAGGCAACAAATGAATTCTTGCGCATTAGATGAAGTAAACAGAGCACCGTATAACCAAATTATACGCCCTCTGATTTTTCACAGCAGCCAATCAGAAACGAGTATTTAGCACATCTATGGTAGAATTATTATTTTCTCAATATTTCAAACGGTTCGGAGGGGAAAATAACAAGTCATATCAATAAATAGAATGAACTAAATCCACAAAATTACAATGTAGTTTTACCACATTAGTCTAAAACAATGTTAATTGTCGTAATATTTATGCCGCAGCATTTAGTTTATCGACTACTTCTGACTTGCATAATTCGCATGATGTCAAATAGTCGTCATGAAGAACTTTCAAGAAGATGTCGTTTGCCAATAAAATTTGAGCGAGTAATTTGAGTAATTTGACTGTTTTGATTTGTATTTGATATGTATGAGATCTATTTGTCATTTCTTGCTCAAATATACAAAAATAGAGCCATTGGCTCTGTAGCTCATCAGGCTTCATCATCAATTATGCTGTAGAGTGTGGCCAATGTGATTCGCCCTTTGTAGAGGCCACAGGGGCACCAATCATAAAATTAAGTATATAGGCGACAAGTTTCAGTTTTCTAGGCCTTATAGTTCAGGAAAAGAAGATGAAAATAGATTTGAAGGACGTTCCTGTTGCTTTTATTAGGGGCCACATGGTTACCAAAGCTACAATTCATAATCCTCACTAGTCAATGAGTCTGTACACAAAGTTTCAGCTTTCTAGGCCTTATGCTTCAGGAAAAGATGATGAAAATAGGTTTTTAGGGCGTGGCCCCTGTGGCCCTTATAAGGGGTCACAGGGCCACCAAAGCTACAATTTATAATCTTCACCAGTCAAGGAGTCTGCAAACAAAGTTTCAACTTTCTAGTCCTCATGGTTCTGGAGAAGAAGATGAAAATAGGCTTTTAGGGCGTGGCCCCTGTGACCCTTATAAGGGGTCACAGGGCCACGAAAGCTACAATTTATAATCCTCAGTAGCCAAGGAGTCTGTACACGAAGTTTCAGCTTTCTAGGCATTATGGTTCTGGAGAAGAAGATGAAAATAGGTTTTTAGGGTGTGGCCCCTGTGGCCCTTATTAGGGGTCACAGGGCCACCAAAGCTACAATATATAATCCTCAGTAGCCAAGGAGTCTGTACACAAAGTTTCAGCTTTCTAGGCATTATGGTTTTGGAGAAGAAGATGAAAATAGGTTTTTAGGGCGTGGCCCCTGTGGCCCTTATTTGAGGTCACAGGGCTACCAAAGCTACAATTTATAATCCTCAGTAGCCAAGGAGTCTGTACACAAAGTTTCAGCTTTCTAGGCCTTTTGGTTCTGGAGAAGAAGTCGAAATTCCACAAAGTTTACGGACGGACGGACGCCGGACACCATGCCATGCCATAAGCCCATCGGGCCTTACAGGCCAGATGAGCAAAGAATTAAACCGTAATCGTATTTGATTTTCAAGCGAGATGTGTTTTTGCCCAACCCATTGACCCTGCCATTCGAACAAATCGAGCATCTAGCGCAGTCTTGATCCCGCCGACTGTCGATGTTGCATCACTTGAATCGTTAATTTAAAATTAATAAGTTGCTTAAATATGTAATTTTTGTACGAATAGGATTGTTAAGACATCCATGTCCACTATCTCAAGTTTAAATTTTGTTTGTCAATAGAATTATTGTTCGCATTAACTATTTCGCCAATATGACGCCATGAATTGGGGGGGGGGGGGGGGGGGGGGGGGGGGTGTACATGTATAAAAATCGGCTACGTAATTGTCATGTAAAACACTATGTAGTTTTGATATGTGCCCCGCCGTAGCGAAGGAAATCTAAATCTAGTGTTATGAATCGGTTGAAATTTTGTAATCGATCATCAGTTTAGGTAACCAATCGATGATCGATTAATAATCGGTTACATGTAGTTGCATTTTGGTGTCTAAGATTGATTCCTTCTTAAGGGTAGAAAAGTTTAAAAAATAAGTTTTCTACTTTCTTGCTTGCATTTTCACTTGATCCTATATTTGGAAAACAAAAATAACATGTTTTAGTAATGAAATCAATCAGAATCATTCTTTTAGTAATATTACTGACAATTACTGCAAAAATATCTTGATTTTTATCAGTAATTGATTAAATCGATTACAGAAAGTTGTAATCGATTATGTGGTCAAATGGGTCAACCGACCGATGCTCGACCAAATCGATTAATCGGAACACCACTATCTAAATCCAAGTTAAAATGTATTTTGCGTCTATTCTACAATGAATTTACTTAAACCCTTTAACAATCATTCGTAGACATGTATTGCATTCTTGGTTTTAAGTGGAAAATTTATAGGATGACACTGAT
Organism: Steromphala cineraria; assembly: GCA_916613615.1. NCBI lineage: Eukaryota > Metazoa > Mollusca > Gastropoda > Trochida > Trochidae > Steromphala > Steromphala cineraria. Next base: position 46,751,782 of record OU744723.1, read on the forward strand.
CTCAAAATATCTCGATTTAAACAGCATTCGGTCAACATTTTCGCGATCTTGCGAGATGTTACGATCTTTTTTAGTCGTCATTTGTGGCGATATGAGTAAGAGATAGACGTTTATTTGTATGAAAACGACAATATTTATTACTCATATTTGGGACATAGAAAGGCAAATCGATTACTTAAACTTTGATGTAATTTTGACAATGATTTATAGGTTATTTGTTAAAAACATCATCACGGAAGTATATGGCATCGTTGAGTAAACATAATGCCTGCTTGAAATTACGTTGAATTCGTGCAGAACAATTTTTTTCTGGTGCAGAATTTATTTCTGAATAAACTGATATAAATTATTTTCTAAATAATTATTTATTGACAAAATAGTCCGATTCTGAAAATTAAGTACAAAATTATGACTTGTGTAATTTTTCATTTTTATTCATTGTCATGTGGAGATAAATCTGATTGTAAAAATGTATTAGATTATTTGGGGAAAATAAAAACTATGACAAGTAAGAAAATCAATTTATTTACAAGAATATATTTTATTTTTTTAAATTCTGTGTTTTGGAAAGGAGAGATAAGCTAAATATGATAGAATCCAATGTGACGTCATTGTTAAAATTTTACACTTTGGGTGGAGCTCCAAGCAAAAACAACCCAGCAGGCAGAAGGTTAACACTGGCAAATCCCTCAAATCAACCAATCAGAAACGAGTATTTACCGAAGTCATGTTACAATGGCCCGTCCTTGCCAACAATCCAGCCGAAATGCCAACGTAGCTGAAGTTTTCTGAAGAAAACAGTTTCAACCCCTAACTTCGTTCTCAGTCAGTATTATTTTCTCGGGTCTATCAAAAAAGGTATTGATTCATCACCAGTCTATAATAAGTGTATAATACATGTAATCTACCAGTTGGTCATAATGTTGATAACCCCTCGAGTGAAATCATGAAACATTTGCCTGCTGTAACGAATTAAAAAATTAACCTTTATTAGGACGAAATACTATGATATATAAAGAGCATATTTTCTGAATAGATTAAATAAATATCCTCTCTCTTTCTGTTCCACTCATTCACATATAATGTTCTACCTCATTTTACATTTTTATCATATATTTTTTTTTACTAGACTTTCACAATTGTCTTGTCCACTCAGTGTGTCAATTTATATGCATCATTAATTATTCTTCTATAGTAAAGTGTTAATAAGTTTAAGAAAATGTGTTTTGAACACACACACAAATAAATGATGATAAATAATAATAAACAAAACATATTTGGTGTAAACTGGATAGCACTTTATTGCTGCTATTCACATGGTCCCGTTACCAGTATCTTTAACATGCTCCACTTTATAAATGATGTTTTCATATATAATTGAAACTTTGTGTCTAAATTTCATAAATAGATATACAAATTTCAAATACAGAACACAAACTCTTTTCAACCCTTTGAATGATTCCAACTGTACTCTTCTGTGCATTAATTATTCAATTTATTTTGCATTTTATTTTATGCCAATTTTATAAATGCAAATTTTCGATATCAAGAAGTAATCAATATATTCCTAAAGAGCCTTGCAAAATGAAATTCCATCTTTTATTTGCATTTACTATTTACAAAACCATTGACAATAATCATTTTGTGATAAACACTCCGCTTAAGGCTATGTGGCAGTATATCGTTAAACAATATCTTCCCTGGTGGTAGAGATAGCAAAAGAGTGTTAAAGTAGGCAGACGTTTAGACCCTCAAATACCTCCTTCACAACCTATCACATAATGCCACACACAAGACTATCGGCTTTCTTACATTTTACCTCTAGAGCATATTTACATGACTGGTAAATTGATAATGAACATAAACGCACATAGAAGACATAGGTCCAGACCCTCACCTTCCTACACTGTGACCAAACACTCAATCAATGATTTTACATGAATAAACCTATATCGTCTTCCACCCCTCTCGTAGCTGTGTGATTGTATTCAATGTATTGTTCGCTAAAGAACTTGAATCATAGCTTTAAAAGAGTCTGTAAATAGAGCGTGTACAGTGGACACTCGTATAGACCCTCAACAGATTGTAATGTATACTTAGCGAGTCGGGTAACTCACGTTATCAACGAAACTCGGTTATGAGATATGAGTGACATTGCGGGTAGAGTGAGAGTCAAGATAAGTCCATATCGAAACTGCATAATTAGATATACTTAGTGACTTCTTGGGGCTTTCATGACAGTTCCCAAACCGAAAGTAGAAACTGACCACTGTTACATTCGCTTATTCTGTAATAGACCCCGGTCAGTCCCTACTATGATACGATCAGATAAGTATGAAGTCTAATTTGAAACAAGTTACCAGAATAATAAGACTCAAAATAACTCACCTTCATGAAGTTATTACGGTCAGGACATGTTGACAGCAAAATCTGATTCTCCCACTGTATGGACGACTTGCCTTGCCGTCTACCAAGCTGGCGACTTGTCACGTGACTGTAAATATGAGGCTCTGTATGAGTGTGCTATGTTACACTGTTTTAAAGAACAACCTATTATGATTCAGTGTACTTCGATCACATTCACAAACGTCCTGATATTTTAATGATTGATATTGAACATTTGTTTTGTATGTTTTAAAGAAAAGCATCTTACTGAACTGTGAACTGAATAATGTTATCTATTATGTATTATTGATTAATTTATTTATATATATTTATATTCTGCATTTCATTCATACCTTATTATTGTATTTCAGAATACCATTATGGTTTTAGCGCATTTTGTGTGCTTTGTGTTCTTATTTCCAAATAATATTTATTTATATATATATATATATTTACATAATATTGCCTGTATCAGAAACACATATTTTGAATTAAAACATACTTAAACATACGAGGGTGTAAAAAGGCACGTTTTGCTCTCCTGTAAACAAATAGTTTGGGAGGGAGGATTATAAAAACTGACTGAAAGAAAAGTTGAGATTTAGCAATCAATCGCCAAGAAGCATTTTTTCGTGCGTATTGCCCTTAAGTATAGCTATAACATATTTTTTGACGAAAATATTGAATACCCAAATGAATAATTATAGGACAATTATTTCAACAAGTAATACAACTTACCTAAACGTTTTACCAAAAGTAAGAGAGCGAGAGAGATATATATCTACCCAAGTATGTTCCCACAGTTAAGATGACACAACAGCCAAGTGAAATTGACGAGACACGGCTGACACAGAATAAGGTGTTGTCGCTGAGTTTTGAATGGACGTCTTTGAAACATTGGTCGTGTTATGTTCACAATGCGAGGTTAAAAATTAACATTCATACTAAACTGCCTTCTCTGGGGACACGCTTATAACTGCTAGTCGATGATGTCAGAATCTTCACAAAACAGTTTGGGTGTCTTGTTAACACCATTTGAAATCGTTATATTCCGACACAAAGAAAATTACCCGTTCACATGCAGTCCTTGCGTACATTCAAGCCTCTAAAAATAGAATTATCTTTACATTACTTTCGCCTACTTACAAAGTTGTATTGAAATTTGATTATGTTAGAGTTGCGTGTGTTATCGTTTGATGTCAGTGAATGTAGTTAAAACTTGTTTACCTTTTCACAGACAATGATAACAAATTATCATTATGAGTATGGCTCATTCAGCTAATCTGTGACTTGCATCCATGGGAGAGAGACGAGCCGGGTCGTGGACTAGACAAACAATACGTTTTGTATAAATTACTTACATCGCGATAAATACGACAACATATATAAACAAAACAGATTTCTGAAAAAAGCAAATGACACTGTGAAAAATGCGATGAACTATTTGTCTTAACCAAACAAAGAGCCTCTTCATGCTTTCATAAGCTACCAAATATTCTGTAATAAATACTCCAGAGTTATGGGACTTGTTTGTCTTTTAATGGCCCTGTTTGATTGGTAACCCGGCGCACTATCAGACGTACGCCGCAGAAAGTGACGAAACGTGCAAAGCACTTTATTGGTACCATGTGTGCGCACTAGGAAAATGCACAATACGCCGGTTTTAAAGACGTGCGAACCCGACGTATCATGGCGGACAACTATTTTCTGTGTGACATTCCACAACTATTTTTTGTGACATGCATACTTTTGATGATAACATATCAAAATTATCATTTGAATAAAACACAAACATGATTTGTTTAATACAGTGCATTTAACGAAAGTTGATATTTTATCAACATTTAGAGAGAAAAAAATCAAGATTCGTCTGACAAGAATAAGATGTTTATTGAAGCTACTTTGAGGTATGCTCATTACTTCCTGTGCATACGCCGATACCCTTGATTAAACTCCTGCCCGTTGCAGACCCGAGTTACGCCGGACATGTGACAGGCGAATACGCCTCCAAGACGAATCAAGCATAGTCCTTATCTATTGTTTGAGCAGCTTTAAAGGAGAAAACAACCGTAGGAGCAACCGCGCATAGGTCATGCTTTGCACGTGCTCTACATGATGAAAACGACATGAGCTTTCCGAGAAAGCACCTTGTCACTGTAAACAAAGCGGGTGATCATGATGAATACCCGGTATTGCCATGAACACCTGATGTGAATCGATGCTAATTTGATTTCCGCAATTTATTCAAATTCAAAGTTTGCTTTGCAAATCAAAGACATTCACTAAAATTGCAATTTACCAGTACAACACTTTCATAAACTTTGCACTCCAAGCATAGGTTCGAACGTGTGATCTCTTGATTTCAAACCCAGTGACATATCCATTAGACCACGGAGGCCGGTTGAAACTACAGGACGCTTTTCATGACCTCATGATTAAATGTCAATTTTTTCCTAAGATTAAACATCACCGTGAATGATTCTTTATATATTTGATAATTCATTTCATTGGTAACAAATATTTATATTCATATTAAATTAAGTTTTTGTTATTTATAATAATCTATTGTGGTAGCTTGCATGGTCCCGCACAGATTGCACGTGCAGCACGAGATGCTCATGCCAATGTCAGCTACTTGAAATAGACATTGTTTCTCCAATTAGAGTCAATGTTTCACCTTCTCATTATATATAATACAGTTACGCATTTCAGTATTATCAAAACTGATGTAATATTGAAAAGGATTAATATAGCGTTCAGCTAGTGTGTAAAATAGTTACCGACCTCGACCTCGGGTTCACGTTAGATGAACTCTCGCGCACGTGACGTTCATGATTCACGTGCGCGAGGGTTCATCTAACTTGAACCTGAGGTCGAGGTCGGTAACTCTTACTTCCATTACATCAGAGCTAAGACGCACTCCTACAGAAGGCAGTGGAGGAAATCTATTACGACTTTCGCGCATGAAAAAATTGTGCCGTGCATTAATTTTACTATTGCCTATCCATCTGGCTCATTTTCGCCCTAAAAAACTGAAGACGTATATAATTTGTAAGTCATTAAACGTTTCAGTCGGAGCTTTGATACTCGAAGTGCCATTTTGAATCACTTGACGTCGTAAATACCAGAGGATTCCTTTATAAAATTAGATCTACCAGCGTGATGCACTAAATCTGAATGTAACAAAACGAAGACTAGAACTATTTGATATATACATTGATAGTTGAAGAACGATACACTTTGAAATTGTTTCAAAGGAACTGTTATCAGCATCAAAGACATAAAAATGATAAGCTTGGTTAATATTTCCAAAATGTATTCATTTTACTATAAAATGATTTAAACTGTTAAAGGTGTAAATGTACTGTGTCTAATTTACCGACAATAGAATAATTAGGATTGCTAAATTTTAATTTTTAATGGAGAATTTTGACAAACTCGAAAGACAATCAGATGTTTATGCGGCCATAGTCAACTATTTATTTAAAGCTATCAACTATGACACTTATTCGAAAAGGACCAAATTGTGCATATGTCCTTTCCAAATCATTAGCAACGTTTTATTTCTTGTCATGACATGCAAAGTAGAGACTTGAGATTTTAGATTTTGCTCAATTTATGATATTTAATTGATTTATCAGGGATGCCTCTAATGTCGGCTAGGATGAATGTTACGGCAAATAATTTTCATGTCTTAGGTATACCTGACATTTTGGTTGTTTGATATATCATTAACACACTTAGTTTCAAATATATCTGGTTAAAGTTGTTTCATACAAGACGGATATCCAAATCACTAGGAAATTCGGTTTTCTCTAAAACTGTATGTATGTATGTATACTGCTGTATAAAAATTGATCAATAATTTCTCCATTTCGATATTCATATATCAAATGTGAACAATATTTTAAAAAATTGACAATAGACAAAAACTTGAACATACACTATTTTGTATTTGTTTTACATTTGCAAATACTGAACAAATGGATAGATGCAAGGTATTTCTGAAAACATCAACCTCTATACATTTTAAACATGAGGGGTTTTACCTAAGTATAAAACATAAATCAATTCCTGTAACCTCTACAGTAAATGCAAATCTTAGTCATAAACTCTTTAAGGTAACGAACCTGTTCGAAATATCTTCATAGTACCCGACTTGTTAATTTGACTGATAAAACAATTCAACATTATGAAAACACAGACTCAACCAACAATTGACTTCTAACTATTTCAGCCCTATACGCCCAGACAAAACGTGAACCCAACTTCACAACTAGTCATTCTTTAAAAATGCAGTTTTGTTGTGTATGAAAGAAAGAACAAATGTGTGACCTCTTTGCACAAGGAAGGTAGGGTTTATGTTTCTCACATCAGATCCTCAGAAAATGTTATTTATTATTTATATAATACTTGAAAGACCTCAATGTGTTACAGAATGGACAATCCTATGGTATATGTTAGTAGGGAAAATGATGTATCTTTAAAATGAGAATAACATGGTTTGACAATAATCATATTAGAAAACACTTTATACCTTTAAGTGCAATAATACATAGAAAGTATTAGAAATTTGCCTGCTTGTTATGTTATGTTATAGACATTGACTGTTACAGGAAAGATAAATTGAAAAATATTATCACTTGTTGGAGTAAAGACATCTTGCCTATAGAAATGTTATGTTTTTATGATTTTTTTCTTTCTATAGTCATGCCACATAAATGATGTACAGAGAAATATAGTTGCTTTTATTGCATGATTTTAAAAAGGGTATTATCTGGCTAAATGCCATATTTCAGTATTGTTCAACAATGCCGTTTTTCAAATAACCGTCTTAAGAAATGAATATATGTGGCTAAAACCCAGAGCTTTTAGTAGAGCAAAAGGCTTCGTTATTCCATTCATCTAATTTTTAAATGCACCGACAAATTAATTCACAAATTAAGTATTAGTTTCTTGGATGTCTTTTACAGTAACACAGTATGTCTTCCATGTAACATATATATACCATAGACTTAAAATACACACATTGTTGCAGAAAAACATGACAATGTTTTACAAAATATGATTCTCAAAGACAATTCTTGAGTTCAGTACAAGAATGTTTATTTTCGATTAAATGTTCGATTGTCTTTACAGTAAAGATAATGTCTTTTAAATAACAACCCGTGACAAAAACTTGTCTGAATGACTGCAGAAACGGATGCTTTCATCCCCTTTGTTAAAGAAGCTGTTACATCCCACATTTGAAACTGTCAATCAGTCATTCATTTGTCTTTGCAGTAACAATAATGGTCTTTCCAATGACAAACCCATCTGTTACAGAAAAGACTGTTATATGTAAGACAAATACCATTTGTTCATCAATTGAAAAGTAATGAACAGTCCTTGTGCCATTTTATACAGCATTATTTTGTAGTGGTTTTGGTTCATCGTTCATAGAGAAAGACGCATCTCTTGAAATATTGCTATTTTTTTAATAAAGACGCCAATAAAAAATACTCAACATTTTTCACTTTTCCATTAACATTTTCAGCAAGCAAGTTGTTAAGGAGTCAGCAATGAATCTTAAATACTGGTTGATGATCAGCATGATAGAATTGTTTTCTTTCAAAAGATAATGGATCATTATTTTTTCTGAATTTTATATACCTTTTACCGGAAATACTTTTTCTCGTATACAAGATAGTAATTTAAATTTCCACATAACATTTTCACATAAAAGTTGTAAAAAATATCAGGAATAAGGAAAAGCATTACCTCTTAAAACACCTGCAGAAAAAAATATATTCAATCAAAAATAAGAAACACATAGAGACCTTTTTCCTGGACATTGCACCTAGATACAAGCCAAAAATCATTTTTTTGGTAAGAAAAATAAATTTGGTCATTTAGGTTGCAATTCAACTACCAGCCAATTAGATTGTAAGTTAGAAGTTAACAAGAACTGAATTTTGACAAAGTTCTGTCAATATTTTACCGATTGCTATTGCGGTACGTGAAAAAACTGAGAATGACTCATATTACAAATCAGCTGTTTGTAAACAAGACTATACAGCCCTTACTTTGATAAACTATATTTTGCATAAAGGGATTATTTATGAGCACCTCGATAGATATGCTAGGTTTGTACAGCTTTAACCAGCCTGCTTCCCTGACCTCGTTCCGCACTGTAGCCCATGTGGAACGAGACCAGAGGACCAGGTTTAGCTTTGATACTCTTTTCAATACAAAACGTTGTATACATTCCAACTCTTCCTTGAAATGTGTTAAAATCGAGTTTTCACTGCTGAGTTATGGAAGATTACCTTATAATGATATGTGCAACGTAAATTTTCAAAACGAAAGCGAAATAGTATATGAGAGGAAGCTTGATTTTCATTTTTTATACTTATATCCTCTTATTCATAATTTATTCTAACACGTTATGTTATAAAAACAAAGACAAATAAGGAACACGCAACGTACTTACATTCGATGAGTAACGAGTATATAATACAATATAGTTTGAAACCCAAAACACAGATACACGAACAACTCTCGTAAGCTACACTGCCTCTCAACTACACCCTAGTTGATGGCGTGACTTACACGAGAAGGCCTAAATGGGCGTACTTTGTTTGGGAAATCAATACAGGTTTGTGAATTGTGTTCAGCAAGTCTTATCACTTTTATGATTTCCAAAAATAGTAACCTACCTTCAATGAGTAACGATATGATAGTGTACAATACAGTGTTTCTCCTTCACACCTGCATCTCTCGATAGTTACCCCGCCTCTGAAATACTTCCTGGTTGATCATGTGACTTACACGGGAGGTTGTAGATAAGTGTATTTTGTACTACAATTTTTGGTAGAAATAAATCCAAATGTTTTGATGTTATATTCTGTTTTACAAAAGAAGGGCAGGTGAAGAGGCTGATAAAGAGATCAGTTGCACATAACATCCTCAATGTATTTGTTGGGATCTTATATAGGGCTGTTTACTTCACCGATAAAAGGAATAGCCAGAAAAAAACCACAACAGACATCGCGATTTTAGATATTCTTACTCTGATAAATCCACTACTTTTCTATCAAATTCATAAGTCAAATTCATAAGGCCCCTTAACCTCTTTCCTCTTGTCCCACTTTGGTGTCCCTGAACATTTTAATTCTTGTTGATAGTTTTAGTTTGATTAAATTTGGTCGAAAAAATTGGGGTTTACAATCGTTGTTATTCCTCCTGTTAGGGCTTAAAACTGTCCTACATGCATTACACATTCTCTTCCTACAGAGGCAGATCAAGTCATGCAATGTTGATACAGCCTCTGTCATATTACGCCGAGTTTATGGGATAGAATGGGAAATGCGTGATTGGAGGCAATCAAAGATAGTTGTGCAATCAGCGACGCTGATATAAAATTATCACTTTGGCTACTGAATCATGGCAAAAGCATTGTGATATGAACCACCCTTTCCATGCGAGAAGCGTTGTCATTTGATAAACAAAATTCAAATGGATTGTGGTACAATTTTTTCCGCCAGAAGAAGTTATCGTAACCCACGGATTTCGGCGTGATATAACAGAGGCTGCATCAACATTTCATGACTTGTAGAGGGAAACACAAGTTTATATATCCCTCAAACCATGTGAAATGGTGTTGAAAGACACTTTCAAACATCACATTATGTTTCAAGTAGATTAATAATAGCAAGTACAGTGCAACATCAAGACGACCCTTTTAGGTTTATATTTCCTTTCTAGTATGTAACAGTGAGGATAAACACCCGTTAACACACTTTGGTTTTCAACGAAACCGGTTTCTGGGTCACGTGACATTAGAGATGTTCTTTTCAGGTAATGCATATGGCGAAGTGAACGCTGAGCGAAGTAGACCTTCGGAAAAAGTTGTTTTGTTGGATTGCCAAACATTGTGAATGTAAGTGTTATCACCTAGTATTAAAACAATTCATGAGTTATGTTTTTTTATAAGCACATAGTTATGTAGGTATTGTGGATATTTACATATGTAGCTCATACCTCCCGGGTTAAGATTGCAATGTGTCTTACCATAAAGAAAGCATTTTAACTCTTTCAGTAAACTATATTGGAAATAAATGGTATCTGATAATCTAGAGGTGCACAGTTTCCACCTACAACTGTAAAATAACCAACCAATATTGTGTTGACTGCACTACTCAACAGTTTTCAAAATGATATGTCACGTACATAAATATAATATAAGTGTGTAAGAGAAACCAGAGTTATGGAAAAATCGGATGTATATTAACACAATCTAAAAAAAACTAACCTATGAAATTAGATATTTCTTTTTGACTTACTTTTAGCAGTTTATATTGTTTGGCTTTAACAAAAACCATAACTGTGCTCAAGGGAGGTAACTCCTGCTACCATCGGGAACAACTGTTCTGCTTGTGTAACTTTATTCGTAAATCTACATATATGTATGAGCATTTTGAAATGTGTGAAACTTACTTTTCAGTGTCATTTAAATTTGAAATTGATCATCTTACACACCATTTCACGACATTTAAATGCTTCCTCGGATTTTAAAAAAGGGAATTTCTTTATTAAGGGAAATGTGTATAGTTTCAAATCAGTTGTTACTCTCGTCCAAACGGGTTCTTAATGTATTAAGAATCGCCTCATTATCTTTTCTGAAAGGTTAAAATATTTCATTTGCTCCTTTTGATATCTCACATTTTTTCCAGATTTGAAACAGTAGTTCAGCGTAGTAAGCATGACAGGGGTGCCTCAGGTTGGCAAAACACCAATGATGTTTCATATACTCTTTTAATTGATAGTTTTATTTATCCCAAAACCGTTACCATAACTTTTATATTTGAAGAACAGTTGTCAACAAATATGAATAATTTTTATTTGGAGTCCAATTATTCATGATTGTTCGGGAATATATAAGCCGCAATTGATGCAATGAACCTATCATCCCCCAGTTAGTATTTTAGACAAATCCTTAAAATGTTATTTGGAATTATGTTTTGAATAGAGAAATTTTACATTTTCAGAAAAAAATCAATAAAATTTGCTATTCCATTTAAAAACGTTTTATATATTGTGTCATAGATGGAGACAATGTCTATACAATTTTAGCACAGTGTTACTGGTTGAATTGTTGTTATTAAAACAAGTCTGTATTAGACACTTGGCTAACAATTGAATTGTGACAAGAAATCTGTTTTGTGATGACCATATATTTCAGTCTTTTGAAGAGCCTAAACTTCTGTTTGATATAAGAGGCACATACACACAGGATTGCTCTGTAGCTCATCATTCTTCTTATTTAATTTTCCTTTAGGGTATGGTCAATGTGGTTCCCCCTTGAGACGCTACCACAGCGTCACCAAATGTGCAGTTTAGAATCCCAATTACCTAAGAAACAATTCAGCATTGTATGCATTGTGTTCATAAAGAAGACAGGAACAAGAGAAAACATTAGTTGAAGCCAAAGGGTCACCGATTCTAAAATTAAGTATATGGTCAATGTGATTTCAGATATAATCAATTCAGAAATTGAAATAGCTAAAACGTTCAATTTTTTTAAAAGATTGAAGCTGAAATTGAGTAAAAAGGCTTCCAAATCTGCACTTGATAATTTAGGGTAGAGATCCAAAGGTTAACCAAGCCCTTTTTAGCAAGAGGGTCACAAAAACTGTAAACCATAATCATCATAATAGTCAAGGAGTCTGTACAGAAGATTTCCGTTTACTAGGCCTTATGCCTCTGGAGACAAAAATGAAAAAGGTTTTAGGGGCTTGGCCACTGTGGTCCCTATGAGAGGCCCCAGGACCACCAAAGTTACTTGTCACTAGTCAAAGAGTCTGGACTCTGGAGACAAAGTTTCAGCTTTGTAGGCCTTATGCTTCTGGAGAAGAAGATGCAAATAGGTTTAGAAGGCGTGGCCTCAGTTGACTTTTTAGGGCCACAGGGCCACCAAAACAACAATATGTAATCCTCACTAGTCCAGGACTCTGTTCACGCAGTTTCAGCTGTTTTGGCCTTCTGCTTATGGAGGAGAGTCAAAATGCACAAACTTAAAGATGGACGGATTGACGCCGGACACCGCGTCATGCGATAAGCCTATAAGGGCATTACAGGCCTGACGAGCTAACATTGAAAATACCCAGTTTTATGACAGAATTTATCAGATTGTTATAACGATGTAATTAGCCTTCCTACGCTTTTGTAAATAAGTGTTTTCAGTTGTGTATGTGTGGTCTGCTTACAGGGATTCGTACAGATTGGTCATAGCAACTACCATCATTTCTTCAATCAGTATTTCACAACTGAAAAAACACTTCAGATCACAGACGAAGACGGAAGAACAATAATCAACGTCTCTTTACTTTGGATACATGAAGCCCCCGGTGAGTACCTCTCTGTCAGCATTTACTGTTAAAATGCCACTCACTGCCTTATCGAGATGTGGTGGTTTGTGTGCTTCGGTAACCCTGAACGCTATGCCATAGGAGCGTGCATGCTCTCGGTAGGGCACCAAGCTGAACAGGTCAACGTGTAGGAGCCGGACGAAATGTGAGTCTTTCAATAACTTGCTTCTGTCTCTCACTATGGCTTTAAATCCGGCTTTTACTCATCCTTTTGATCCCTGTCTCCCTGATCTATCAAATCTCTTTTGGATGGCGACATGCACCTGTTTAATACGGAAATATTGTTCACAACGCGTTAAAACCCAAACTCACTCACTGTTAAAAGGGTTTATGCTTGTGAAACAACAAATTAAATGCAACCTTGACACCACTTAAATCTTTGATAACACATTAAATGCTCAATTAAATTAGGTGTGACATAAGAATGTACATATGTAAAATAAGGAATCATAGTCACAAGACAAGGTCTATAGATTATAAAATGTTTTTAGGGTGTAAAATTATACAAACATTGACAAGACAGATACTATTTTTCCCAAATTGAAACTAGCTTATGCCATAATATATATTCATAACTCAAAAGCCACTATCTAAACTTATAATACGGACTGGGAGGAGAAATTATCACGCATCAAGCAAATACTATTGGAGTCCATTATGGTCTGAACACTTTCAATTCATTATTCTTTTGTAGGTGTAAGGATCTAGGCAACCTTACTGAATAAGGCACGTATGTTTCATTTCACCTGTGCATTAAAATGTGTTGTTTCTCTTGGCAAGGTCCTTCATCCACATTGCACTCAGTGCACCGCGCTTTTAAATGTGTGCCTAATTAGGATGGAGGGACTCCGCCCCTGGTCCCGGTGGCGACTTTGCAAGTACAATTTCCTCAGCGTATTGATGCAGGGAGTCTTAGCGAGTGACAGTACCTGAATTAACCACATATCATACGTTAACATTATCCGTACTTTATGGCAAGGAATAAGAGCTAACAACAAGAGACAGGCGATGGAATTGTGTCTTAAAACTAGCCATATTTTGACAGTTATTAATAATTCCCTACATCATGCACATAAAAACTAACATCGGTATCATTGCCAAAAGTTTAGGCAGTGAGCATGGTCCGAAATCTGTTCTTCGCCTATAGCCCTAAATCTGTGTTAGTTATGTCCTGAAATAAGACATTTTATAAACAATATTTCAAGACCACCCAAAAACAAAATATATTTCCTTCAATTTTACAGACTTACCTGGGGTTTTGAGTCTGTCAAAATTTAAATACAAACTAAGCCACTCATACTCATTCAAGATCATCATCAGATGTAACACAACAGAAATATCATGCATCTAGACGTTTACGGTTAAGTTTGTCCATGTTGAGCATTTGATCCTTCATTTGTACCAAGTTAAATCTGTTAAATCAAATTTATACTTGGGTAAGAGACCACTTTGCTAGCTTTTGATTTTTAAAGGATTCAGTTTGAAGTATCACTGTTAAACACAAACTTAAAGTTTGAAATTGTCTAACGTCAGTATATATAGTGTGTGTGTGTCTTTGACCATAACAGCAGGTGACTCTCCTCCCCTACAACAGCATCATTGGTTGGTTGTTTCTTGGCTGTTCTCGACTTCTGAGAGCCAGAACATTTCAAAGCTGCCGTATAGAACTAAAGTTGGGACTCTTGGCAGTAACGTTAACCCTATACTGCTTATATACACGATTCTACGCCTCTGTCCTTTACTGCTTTTCTACGCGATTCTACGCCTCTGCCCTTTACTGCTTTTCTACGCGATTCTACGCCTTTCAAGACTTACGCAAGTCTAGCCGTTTCCCAGAACAAACAACAATGAGTAATGTGAATTTCCCGTTTCCGACTAATTTGAAATAATATATTACCCTTTATTAAGTTATAATTTCCCAAAGATAACCTGTCAACATTGAAATTTCTAAATGTCTAAAAATAAAGTTTGCCGTAGTTTTAGCCAATCAGCGAAGAGCGGGTACACACAAGGGACCGCTTATGTCTTGACATGCTCACGTTAAATAAATCATAATGCTGTTGTTTCATAAATCTCAAAGCACTGAAGGGGATAAATTCTTAATAAGAATGGTGTTGAGTGTTTATTAGCAACTTTTAGCTCATTGTATAGCGCGAATTGTTTATTAGTATCGTGCTAAGTGACCCGGAAGTGAATTACGATATTGTGATGACGGCGCTGTCAACTGTCAACATTAGAGGAGTACGAGCGGCTATAATGTTGCCATCGGGCCTGATAAGGTGAGTATAAGTCATATAATTGTTATTGTTTAGAATATTATTTCAAAAGAGGTGTATCTGCTTTCGGAAAAAAGTATTTATTAACAAAGTGGAAAGGGTGGGAATGACTATCCATATAGATCCCTTCCGCTGTCACCCTTAACTCGATTACCCACAATGCGTGGTTTCCGGCCGCCATTACTGAGGGGACGCTGTTGGTTCACTGTAACGATAGCATTATATTTCTTGTCATGTTCGCGTAATCTCATTATGTCTAGTATCAGTAAGAAGATCAATGTTGTATCCAAACGTTATGTTGATACACTAGAACCGGTAGTAAAGGCTCGTTACCTTGAAAAACTCAAGTTAGTAGCCGGAAAAGATCCGTATGAAATTTCAAAACAGGTTTGGTCAAATGAAGTTAGCACATGGCCTGAAGTGACTTACCATAACATTGTTAATTATATGGTTATCAAGAAGAGTGCCTACACTTGGGAGGACTTTGATGCATTCAAGAGTCTCGATTCTTACAATTATTTTGTATCTGGATGGGTGAAGAACGTTGGCTGTTTCCAACATAATGACCTTTGCATCGTCACTGCAAGAGTAAGTTTGACTTGATATATAACACTTTAATGATCTCAAGCAAGTTTATGTGATATAAGATATTGCACAAATGTTGTATTTTTATGTAAACATTAAGAATTGTCTCGTGCTGTTGATTTCATGATACTAAAGATAATCGTTTTAAAGAGACTTTTAGTTTCCAAATATCTGCACAATTTATGACACAACTGTTTAAATACTGACCCTATTTTGTTGAAGTGGACATATTAGCAGTAATCTGTTTATCCCTTTTATTTTAGGTTTCTTGTGTAATTTAAAATGAATTAAAGTCAAATTCTATACAGTAGGTATGGTATAGTTGTCAATTAAAGTTTCATTGATAAACTACATCTTTGTGAAATTTATTAATATAATCTATATGTTTTGAGTGTGATAATATTTAGTCAATTATTAAATAATATAGTGTTTTGAGTTTTGTTTTTAATTTGTCCAATAAAAGTGTCTGTGTTCTTAACTATTTTATCTTTCCTCTTCAGGTGAGACATTCCCAATCCATGAATGAGACACCGACCCAACCTTGGTTGATTGCGGAGAAGACGGGGAGAGTGATAGCTGCCCACTGCACTTGTATGGCAGGATAAGGAGAGTCTTGCTCTCATGTTGGTTAAATGGTTGTCGCTCTTTGTAAAAGTGAGGTTAGTAGTCTTCAATGTGTGCTGATTATTTTCTGGGTCACGCTGACCTGTGAATAAAATAAACTGTATGTTGAAGCACCTAAAAATAATGTGCATGGACAAAATGTGTCTGTTTTCATAGTCTTAAGCATGTTTTAAAACAAGAGCTATAGGTGAATAAATTTTGTCTTTGAAAGTATATATGACATATGACAAAAATATTAATACAGCATATTGACACAAAAGCTAACAGAAACTGTTGAGTTAAAGTGGTTGTCCTATCGATTTCCTGTCCGCGACGGTGTTTATCTTGGAAATGGTTAATAAAACGCTGATCTTTGATCAATTTTATTTTTCATTGCAATTGAAAGAATATACAAACACTAACAAATGACTTATTGTATGCCTTTTCAAAATGCCTTGTAGTTTTGAATCAAAGCTTTAGACTCTCGATTAATGGCTGTCCCTTTCAATTTCGTTTTTTTTGTTGAGTGTCATTCCCTTTTTTTTAAGTTGTCAAATATCAGTCAACAAGAATGTCAGCCCCATTAAAGTTTTTAAATAGCTTGTGTCTTAGTCATGCATTAACAATATTCTGTGTTAAAACTGTACTGGGAGAATTATATGTTGTTGTATGAAGTAATGATGTTTTAAATGCAACCATTTGTTAGTATTGCAATCTATTTTCTCTTTACAAGTTAATGATAATTCAAAAACTTATATAAGGTGATGTGTGATGCATCAATTTCATTAAGCATTAGTGTTAATAAATCTTAATGGTGCTACTCAATAACATGTACAACAAGCAGACCCTATCCCTGGCTGACTTGTACGTAGGCCTCTGTAGGAAATGCTGTTTATTTTCTTGTATTTACTGTATCGTTTTATCCGATGATTTGATTTTTATAAAGCCAATAATGTTGATTGAAAGATATGAACCATATTACCTACATGGAGTTCTGTTTATGCTTTGACATGAATTAAAACTTCTGTCTCTTCTTAGGCATGACTTCAGCTAGCAAATACATTCAGTTACAACTCTTATTTACTCTTTTGGTGGACGGGGTTAGCGTTAGGTGTTGACGAATACTTTCTATTCAGTGAGTGTTGCTCAGTGTGATAGTGAACTTAGTAATCTTCAATGTGTGCTGAGTATTTTCTGGGTCACGCTGACCTATGAATAGAATATACAGTTGGTTGGAAAATATCTTTGTTTTGTATTCTTAAACATTATTCAAAACAACAGCTTTAGGTGAAGTAAAATCATCAATTTGTAATAAAAGTAAGATATGGTTGCAAGACAGATATGATTTGCATGAATCAATCAAAACTTTCGAAGCCCTGTTGAATGGCTGTAAAGTTTGTTGTTTATTGGTTGAGTGTCGTTCCTTGTTTTAAGTTGTCAAATATCAATATCAAATATCAATCAACAAGAATGTCGCCCCCATAAAAGTCATTATTATTGTTTACTTACTGATGATCAGAATACCCACATCAAGAAGTAGTGCAACAGAACTAAATAAGTCATGTCGTGCTTGCTATCGAGTGAAACATCTCAATGATAACATATTTGCAATGTAAAAGTAAAAAGTGCTGAAGAAGTAAACAGAATTTCTAATTGTGAGGATATTTCGTGAAAAACAAGGACTCTTGGACCCGACTATACTAACTAGTTAGTCTAACCAACTAAGGTGTAAGTAACAATATATCATATATCATGTGATCGAACGTATATACTGAGGTATCAGTTTCATCACGGATTTACCTGATAACATATTGACAATGCAAAAGTTAAAAGATTTGAAGAAGTGACCATGTAACAGAATCTAGATCCAAAAATAACTACAGTTTGAGAATTAACCTTAGTGTGTGATTCATTCGTTGAATGAAATTCACATAGCGGGAGTGATAGCATCAATAAATTGAAAACCTGATGCTTTTCCTTAGTGTAAAAAGCAATGAACATATGAAAGATGTTAGAACACAAAAGTAGATCTGAACACTTATTCAATAGAATCATGAACATAACTGTTAATGATTTTACACAAAGATAGCCCAACTGTCAATTTCCAGGATAAATGTAAATTTATTGTTGTTTAGACATATATATCAATGTATTACATTTTATGAACGACACAGACTTTGCCTCTGGTTTCTTATGTATTACATACAGGGGGCAGTCATATCGAGGTTCTTATTGTTCATATGATGGGGCAATATATCATTTTTTCATTGTGACGTCATGTTATAAACAATGCTTTGATGTCACAGTTCGCTATTAACATCACAGTTTATACAGGCCGGGAGGGGCGGGGCATCGGGGGTGAGCTGGTCAGCCCATGCTTAGAAGCATATTTTGAGTATTTTCATCGATTTTCAACAATGGTTATAAAAATAATATTATATTCGTGCCCATGACATACTATGTTTAGGACAATCGCTGTCTCTCGGAAATACTAATAATATGCCACTCATGTCGTAACATAGTATGCCATGGACATTCATATAAAATCCTCTATATATCAACAACAGGTACCGTGTGTAGCTCTTGCTAAACTTATAGATTTAGAGAATATTTGAGAAATTATATTTCATAATGTACTCATCACTACAATATGTTACAGATGCACTATTGTGCTGTTAAGCAAAGTTCAAATCTTTAGAAGTAGAAAAAAATTACATTACCAAATGAAATTTCTCAAATGCGTACTTTCATACAGTTGAGTTGCAAGTTGGGTACAAGTACAAGTTGAGTTTAAAAAATTGAGATTATATGACGTTTATCTTTGAAAATTGTAGACAAACCATGTTGCTCCCCTTTAGAAACATGAATTCATGTATGATTCGACATAGGAATTTGAAAACTTAATTCATGAAGTAATATGTATATATTATAGAACCCAAAATCATTGAACTCAATATGATTGAGATAACGTTTGATAACAGTTGAAGGTATACCCGGATGATGTGACAGATATTAGCTTATCAGTAGTCACGTGATGTCCATAAAGCAGATACATGTAGTATCTCTAACACACCAGGTTACTGTTTCGCATCACGAGAATTTGATTAATTGGTTATAGCAGTGTCATCTTTGTAAGGTGGGAATGACATTTCTTTTTCAAATCAGTTCAATTATTTAATCACTATAATTTGCTTACCGTTGATGCTTTTTACATTAACTTGTTTTTTTGCATTCTTCCTGATATGCCTGTTTGATATAATCCTGCTGATATACATTTTTTATATATTTAGTCTTTTGAATTTACTATTAAAAATCATGTTCACTTACTTTACATATATAATAATATGTGTCAACAGCTGATACAAAACACTGATATCAAGTACAGATGGAGTCTAAGAAAAATAGCTTTATGACATGTGTGCTTTTCTTTCCACATCAAACTTTCAAAACCTTTTTTCTTCTTTAAATGTGCCTGTTGACAATGGATTCAGGATATTGTTTATGTTTCTTATTTCTTTATAATGTTCGTAATTTTGTTTCTTGTATTTAAATGCAACTGCAGGCTGACATTCGAGCTAAACCTAAGGTGTAGACCTTGAACCAGTTGACGGGAAGGCGAGGCAGCTGACACTTCATAACACAAGGCCAGAATAACGTAGCCCGCTTCTCTTGGAATCATGGATTCGACCTCTGACGGTATCACTTCTAAAATGATGACTTGAATTTCTGAATTTGAATATGTCCTCTATATAGCTATGAGTGAACTTTCAACAAGTCGTAATGAGACCTATGCATTTCAAAATTGTGTTTGCAATCAGCAGTAATTAAACAATGATAATATTGGTATAAACCTTAATGTTAGTAATCAAGTTTTTCCGTATTGACCCAGTAATTGGTCCGAGTTTTGCTGTATGGCTTCACCTCGTCCGCCGAGGACCTGTAACTTGGTTAATTCGAAAACTTGAATAATGATGTTTTAGTTAATTTACTTCTTTGTGACTTACTTACACAACATTGTAAAGTTCATTTTCATCGAAATAAAAAATTATAAATGAGGTTGGTGAATGAATATGTTTTGAAAGTTTTGAATCGATAGCTTTGGACTTTCATTATTTGTGTGTATACGCATGCTCAGAGTAGTATTGTCCCAATTTTGCCTGTATTTGCCAAGCTAACCCGTATTGTCCCAATTTTGCCTGTATTTGCCAAGCTAACTGGTATTGGCCCAAATTTGCCTGTATTTGCCAAGCTAACTGGTATTGTCGCAAGTTTGCCTGTATTTGACAAGCTAACTGGTATTGTCCCAAGTTTGCCTGTATTTGCCAAACTAACTGGTATTGTCCCAATTTTGCCTGTATTTGCCAAGCTAACTGGTATTGTCCCAATTTTGCCTGTATTTGCCAAGCTAACCCGTATTGTCCCAATTGTGCCTGTATTTGCCAAGCTAACTGGTATTGGCCCAATTTTGCCTGTATTTGCCAAGCTAACTGGTATTGGCCCAATTTTGCCTGTTTTTGCCAAGCTAACCCGTATTGACCCAGTTGCCAAATCGTATACTGCCGGCCTTATAGATTGTATTAGTGCAATATCATTGATTAAAAATGTGCATCAATTTGTCGTTTCAATTTTGGGATAGAATGTGAACAAAGTATATGCTTAGTAAAAATTGCTATTTCCAGGTTCTGGCCTTTGCACAGAGGAGGTACAACCTACTGAAGCACAGATAACTGAGGGAGAATCTAAACAAGAATTAAATCCGAACCCTTTACCACCAAATGATACCACAAAAGCTTATTTAAATCGTTACAGTGTTCAAACAAGGATGCTTATAGACAAGAGGTCAAAACAAGTATTAGACATCCAGAACATAATAAAGGAAGCTATCGACGCACTTCACCAAAAGGAAGATCGACTGATAAAGAAAGTGACAGATCAAACAGAACAAGAAAAGGAAAAGTTGGAGTCGATAATGAAGACAAAACAAATGGATCTACAGCTGTACCAGCAGCAGTCTCAGTCCATTCAGCAGGCCTTGGAGTTGGAGGATGAACCACAGCTGTTAAAGCTGAATCATTCGCCTGGAGCAACAGCTGGGCCCAAACTAGAACCCAAGGCTAGCGCCAAGTACAAAGTCAGAACTGAAGCCATAACAGAAGCCAAAGCCATAGCAGAGACCTTAGCAGAAGCCACAGCAGATACCACAGCAGATACCACAGCATATGCCACAGAAGATACCACAGCAGAAGCCACAGCAGATACCACAGCGGAAGCCATGGGGAAATGCACAATTGGAACCAATGAGCAATCCAGAACTGCAGGAGAAGCCAACGTAATATTCAAGACAGATTGGACACAGAGGATGGAATCAAGAGATAACGTTGACATGTGGTTTATGTACGACCTGAATCTATTGTATGAACAGATTGAAATGATAGATGTGATGAATAAGAAGTTGGATGTGACGATTCAGCATATTGACAACATAGACCCTACAGCAGAACCTGTACTAGATGAAGTAGTCTATGCTGTAGATGCTTTGAAAAGCATTTGTGACGTTACAGATTGTTTGGTGATGAAGGTTAAATATACTCAAGTGTATCTGTTCTGTGAATCACTCCCAAACATGCGTCTGTATTCGTTCTATTATAAAGAAGGACATCTATATTCAAGTGTACTCAAACTGTCTGGTCAACCTTGTAACCTTACATTAATCAGTGAAGATAGGGTTGCTTTTTGCCTTCCCCATGACAGTCGTATCATCACAGTTGCTGTGACCCCTGACCTACAAATTCTGTCTACAATCAGGACAATTAAGAATTACACGAGTCTCTCTGCTCTGAATAAATCAACTCTGGTTGTAGGTTCAGATGATGAACGCTGCGTTGATCTGATAAATATGAATGGAACCGTCTTTAAGACCTTCACAACACATCCTAGCACAGGAGAAACGCTTTTTCGTTTTCCTCATTACATCCATGTAACCAGACAAGGCACTATCTTGGTGTCTGACTCTGGCTTTATGTCTGTCGTCTGTCTGACCCTATCTGGTGACCTTGTATTCACATACAGTGACATAAAACCAGCTGGAATCACATCAACTACGAAAGGAGATATCTTGGTCGCTGATCATTGGGCAGATAAAGTTGTTCTTCTCAGTGAGTCAGGGGAGTTCATCAGAGAGATCTTGTCCCCAGATTTAATGGATGGTTTTCAGTGTCCTACTGGTCTGTGTGTTGATGGGGACACGCTTTATGTTGCAATCAACAAAAAGGGTTTGCACAACTATAAATTTTACAGCGGCGATTACAAGGAGGACACCAAACCAAATTTTATTTTTTTGGAAAAATCAACAGTAAAGGCGATGGTGTCATATGATTAGGAGGAATAGAGGTCGGATTTGATCAATGAGAGCAATAGTATAGTTAGTACTTCTATTTAAACTGAATTAAACTTGAATTTGAATGTGCTTCAAAATCTGAACGTAATGTAAGGTTATCATTCGAATGTGTGTTACTGCAATTACATTGAATCATATAGGTAACGAATTCTGGTTCATGATTTAAATGATTACCAAATGCTATATCAGAGCTGTTGCAACATGTAATTGATGTAGTTTGATGTCCTTGTTTATCAGTATGTTTAGGATAATGTCCGAGTATCTTTGAGTGTTTCCTATGGAAATGTAATATAACTTGCTATATTTCTCTTACTTATATTATGGTTTAAAATGTTTCCATGAAAATCAAAATACACCATATCAGCAACTTTTGAAAAATAATTACAAACACTTTGTCATAGTATGAACATTATTATACTCGAGCAACCAATTTTACCTATCCCTTTCAATAATAATGCAACTTCGATTACACTCATTAATGCAAGGCTTTTGCGAATGCATTTATAAAAGTGTAATGTTTTTGATAAATATTTCAGTTCTATCTTGTTTGATGATGCTTTTTAAAGTTGAATGTTCGTTTCTACACTCTTTTATAATGGTTCATACAAGTATCACTAAAAGTTTGCCTGAGATGTTCGCTTGATTATTATTATTATAACAGTTATCCCAGCTAACAAAAGTATGTTACGAAGACGTTGTTTCAACGTAACGTTTATGTCCCCGGAACGTAAACATTAAACGCCCTCATAACGTCCTTCTTGTGGAGTCGAAAACACGTCCTCATAACGTTATTTGTAACGTTCACACAACCAAAACATTACGTCCACGGGACGTTTTAAACATAACATCCACGGAACATCAGCATATAACGTCCCCATAACGTCCCTTGTGTGGAGTCGAAAGAACGTCCTCTAAACGTTTAGTACGATCATGACATCAAAATGCAACAATCTCCAATCTTATTGAAATAAGAGAAAACCCTTTTACTCGTACCTCAATGCGTTTGGTAATCTCAGAATAGCGTTATTGGGTAGTGTCAGGTGGCCTTGAGGGTGCCCTTTCGAAAACCTTGAAACCCGCCATATCATAAAATCGGTTTTTCTAGGCTTGTCGTTGATTGCCTGGAATGAAAGTTCAACCGACATATCCCATATCCCAGTTTAACAAACGAAGTGAGTTACAAACAAATGAAGTGTTAATCTGATCGCAAAATGACAATGCCAGGGGGTTCCATAAATAACTTCACAGAGATACATAAATATAAAAAATATGTAACTGCAAAAGTCAAGATTGGCATTAAACGTCATCCAAACAGTGATTCTAACCCCTGAAAGCTCCCAAAAGAATGTTCCTTAAAGGCGCAATTGCACATTTGATACATTGAAACATGTTATACCTATATTGATGTCACAGTTATTGTGAAATTAGAAAATGAATTATGGTTATCAGGTTTAAATGAAGTACAATATTGTAGAAGAGATAAGCATTTGTACCTCTTTAAATAAATAATAAACAACTTAAAAAATGTAATAATATGAAATCAATTTATTCAGTATATCAATCCATAGTATCCACACTACTTATTTATTGCACAAAAGCCCTATGTTACTACATTACACATATTCCTTAATGGCTTAAAATAGATGTCTACAAACATAATGGTGTTCAGGTCAAATTATCAAAACTTTCAGTTCTGCACACACTGTTCACACAAAGAACTTGTCCATATGACATGTTGTCCTTTATGTCTTCAAATCGTTCCCTCGCTGACCCCAATGTACGACTTTGTGATTGCAGCTGAAAATAATGAGAGCCTTGTTAAAGAAAAAAGTACTCACAACTTTTGATCACGGTCAAAAACAAATTAAAATACAATACTGTAAAACTTACAGCATTGTACTATCAACTTTTTCATAGAATGATAAAATGCTTTATAAACAATTGTCTACACTGCCAATATCAAGTCTTTCTAATTTATATACATGTAGATCTACCTATTACAAATGATATTTTATAATAATAAACTTAGTCAAAAAATAATGTTTCAATATTGTGTATTTGTTAATATATATACATGTACATGTACCTATTACAAATCATATTTTATAAAAATAAACTTAGTCAACAAAATAATTTCTTCAATATTGTGTATTTGTTAATACTTTCATAAAAATATCCACCTAACTTTAATGTTACCTTTTAACAATTACACAATGATTTGACAGATTAAGTTCATATAGATTGATAGATTCAAAGCTGCAAAGGGATTATTTCAAGTATGTATTAATAAGTAGCATGTATTATGTATCATGTGTACAATCAATCACAACACTAGGCTATTGTAGTTAAGTGTCGTTATTCTGAAGGTCGCAACATCGGCCATCTCCGGCAATGGCCGGTGGTTTCCGCCACTTTGACCTACTTCCCACGTGGAGTGATTCTAGGCTGAATCGCCCCACGAGTGTCGCCGTAAAATTTAGTTTATGAATATTTTATATTTGAATTAATTGCATGCTTTTCAACATTTTTATTTCTTGGTTTTTCATTTCATGTAAATTGCTGTAGCCTAGACTTGCTGAAGGAAAGCCTAGACTGTATTAATTTTAAAGGCTTCTTTTTATTTACAGTCCTGAAGCAGGACTAGTGTCGCCCCGATGTTTCGGGTTGATGGTTGACGCATTGCACTAGTTATGCGATGTAAACTCTACTAACGAACTTTGATATACTCTACAGTAACTATTGAGCTACGTGGCCGACATTATCAAAATATAGGGCTTTAACCGGATTATCTGGGCCAATGACGATATATGCCTAATTAGCCGCAGCGTGTCTTCAAAACAGAAAGATAAATCTTACCTTGAACCTCGGATTGATCCAGCCATTGAATGTGCCGAGTTAATTGTCAGAAAAGTAGCTCCTGCTCCGCACCATGGAGTGTGTGACCGCCCATCGACATCCGTTGTTACTCACAATCAAATCTCTAAAGTGGCGCGAGAGTGACAGCGCATGCGTGAAAGTCGTAAGGGACGCAACTCTGTTATGGACGTTGTCGGGACGTCCTACGTACGTTATGTATAACGTTGTACCACCGTAGTGCAATGACTTTCTCAGAATGTTTGCTTGCTATTCTTAGTAACGTCAATATCTGTAATTTAAGTGAAACAGTAATGACAGGTTTACCTAAATATAAATCTTTTTTTTTATCACCAACTAATCCCAGCATAAACATATTAAACAATGTGAAATAATTGACATGTTTTGATGAAACGTCATAAAAACGTTCTGCGAATGTTGCTTTTAGGTTTTGAAGTTACATTGCGAGGACGTCATAATGATGTAATTTGTAACATAATGACATGGTTGTGGAATGACGTTATATCATGATGTCCCAATAACGTCCTAGTGACGTAAATATGTGACATAACCAAACAAGGATGTAAAGATAACGTTACTGGGACGTCGCGTGTTAGCTGGGATGCTGTTAAAACATGTGTATCCGTGTATCGATTTATTAAAAAACATGAATAATTTTCTTTCATTCATTTGATTGTATTTATTTCTTATTTCACCATTGGATGAAGACTGTGTTTATGAGTTGAGATGCGCTTCAGGCTGTATACATGTAGGCATAAATGCTCAGAGCATTATTCAAGGTTAAGCTTAAAGACACATGCAGTAGCACACACATCCTTGGTAGAATAGGGATATCTCGCTATTAAACAACACTTCGTACCTAGCTGCTATAGCTTTTCTTTCTTCTAAGTGTAGGTGTATTAGTCAAACACTACTTATTTCTTATATATCTACACTTTTCTTGACGAGCCTTAACCCTTCTTAAGAATTGTGTTGTTTATTATATCCCATGTATCTGGGTACATCTAATAGAAGTTACATAAAAGTTGCAAAGTTTTCGTTCTTAAAATTAAAGGAGTCTAGAAGTAAAGGTTAAGGTACTCAGACTCGGTCTTGGTGCCTGTAGATACACCGCAGGGGGAGTCGGGTAGGACAGATAGACCGCGGCCGATAGTTACAATAGTTACAAGACCTTTTGCACATAAAACATATTGCTACATTAATAATAATAAGAATAAGTAATGCAGAAACTGGCAATTTTACAAGAGGCAATGACATAGTGTAATCAATTGGTCATGACAAAATCATTCTAACTTCAACTGGCTCCGTAGCCTAATGGTATGCACGTTTGGTTACAAATCGAAAGGCCAGTGGTACGATCCCCGACTTTCGAGTGATATATTTGGAAAACTCCTGTGTTGGAAATTATATGAATTTTATAATGGGAAATGTTTGAGATTTGAAAAGAAATTAGTTTAAAATCTAATGTTCAGGTTTTAAAATCACAGATAGGCCTCATACGAGGTCTTTAAATCCTAGATAGACCTCATATGAAGTCTCTAAATCACAGATAGACCTCAAACGAGGTCCGTAAGTAACAGATAGACCTGACTTGATGTAGCCAAGGTCCTACCTCCAGGTTACGGAACGGTGCTAAACAAAGGGATGACGTCACCAGAGGTTTATAATCAGCCGAAAAGGCATCAGCAAAGCTGTTGGATTACACTTCCTTTCAACAAAGGTGTCTCTACTAAAACAGTCCTCGGCAGTTTTCGCTAAGGCCTTGATATAGTCTTCAATATTGATTGTTGTGTTGACTAGAAAGATGTTTGACATCTACAGAATGTACATTGTACATAAACTAATATTATTGGATGCATTTTGAAGAAACATGTTTTTACTTTGTATATTTTGTTGTGGTACTTCACTTTACAGATCTTACCATCGCTGTTAACTCTGACGGACAGACAGAATACTTTATTAACGTCTCAAAGGTATTGTATATTCAATCATTACGGAGTTTCAGGTACGTATTACAAGGAAACATTTTCTGCAAGAAAAACCTTTGCATCATATTTTACCACATATTTATTTCTTATTGAACAATTGAACATGCGTTTTTTTCCATTTATCAACTTTTTGTTTGCAATAAAAGCAAACCTAGTCATACAGACTTAATGGTGCGATTGAATGAACACATCATATAGATTGTTTACAAAGCTACAGACATTTGATGTGAAGTGGTAAACCATGTAACTTTTGTTTGTTTAAATATGACAATTCTTTACATAATTGTGCTGTTTCAAATGGTAAATTGTTTATATGTTCAGGGTTTGTCCTTTCATGAATAAAGTAAGTTTTCACTTTATTTTATCGACAGATTAGTAACATACATAGATCAGAGTTAATCATTTTAATGATGAAACGTAGGCAAAACTTTTGGGTGGTTGGATAAAAACATGCACGATTTTTTTAAAGAGAACATGTTACCTCCAGCAACGTTTTAGCGGCGGGGTTAAAATTAATAGTGTGCTCGCCAACAACAATTTACCTTTGTCAAGGAGAACCCCTGTAACCTCCAGCAATGTAGTTTTAAACGAAACTAGTGAATTGACAAACATAGAAACAGTGGACATAGTGCACAGTGATTGTAGTTCATAGATGAATTCGAGTTGTATGCTAGCCATGGTGGTATTATATATGATTCGAAACTTTTTGACCTTTTTGAAACGAATTAACCATGAAACTCTCATTTATGTTATCAGATTGTCTGCAAACTTTTTAACCTAAATACCATTCTGACACTTTATCAAAGCCTATTTTCTGCAAAAAATAGAATATGTCGTAATCAGTCGTCTCTCACTAGCTTAAAATGTTTAATTGAAATAACATATTCACATCTTAAAGGATATTTGTCTCATCTTGTAAAATAGCTTGTCCTTTGATAGTTGTTGAATCAACACTTTTGATATCAGGAGAGATACAACAGAGAACATGCATGAGTTCTACTGCTGCATGTATGTTATGCATTGAGATGCACTTAGCTTGAATATACACACTGATCAAGTGAAATGCTGATTTTTTTAAAGAGAGATGGATTTATTGAGTAAAGCATATATTCAGAGTAAAAATTATTGATATAGTTTCATCTACATATCTTTTACCTATATATAGTCACTATGGACACTCATAGAAATTGTTTTCCGCTGGCAGATATCACATCCAGTGATGTTATTCTCACATTTTGTACTCAGACTGTGATAATATCGTATCCTCAAGGAATCAACTATGGCGTTTGAGAAGCGTAAATAAAAGATCTTGATAATATCGATCTTGTTGAATTGTACTATGTTTTTATCACACTACACATTACATAATGTCACTCTGACATTTGTAATCAAACTGTAGCGATATAATTACTGTGTTCACGTTAAAACCTTTAAAAAATAAGTTATAATATACTATATATACACGCTTCCGCATTATGTTATTCTTGTACGTGTGTCATGAGCCGATATATGAATTAAATAACATATAACATAGATTATAAGTTGTATGCTTCTCACGAGGGTAATACGGTCTGATGTACCATCTTTGTAGAAATGTTGCCTGAGCCGCAAGGCGAGGGCTGACATTTCTACAAAGATGGTACATCAGACCGTATTACCCGAGGGAGAAGCATACAACGTTTTTATCTTACCGTCATGTCAGAAGAAAAAATATCCATTTAAGTTTGACTGCCGTTAACGGATGAGCCATCACCGCATGAACGGCCTTGACCCTAAATGTAAACAAAATGGCGTCGCCCAACCCGACTGCAATGTTATGAATCGTGTTACGTAAAACTATTACACTTAACATGCTGAAAAACTATTTGATTTTAATCCTATATCATGTGCAAGTAATGCAATGTAGAATTTGGTTCCAAACAAAACTTAAAATGACGAGAAAACAAATGTATAATTAATAATCACGAAAACAGCTGATCGAACGTATGTAAACTCTGGACACCGCGTGCGTCATTTGGTAACGTCATCTTAATCCTATGCGACACCTCTTCTCGGAGAGGAGCTGTTGCTATGGCAGCGGGGTACATGAAATTTGTACACCGTGAGAGGTGAGACTCGCGGTGTACATAAGATAAAACGAGTCGATCGTCAACCAATCAAAAACGAGTATTTTACTGTAAGGTAAGATAAATATCTGAGTACACATTTAATATTTCATAACAGAGCCCGGGTGCTGTTCTAGCATGAAAGGCGATGTCCAGAATACTTTGTGGCTGAAGATCCAGTCATCTGTAACGAGGGTTCGCACTTGAAATCGTGCCTTTGAACATACATTTAAGTTACAGACGTGGCCGCTGTGTCCATTTCCGGGGGAAAGAAATAGTTGGAGGTTTACATCGTCAATATCAGACAAAATCAATTTCACAAAACTTTGGGTTTTTGAAATGAAACATATTAACTGGTATGGCAATATAAAATGTTCATAAGGATTTCAACAAAATAATCATTCATCATCAATTTTGGGTCTCAATAGAATGCTGGCGATTTTAACATGACAAATTAAAGATAAAATAATTATGAAACATTGTGATATTTTGTACATCTATTAAAAGAACTCAAGGTTTTTATCAAAAAGTGTTAAAACAAATTATGTTTGCGTACGTATATAACATTTTCGTAATGATATAACGTTGTAGTTGACTACATGTACCTAAATTATGACGTCATTGAACACCTTTATATGAAGGAAACCATGGACCTCCTGTAATTAAATGTCTGTTAAAAGAGTTGATATCAAGCGATCAGGAACTTCTCAGTCCTCTGCAAGGCAATCAGCGAGTCAGTCTCATAACTCGCTGATTTAAACCTTACTGCTGATCACCAAAAACAAGAACAACAATCACAATAGATACAACTAATTTGCTAAAAAGACCAACGTTATGACAATAATATTTTTGAAATAAGAACACATCAAGCTAAAAGAATATTACACATGCCCTAAGTACTTGCTGTATATTTAAGCAAACACAATATTTTAAAAAGCCACGCAGTATTTACGAGCATACCAAATAATGAAGATGAAAGCATTGAATTGAGGTTTCATTTCAAAGTCACAACTTTAAAAGTTGTTATTTCACATTTAAAAGTGGTTATTTCAACTTTAAAAGTTGTTTGTTCACCTTTAAAAGTGGTTATTTCAACATTATAAATTGCTTTTACAACTTTAAAAAGTTGTTATTTCAACTTTAAAAGTTGTTATTTCAACTTTAAAAGTTGTTAATTCACCTTTAAAAGTGGTTATTTCAACTTTATAACTTGCTTTTACAACTTTAAAAAGATGTTATTTCAACTTTATTTCTTGTTATTTCAACTTTATTTCTTGTTATTTCAACTTTATAACTTGTTATTTCAACTTTTAAAGTTGTTATTTCAACTTTATTACTTGTTATTTCAACTTTATAACTTGTTATTTCAACTTTATTTCTTGTTATTTCAACTTTATTACTTGTTATTTCAACTTTAAAAGTTGTTATTTTAACTTTTTTTTTAAATGTTATCATTGAATTTGGCCCTTGTAGGCTTTCGTAGCATACCAAAAAGATAGCCTTATGACTTTAAGTTTAATAAAGAAAATACATATGGCTTACCATTTTTTAGAACATTGATAAAGTTAAAAGGAGCATATAATATATACAATATATTCTTATGCATTGTTATTCTATGTATTTTGTCAAAAGATTTTTTCAATCATTCAGTTCTGTATCTCAGCAAAGGCGATGAGTATTGAACCTTGCTAGGGCAACGGGACGGGTAGAACATGATTTGCACGTGAAGTTGTCAATTTCAGAGAGACGAGACAGACTTGAAGAAACTGAATACTGACTTGAGATAATGAGAATTTATTTTGAGTTGATAAATTTTGTTCTGCTTTTGCAACTAATGCCAATTTTTTTACGCACTGAACTAACTAAGTAATGTACATGGTTTTTCATTTTTTTACTTGATAATATGAGGTTTTTTTTATGAGAAATGAGAAAGGTTTATAATCACAGTCTTGTGTTCTTTTGTACATCTTTGGACATAACAAAATACCTGCTTTAATTATCAAAAACAAGCCATGGAAATGTCTCTCGCAAACTGAAAACTTGGTCAGATATTGGGGTCCGAGCAGGGAAGGGGTTATGTGCCAAAAATGAAATCATGTAGACCCATATCTCAATTCTAGACACGAGGGGCCGTGTGATCGTACCCGGTCTTGATTAGACTAGGTTTTTGACCAAACTAACCGTTGGTCTAAATTAAACTTCATTATGGCAATCTTTCACCGTCCGATCCTTTTCCCAGTTTAACTCCATGGGTAGTATTCAACATCGCTTCTTTGCTACTTCCCCGTTTCGCTATTTCGCTACTTCGGTATTTTGTTATTTCGTTATTTTGTTATTTTGCTTTTATGCTAATCTGATACTTTGCTTCTTTTCTGTTTCGCTACTTCCCTAATTCGTTCCATTGATAATTCGCGCCTTCGTTGTAGGCTATATTAACTGAGACTTTGAGTTTTCCTTTTTTGGCCTGTATCACTGTGAATATGCTGTTTTCTTAAAACAAAATATGAATATAAACAAAATACTTTTCGAAAAGATCACCGTTATTAGCGTTTTGAAACTATGATAAATAATTGCCGGTCCTTGGATTGATATTGCCTGGGTTATTGATATTGTGATATCATGTATTTTTAATGACATAAATAAACTACCAAAATAAAAAACTTGGCTAAAACCGACCATCAATAATTTTATTAAAATCTATGTCCCATTGATAGAATTCGTTAGTATTTGTTAGTCTATTAACCAGTTCTTTGAATGTCTACACACCTACCATCAACCTGTCTATGAACTCACCGATATTTCACACCCGATCCCCCAAATACTCTTTGAAAATAAGTAACGGGCACGGATTAATTGCAGCTGAGTGTATACATGTCCAAACAAACATGCTACTCAATAAAAAGGATAAAAATACCTACACCTCCCCTCCCCCCTATGATATGGGAGTTTACACCCCTTGGGCGGTTACATTCCTTCTTTTTGTCAATATAGGTGTCTACCCTTTACACCCCGTGGGAAGTTTTTGCCTTTATTTTAGTTGAATTTTATAAGCCGTAAGCTCCATTTGCATAGGTTGGTTATCTCATAACCACCTTGGTGGTTACAAGAATGTAAACAAACGCAAACATTTGTACTTAAATTTTGTGTATAAAAGAAACAAAAAAATAAAGTTAAGATTTATGAACACAGAAAGTGGGATTCAAACCAGGGATCTCTATGTCATCAGTTGAGCTACCGAGGATCCATAGCCCTTCATGTAAATTTTGTTGTGTCATATTTGGATTTTTAATTTTTGCTATATATATATCCTAATATTTAAAACTTTTTTGTTCTTAGCAGGTGGCATTGTAAGTTGTCTTAATGTTTATTTGCATCAAAACATGCTTAACCCGCTAAATTTATCACTGGAACATTAATGAATTAATTGTATTTAAAAAAATCAATCATTTCACGAAAATCTTAATGTACATGCAAACAATCTCAAACTCATCTTACAGACAGCACATAAATCAATGGTCAACAAGATGCATTTTCAAAAAGGCACAGTATTTATATATGATTAAATTGATTAATGAAAAAAATGTCTTTGCATGAAACTGACATATGCTGATTAAATACGTTATGTTATCATTCCCCGCCAAAAGAAGTTTGAGGGGATATCTTAACGGGCTCCGTCCATTCGTCCGTCCGTCCTGTTTTCGTTTCTGGAGCACAACTCGAAAACTGTAAGACCTAGCTCAAAGAAACTTGGTACATGGATCATTATGTGTAAATGTGCCCTTTCAACTTCTTTAGATTATTATTTAACAAGGTTTCAAAGGAAACGTAACTTAGAATTTCATTTCTGCAGCAAAACTCAAAGCTGTAGGACATAGCGCAACGAAACGTGGTGTATGGATCATTCATAATGAAAGCTGTGCCTTTTGGGGGTTTCAACTTCTTTGAATCCATATATTTGGCAGTTTCCATGAAAACGAAAGTTAAGGTAACCAGAAGAACACTAAAAACTGTAGGACCTAGCTCATCAAAACAAAATCATATGAATCATTTAGAATGTTCAGATGTGTATTAAGCTGGTTTAAGCATTGTTATTAAAAAAGCAAAGAAAGTTGCATTGTGATCTTGCATGATAAGAGGTTAGCTAGACATTGAATTTTCAGTACTTTTTTCATCAAAAATTGATAAAAATGACTAAAAACTAAAAACTAAATAATTGACTAACAAATACCAAGTTATTCAGCCACAATGAATTGTACACCGAATGAAGTTTTCGTTTCAAAAATGCTAGATGATCTTTCTATTTGAAAATCTTTATTTTTGCCTGTACATTTTTTTCTATTTATCATCAGCAATGTTTTTCTGTTTGAAACAGTGTGTGTGTGTGGGGGGGGGGGGGGGGGGTGCTTAATTAAGTTCTTTGTATATATTTATTTCAAAATATATTCATCCTATATTGCTGTGTCCTATAACTTAGACAGCCACTTTGGCTGCCGTAAATAATTTATAGTGGTGCAAGTGGATATTTGCTATAGAAAGCAAGCATTATGACTGATATAACTCCATATACATGCGTTTTGCCTATATAGTCACATCGTCACTCATAAAAATGCTCTATGTTTTTCCGCTGGCAGATGTCACATCCAGTGCTGATATTCTGACATTTTGTACTCAAACTGTGATGATATCGTGTCCTCAAGGAATCAACTGTGACGTTTGAGACGCGATAAAGTACCATGATTATATCGGTCTTGTGGACATTAGTTCACACTTTTGTAAAAATATGTTTTTTAGGTTTACGTATTTGTTGTTCTAGATTTAACAATTTTACTGCCGGTTATGCAATTATAGTTTTCAATGAAAATATGAAAATCATATAAGAGCCATACATATTCACGGAAGCAAAATTCAAACATATAGTTTACATGGATACTAGTTTTATAAAATATCAAACATAATCAACTGGCAAGTGTCATTCTGAGCAATTGACGCGGTTATTGTCCGGATTTCGATCATAATCCCGATTTAAACCCTTCTATTGCCACTATATAGGTCGATTTGCTTTATATTACAACCCGGTCAAATTATGCTATTGTTAAAGTTTTGCATTTGAGATGTAAACAACTCAAGGAGTGGCTCTTTAAGAAGAAAATTAAATACTTTCTTTATAACATTTCGTTTAATTGCAATCTCCTAGTTCGTGGTGTAGAATGTTCCTGGTACGGTGTAATTTACCAGTGATACTAGGCGGATTTAGGGCCAGTGAAAACTATTCCTGTGCCCTAAACATGTATTTGTCAATCGATCCTGTGAGTTTTCTGAACGGTTCATGAGAAGCACGTGCCTTTCGTGAAAAGCATGTTGAAATTGACATTTGGATAAACATTTTGCGAAGTCTCAAACAGTGGATGCCAGTGACAATTTTAAGGATATGAAGTAGTTTTTTAGCGTTTTCTCCGGTAGGGCCATGCTGAGGCAACCAATTCAGTAATTTGTAAAGTATTCCTACATTCCAAATTTAGTGGTTTTC
Source organism: Steromphala cineraria (assembly GCA_916613615.1). Lineage (NCBI taxonomy): Eukaryota > Metazoa > Mollusca > Gastropoda > Trochida > Trochidae > Steromphala > Steromphala cineraria. The sequence goes on from OU744723.1 coordinate 46,786,931, forward strand.
TTGACCTACCAATAAAAATTACCGTTAGGGGTTATACACATAGGCAAAATATCGTAATTAATGTAATGGTTTATTTCAATATATTCAAAATTCATGCACCTTTTATAACGAGATTAATATAATTCAGACTACTCTAACTAAAGTTTCAATGTTATTTGCTTTTTAAAACAGCATAATCAAATATTTGTCTTTTTCTTACCCTTCTAATGTTGATTACTGCAAATACAAAGTTCATATCTGCTGGCATATCAGTAAAATTCAAAGCAAAGGATGGCAAACTTGCACATCTAAAAATATAGTTGTATAATAAATAGTTCCACGCATAAATGTTCATGTTAAGGCAGAAATACATCAGACAAACCGCGCCCAACAAATTCTTATCAGTTACTGGGAATGATTGACACTGTGCATGTGATTTACAGATAACATGTCAATTTCCTCGGTTTGTACGTGCGATCTGACTGGCATGTTTGTAAACCATTGCTCGATTTTTGGGAGATAAACATCTGTGCTCTAAAATCAGTGGCAAAAAAAAATATTTTGAAATTGATTTAAAGTTTAATGTGATATTTCGGTTTTAACATCTTATTGGAAAATCATTATCTTTAAATTATCATTAATCCTTAAAATCCCAATGCAGTTATCAATGGCATGATTTCTTGCCGATTTTCATTTGAGAACAAAACTAATACCCACATGATGAAAATGATAAACAATTATAGTACAGATTTTAAAAACGCAGGTTATTTAAATAATTATTTAAGATGCACTGTCTGCTTCCGTTACAATTGCAACATACATTTTAGTTCTACAATAGATTATTGATATTTGCTCACATGATATATAGTTAAACTCATTCCTATTTAATCTTGTTTTTTTATAAAATGCAACTGAATCAAAACGATTGCATGGTGATGTTGCTATCATATCATCGGTGAAAGAATTAATAATGCCTTTGACAACAGAGTAGACCTCACAGGTATATTACTTCAAGAACTTTCAATGATTAATTCAACAGTCAAATCAGCCTTGACATGTACGTTTTAACTGCAACTGAAAACTATATGTTGAGTATATTACAAATGTTATCTAATTGCTAAATGTCACCTTCTGGAATTTGTCTTTGATTAGCGTTATCATATCCCCATCTAAATACCTGAAAACCTAACCAAACCTATATTTGTATAAACCCTTCTTCCACATTGCAACACACAGTTTGTCTCCATCAACACACACACCAGTTGGACACTGTACACCATTCTCTTCTGAAAGAATGTCTCTAATAAACTGCCCTGACTTACTGAGATGTATCACATTGTGTGTATAATAGTCAGCTACTAGAATGTCTCCTGTACTGGTGGTTGTGATTCCACATGGGTAACTCAGTGCTCTGTTACCAGTAGGTGTGTATGTGAATACAATGTCTCCAGACTGTGTCAGACAGATAACAGACTTCAGACCAGTGTCTGCCACCAGGATAGTTCCTTGTCTGGTAACATGGATGTAGTGAGGATAGATGAAGCTCTTTCCTATTGTAGGAAGTGTTGTGAAGGTCTTCAAGATGTTTCCCTGCATATCAATCAGATCCACAGAAGGTGGAGACTCTGAACCAGCCACCAGTGTTGATTGATCTAGAGTAGACAGACCCCTGTACTTCTTACTTGTCTGTATTGTAGCCAGGAGTGTCAGGTCAGGAGTCACAGCAACTGTGATGATACACAATGAGTTGTAGAGAGACACAGCTACCTTACCTTCACTGATAACTGTCATACACCAGGGCTTACCAGACATCTTGAGTGCACTTGAACGTTGCTGTCCTGCTTTAGTGTAACATGATTTCAAAAGGCATCTATGATAATTAGCAAAAAGAGTGACCTTAGTATCATCAGTGATCATAACCAAACTATATGATACCCCGCGACTGTCTCCAACATTTTCTGCATCTTCAATAACTTCATCCAGTACAGGTGTAGCAGTCAAGTCTATTCTGTCAGTATGTTGAATCTTCACATCCATATTTCCAATTTCTTTCTTAAGATTTTCAAGATTATGTACAACGTTCAGGCTAGCTACATCTGCTTTATCCTTCCTCTGTGTCCCTGTGACGTCAGCTCCAGCCTCTGATCCAGATGACAGATACATCTCAAACAGCTGCGCCTCATCTTCCAACTCCAGGGCCTGCTGGATGGACTGAGACTGCTGCTGGTACAGCTGTAGATCCATTTGTTTTGACATCATCATCGACTTCAACTGCTCCTTGTCTAATTCTGTTTGATCCTTCACTTTCTTTATCAGCTGGGTTTCCTTCTGTTTAAGTGTAGCAATAGCTTCCTTTGTGTTTTTTCTGATATATGCTTCCAGCTTGTCTCTATCAGACAGAAGGGTCGATTTTTGGACATCAAGTTTCTTAATCTCGCTATTTGTTAAGTCAACTTTCTCTGCCAGACTCTGTTGACGTTCTTGAAGTTTTGATTTGACCTCTGTCAGCTTAGCCTTGATTGTGATGACCTCTTTACATGTCCTATGGGCAATACTGCAGCAGACAGTACACAAGGGTTTGTTACAATCTGTGCAGTAAAGTTTCATCTTCTCGTCATGTTCCTTGCAGATAAATTTCTTAACCCTGGACTTCTTTTCCATGACTGATACAACTTCATGGTTCTTTAACATAGGAATTTGACTGTGTAGTTTCCGACAACCATCACAATAAGAAGCTTCACATTCAGAGCACCAGTGTGTGGCTGGAGTTGTCTCCCCTTTCTCTTTGCACACACAGCATTGGTCCTGTCCTGAAAACCAAAAACGTGAACCTGTTTGTCTCATGTAATGTTACATCATCATTAGAAGAACGTTGAATAAACTTTTTACTGACATCAGTGTATTCTGACAATCACTGCAATTTTTGTGCATTGTAAAACTTGAAAACCAAACATTATTTGAATTATCAAGAACAAAAGCACTGTGTGTTTGACAATATCTTGAATCATAATAGTACAGTTACCTTTACTTACTTTATTTTATAGAATTACCAATAGCTATCGAAACATCTTATTATTTATAAAACATATATGCGTAAATGGTACCTTGTACAACTGTGTCCATGAGTCCAGCTAGAAGCAGTCCTGGTTTCAGCTGCCCCACCCAATCTTCTACAGGTCTGTCAGGGTGAGGCACTGGAGTCTCTTGTCTACACGTGGGACAGGGGATCGTCTTGTCTCTCACTGCTTCTTCTTTTGTCTGTAGATATTTACCCAGGCAGTTCTTGCAGAATGTATGCTGACAGGCCAATGTTACAGGCTGCACAAACACCTCCACACACACACTGCAAGTCATGAAGTCGTCCTGTAGCTTGCCTGCTGTCGCCATCTTGAACCTGTATACAAAGAATTGTCATCTGTCTCAATACCAGCGAGATAAATACACTTTGGAGTTCATAAGAGGTTATATTGCATGATTTAGTTTGAGTTTTTCTGTCCTATCGGTGAAATATGTGTTTATCCGGATACAGTGGGGATGATTTAAATACACATGGCATAACGTTGATTGCCACTCGAGTGGCGTTATAAGACATATCGAAGGCTCTCACAACGTCATATTGTTAGTCCAGGCATGATATCGACCAAGTTACCCGTTTTTGGCGTTAAGGAAGACATGCTATAACAGATAGAAAAGTATGTCTAAACTCTTACTACTGTCCCTTTAAAGTAATAAGAGGCTTAGCTGCCTTGCACAAACTTAACCCTTCAATTTACTACTTCTTACTAATAATATTCACCCCAACTTAAACAACAGAGAGACATCGAACACTCATTTAGACTTTTGATTTCCATCCACTACAGTTTTATGTCGGAATAAGCAATACAGAACTATTTTAATAATGACATTTTTACACACCTCACTCAAAGGGAAGGACATAATATTAGTCCTTTAATGAACAATATCTTCTACATCAATATATTTATTCACAAGTTCGATTTTCACAATAGTCTTGAACTCTTCAGCAAAGTCAAATACTTGTATGCTAGGTATTTTAACGATTTGACTATAGTCAGGTTCTTTTAATAAATCGTATATTGACAGTTCTTGATTGAGATAAGTTTATCAAAATATATTTTAACACAATGAAAACAAAAGATTTTTGAAATGGTTTCTAAGAGTAATTTTTGTTAACAGGATGGTACTCAAATTCTGTGAATAACATATCTACATGAAAAGTATTTCAATCATGCAACACTTGATATATAGATATATGAAAATCTAAAACGCAACATGTTTTAACCTCGCACAAAAAAAATCCAATTGCACTCTTTCTTAACTAAATGTTTTAATCTATTTTCATCATATTATGTTCATATGGGAAGAAATTCAAGTATTGATTAAACCACTCAGCATTAAGGCTATCAATATCTCAATTGCAAGTAACCCTATAACATATGGCTTTCTATGCAGAGAAGTGATCAGTATATTCCTAAAAACTCTTTCGAAATGAAAATCCAACTATTATTTGAATTTAATATTTACAATACCATGGATTCTAATACCGTTTGCGACTTAACGACATAATATTAACACACTTAGATGTATATAAGCCAGTCTTTATGAGACATATCTCAGCAAACGGTGCATAAACAAAATGAATTTGGGTTTCGTGGTATTATATCAGTAAAAACATATTCCTTGGTGCTGAACGAAATTAAAATAAGTACAATAACTATAGCCTTTGTCGCACTGTACGCGCACAGCAAACTCACATTGCTGTCTTACTGGAAATGAATATAAGCGCACATAGAAGACATACAATGTAGGTACAAACCCTCACGTTCCTACACTGTGACCAAACACTCAATCAATGATCCCCGTGAATAAACCTATTATATCTACATCAACCAGCTGTGAAGCTTTGTGGAAGTGTTCAATATCTGGTACGCTCAGTAACTTGAGTCATAGCTTTAAAGGGGCAGTAGCACGTTTTTACGGGGAATATAAGGTGAGGTCAGGAAACCGAAAATTAATGGTTCTAATTGAAAGACAATGTATTAAAAGTAAATGAAGCAGTAATAATTCAAATATATAACGTAAAGTGTAGCCATGTGATGCCCTTTTCTTTCACAAAATGAATTAAAGGTGGCCGCCAATGGAGTTTATGTGAATCTTCATACTTTTTCCTCGGACTATGGATGATTGGCTTGTGTAATCAGATTTTTGACACTGTCAAAATAATACATTTAGTATTAACTTTCAATTATCAGGGAAATATTTAAAATATAAAATTATCAAAAAACATGCTACTGCCCCTTTAAGGCAGAATGAAAATGGAGTGGTAAAGAAGACACTCACACATTGTAATAAACTCCTACGAATCGGGTAAGTAGTAATTATTTGGAATACTCATCACTATAAATCTAATCATCAAAGGTCAATTTTACAGTAAGGTCTTAACTGGTATTTTGTTGCGTTATATGATAAAAAATAAGTTCTGTTTATTTGATAATTCTATTTTTTAAGTTAAATTTTTGCAATTCAAATTAGTTGATTCAAATATGTGTGTACGGAGAGCATTGATTAATTAAGTTTATAAATTCGCTTCTGGTTTATCATGAGCTTAGTTATTCACATTGAGTCAAAGGGTGATATATTTTTCTTTTATATATTTTGTTCTGCGTCGTTTAAAAGACAATTTCAAAAGTGTCCTCGCATCAAGTATCAGGAATGTTCTGAGGATAAAAGTATTAAAAGCGATAATCAACTAGACACGTTCATGAATGTTTGCCACGGATGAGACCAGAGTGTTATGTCATAGAAACACGGCTATAAGATATGAGTGAAATTGCAGGTTGCACGAGAGTCCAGATTAGTCCACAACGAAGCTATTTATTTGGAAACACACTCGGTGAAGATTTGATGTTTTAGTCACAAAGCGAAAGTAGAACCTGACCACAAAGACATTAGGTTAATAATATTTGCGAAAAAAACATGTTTGTCCATGCCATGATACCATTTGATAACGATAACAATGACGGTTACTTGGAAACAAAATGAATGTTACAAGAAAAATAAAACTCAAAATGACAAACCTTAACACAGTGTTCACGCCCAGGACATCTTGACTGCAAAATGAGATCCTTTCACTTGCCGTCTTCCGTCTTTACTGTACATATGTGGCTCTTTATGAGTGTTCAGCTTGAGTGCAATCTGTAATGTAAACTATAAGTTAAAGGATAATCTATTATAGCGTGAGTTGACTGCAATCACGTTAAAAGAGTATGACCTCTTTTTCCTGCATCAAATATGGGGACTTTGTCATTAGCTACTATTTGAATGTTGAGTGTTAAGCTCGGTGTTTTATTTTGCATTTAACATGCAGTAGAATTAAATGACATTCAGATAGTGAATAAACATAACATTGTTATATAAGGGATCACAATTTCAGATAGATAGATACACGATACACGACTTATAATCATATTTGGCACGGGTAGCATGCATTTGTGTTGAAATAATCATTGGCGGGAATTAATCTGCTGAAAGGAAATAAAATAAATCTAAAATATAAAAGGACATGAAAAAATAAGATGAAAAAAAGCATAGGGCAAAAAAATGTAAAAACACACTCAAAATTACAGATACTGTTAGTTACAATGTACATTAAAGTTGAAATAATTACCGGATACCTTAATAAATCTATACCGTGAATATATAATAACATTGTAAAGATGGCACGAGTCAATCAAGAGGAGCTATTCAACTTATTTTCAATACAATGACGCATGTACATTTCTCTTGATATTTAAATTTTTCCTTCAACTTAAGTTAATGAAGAGTATTATCCGATATTGAATAGTACAACTTGTGTTTTAAAAAAATTATCACAAAATCTACGATTTCTATTTATTGCTAAATACATTACATCATGGGGCTCTATCTCCTATCCTTTGTTTTATGCAAACATAGAACAAATCTACTACATTTCATTGTTTTCCTTTCTGTAATATGCATGTCCACATCTATTGTCTTGATAGTTTGATTTTAACATCTTGATTCTTTTACATGAGTTTTTTGTTGCATGTGACATTATATATTGTATAAATCCTGTCCACGTCACTTGAAGAGATATTGACATAGGGGTATTGAAACCCCTTTACTGTACTATCTGGAAACAAATACAGTTTCAATCACATGACTTTACTTGACCAGTACCAGCTTCATATTGGCTGATTAAGTTGGTAAAGGCATATTGGCTAACGGTATGGTAATGAACCATTTTGACACAGTATTGGTTAATGGCCCAGTACTGGTAATACAGTACACTACTACTGTGCTGGCCCAATACAGAACAAGTAGAGACATATGCAGTTTGGGTATTTCTCAAAGGATATGTACAGTAGAACACGGATATAGCGAACAAGGATATAGCGAACACTCGGATATAGCGAACAAATTTTCAAATCCTGTCCCTATATAATATCATTACAGTTATATGTGTATGGGGAACACCGGATATAGCGAACTAAATTCTTTGGTCCCTTGGAGTTCGTTATATCCGAGTTCTACTGTACTTGTTTAGAAAAATGTAAGCTGATATTATCCAAAATTGAAGCTATTAGTACATCACATAAAATTAGTAAATAAAAGTGAATTGAGTAACCAAGAATTAGACTTATTTAATCAACCCTGATTTTTTTATTAATTGCAATGTATATTGTGTACTATAAATACATAATTTGCAACTATAATCTATATTGTGTACTGTAGATTTATATGTTAAAGTAATAGTTGAACTTAAACCAACCCGTACTGTCATGGTATAGAATGATACTGGCCCAGTATTTGTCCGTTAGGGACAATTATTGCCGACCTTAATTGGGTCAGCATATATATTAACACTGTATATTAGATTACACTTTGAGGACAACCTATTGTTCTCTCGCTTCATTATTTTTCTGTAATTGAGCGTTGAATTTTACTTCAAACTGTTACTTGACATTTCATAATATAAGATGTTTAAGCTTTGTAGTTGAATAAAAGGAAATATGTATTTTTATAACATACGACTATGTAATCATCTTTGCTAGGCTTAAGTAAGTAATTATCCTTCACCTTTATGTGTGATTTATAAGTATTTGAATAACAACTGATTTAGTGGCACTTATCCAACTTTTGCTATATTTTGCTCTATATGCAGTTTTCTTTATATTATATATTTTTTTATTATAGGATGATATTCGTAATCCTGGTAGGAGCTGTCACATTGATGCCTGATGTGTTTATACGTCAGTATTTTACCTGTAAAAGACCGTTTCACTAAATTTACATCATAACAATAAAATCCCTAAAAAGGCCCTAACAATTCCGTCAATCTAAGCACACCCATTTCAAAATAGATATGTTTATTTCAATAATGAGTAAACCTGTTCATGTATTGCTAGTATTAAAACATGCACTCATTAAACTATTTGTCAAATTGAAAGAAATACATGGATGTCGACTAAAAATTACCTTTACCTTCATTCAACATGGATAATCGATGTACACAAGCTGCTGATGTTTCTCCGTCTAGAAAAGACACGTTGCTGATCCTTTTACATTCAAAGTAGCAAACTGCATCGTAGAACTAATATAACAATTTATATTAAGTAATGCTTACAGATGTTCAAATAACTATTTTCCCCAATTCCCAAATAATTGCAAAAATATATTTGAAATTGCTTTTGTTCATGTGAAACTGCCCAAAAGGTGCACATTTTTTTTACATGTTGAAACATGCTATAGCTTACGTCACTCCGAGCAATGCGTGTGACAATAAACCTGCAAGCTCTTTTCACCTGAATTTGCAGATGCACGTGCGTTGCCAAAGCATCTCTACGATTGACAACAGAACTTATGAATGAACTCGTAAGAATAGTAGTTTGTAACACGCGTTTATGTCTGTAAATGTAAATGAAATCACGTTCTTTTTTAATCATATAATGAATTTTTAAACAATATGAAAAAGGAATAGTAGAGGACATAACATATAACATTATTGTATACTGAACGGCATTAAAAACGCAATTTGAAATCTAATCATTGCTATAAAACTTAATTAACACTTCAGGCTAAATAAACCAACAAATTATTGCTATATTGCGTGTCCCCCTTGTGTGCTCAGACATGTCTGCAATCGCATGGGCTTTGAAAGACTTTGACATCACCTAAAATGTTGTGGAATCGTCCCCAAATGTTGTTACAGACTTCGTCCCACTAATGTTCGATGGGACTCATATACAGCGAATTTTCACCTCAGAGGAGTCAAATGTCTTCCAGCTCACCAGCAAAGGGGAGTTTGAACCTTGATCAACAGCGTTTATGACATTATGCCACTGTCTGGTGACAATATTGTCCCTGTAATTGTCCATTGCTGTCTTTCAAGTCGGTGAGGGCCTTGTCATGGAAAGGATATCAGCAGCGGATATTGTAAGCAACAAGACATCTGCATACGATTTGACCATTGATTTGACGTCTGTTTGTCCCAATCGTTCCCTATCAGTGTCATATGCCGTTCGGAATCGATATTGTTTTTCAGGTGTGAAAACTGGAAAAATGGTCCTGCAAAACAATGTCACAGGTGGTGTACCAAGTCGAGGACGATCTTTGAATGTTGCAGATGACCGGCATCGATTTTTAGTCAAGAATCGGTGAACAGATTCACATGGATTTGCCTGGAACTCGGAAAATCCCAACAGCCCTGGGGTTCCATTCCCATGGCCTTCTTCTTTTCAGTTTATCAAGCGCAGCGTTTCCACAATTTGACTGACCGTCAAAATTGTGGGTGATTTTAAAGGACTTATATGGTGTGAGTGAACATGCACTTCACAATCAATGCACGTGGTTGCGTTTGCGCGTCATGCTAAACGCACTGTTTTCATCACCATATGTTTGTCTGCTCAAAATGGTCTTGGGTTCGAACTCTAAATGAATCATTCTGACATTCTTCGAACCATAGTTCCTTATACCTGTTTCTATAAATATCATCAGGTGACCATGATAAGTTCTGTGACATTAATCACCAATTGCGTTTTTAATGCCAGTATACATTAATTAATGTATTTTAACAGACGGTACAGAGATTACAGATCATTTACATACTATAGCTTGCATCAGAAACATACATTTTGACTTTGAAATAATTTTGAGGCGTGAAAATGACACGCTTTTCTCTCCTGTAAATTCATATATTTCGTGGGATTTTACAAACACTGTCTGAAACAAAAATTGGGAAAAACCATTGTGAATGAGTATTTAGAATAAAAATATCCAGTATCAATAAAGAAATAAACGACAAAAAGCATTTTATTTCTATTTCCGTGAGTACTTTAAGGCTTAACTATGCAGGTATATTTCCTTATCTCAAATGTGTTAAAGGTGTTTACACAAAAATAGCCGCCAGTGATTATTGCTTGATAGATGTTATCATTCATATGCTATGCATGCTAAAAATCGCCTACTGATGGTCCAATTTAAATACATATGGCTAACATCAATGGGGAAGATTTAGAAGATTTCTCAAATTTAAGAATAATAATTTGATAAAAAGAAAACGTTGGTTGCAGCCCGTACATATGTCTGAATGGATAAAAGGTTCATTTGAATTCGTGCACTTTAGGCACGGTTGTGTTAGGTTTGAGTATTCAGTCATAATTATAACTATCAAATGTGCTGTTTTAAAACACTGCTAATGTTAAAATGAGGTTACCTCAACGGCAGCAACGGAAACGTTCTCCGGGTAAGTTCTGCAAAAGAAAAGAGAAACCTCTATTTCACTCATTTGTAAATGAAAAGGTTGATGATAATGGTTATGAAACTAGATAACGTCTTCTGTGGATTTCATTTGACTAACTTTACAAAGGAGTTTGTGTATTACCATGGGCATTGTCTCAACTACAGTACAATTGTGAAAGTGATGTCCCCTCCATATCCAAATGTGTCCCCTCCATATTCAAAAATATCCCCTCCCTACCCGACTTTCTGGGTCCGCTCCGCTGATTATTCGGCGAGTCCTCTCCGCTGCCGTGTTGATTGGTTGTTTTGTCAATAACTTCGTAGTTTCTGAACCAAATCAGTTCAAATTGCACTGAAATCTTTATTATATCCAAACGCTGATATGCGTGACAATATGTATGAGATTCAAGGTCGTTAAGGGCACGAAAAAAGGCATTAAATCTCTCCCCTCCACTTCGAAAATGAAAGTGAGATAAACACCAACGTGATTTACTGAAAATCTCCATTTGTATGACAGCATGTATATTAAAGCAGTAGCCCCTGTTTTCAAAATTGTTTGATTTAAATTCTTCAGTGATAAGTGTCCTGTAATGCTGAATGTATTATTTTGATAGTGGAAACATTCTCATTAGAGAAACCAATCATCCTTCGTCAGAGAGAACATATAATAAAGATTCACATTAAGTACATTGGCGACCAATTTGAAAAATAAATATATTGCTGAATTAAATATATATATTTGATTTATTTCTGCTTCATTTAATTTCAATAGGTTGTCTCTCAATTGGAACCATTTATTTTCGTTTCCCTGGCATCAACTGATATTCCCCCAAACCACTTGCTACTGCCTCTTTTAAGTATTAAGAGACCTAGCTTTGCACAAAAACTACCATTGAGTTTGCTACTCCTTACTTGATAACATTCACTGCAACTTAAACAACAGAGAGACATCAAACACTGCCCTTGAGTTTGACACTCCTTACCTGATAACATTCACTCCAACCTAAACAACAGAGAGATATCAAACACTGATTTAGACTTTTTATATCCATTCACTATAATTTTATGTTCGAATACGCAAGTGTTTACAAATTGTTGCGTACAGTAGAGTATTCGTTCTGAATTATTTAAGTTTACACACCTCACTCAAAGGGAAGGACATGGTATTAGTCCATTAACGTACAATATCCTATATATCAATATTTGTTGAAAATTATTATTTGTAACACAATGAAATAAAATTCATTTTATTGAAATAAAAACAGGATTGTACTCTATCTCTGTAAATCACATGATTACAAAAAAGTAGTATCTTTATCATGCTACACTTTATGAATAATACTTCCATAAAATTGAAGATTCGTGTATATACTTATATACACATATATGGAAATCAAAAACGCAAAATGTTTTAACTTTGTATAACTTTTGTTCTTAAATTGTTTAATTTATTTTTCATTACATATGGGAAGAAATTCAAATATTAAACCGCACATCATTAAGGCTATCAATATTTTATGTATCCCTAAAACGTTGAAATTAACTGAAAACATATTGCTTTCTTTGCCGAGAAGTGATCAGTATATTACTAAAAACTCTTTCTAATTGAAAATTCACCTATTATTTGAAATTAATATTTACAATACCATGGATTCTAATACCGTTTGCGATTTAACGAAATGATAACACTCTTATATAATCCAGTTTTTATGAGACATATCTCAGCAAACGGTACATGTACATAAAACAATATGAATGTGGGCTTCGTGGCATTATGTCAGTAAAACATATTCCTTGGTGCTGAATTAAATTAAAACAAGCACTTTGCTACACACAAAACTATAGACTTAGTCGCACTGTACTCGCACGGCAAATTCACATGCTGTCTTATTGACAATGAATACAAGCGCACATAGAAGACATAGGTACAGACCCTCACCTTCCTACACTGTGACCAAACACTCAATCAATGATCTTCAATGAATAAACCTATTATATCTACATCAACCAGCTGTGAAGCTTTGTGGAAGTGTTCAATATCTGGTACGCTGAGTAACCTGAGTAATAGCTTTAAGGCAGTTTGAAAATGGAGTTGTATAGAAGACTCTCAGAAAAACGGTAAACACATTGTAATAAACTCTTACGAATCGGGTAAGTGGTAGTTATTTTGAATACTCATCACTATAAATCTAATCAATCAAAGGGCAATTTTACAGTCAAATCTTAACTGGTATTTTGTTGCGATATATATTATCAATAAGTTCTGTTTATTTGATAATTCTATTCTGTAAGTTAAAGTTTCGCAAATAAAATTAGTTGATTCAAACATGTGTGTGCCGAGGGTATTTATCATGACCTGAGTTATTGATATTGAGTCAAAAGGTGATATGTTTTACTTTGATATGTTTTACTTTGATAAGTTTTACTTTGATATGTTTTACTTTGATATGTTTTACTTTGATATGTTTTACTTTGATATGTTTTACTTTATATCCTCTCAAAAACAATTTGATAAGACTTAGTGTTCTTGCATCCGATATAAGGAATGTTCTGAAAAGTCTTGATACCGATGATGAACAAGACACTTTCATGAATGGTTGCCACTGATACGACCGACCAGAGTGGTATGTACATTATCAAATAAACAAGGCTATAAGATAAAAGTGAAATTGCAGGTTGCACGAGAGTCCAGATTACTCCACACGAAGCTATTTATTTGGAAACACACTCGGTGAAGATGTGATGCTTTCATGACATAAAACAAAGCGAAAGTAGAAACTGACCAAGAAGACATTAGCTTAATAATATTTGCGAAAAAAACATGTTTGTCCATGTCATGATACCACTGGTCAACGATAACAATGACGGTTACTTGGAAACAAAATGAAAGTTACGAGAATAATAAAACTCAAAATGACAGACCTTAACACAGTGTTTACGCCCAGGACATCTTGACTGCAAAATGAGATCCTTTCACTTGGCTGAGCTGGCGACTGGTCACGTGACTACATATGTGGCTCTTTATGGGTGTTCAGGTTGAGTGCAATGTGTAATGTAAACTATTAGTTAAAGGACAATCTATTATAGCGTGAGTTGATTGCAATCACGTTAAAAGAGTATTACCTCGTTTTCCTGCATCAAATATGGGGACTTTGTCATTAGCTACTATTTGAATGTTGAGTGTTAAGCTCGGTGTTGTATTTATCATGGGACATGTAGTGGAGTTAAATGACATTCAGATAGTGAATAAACATAACATTGTTATATAAGGGATCACAATTTCAGTAATAGAACACATTCTTGTACTTTCTAGGGTCGAGTCACATTCCAGATTGGAAACCACTCCCATGGGACGGAACAGAACAGAAGAACATGTCCAATTTTAACAAGAAAGTGAAACGTGTGGTTCAAAAGATAGTGAACTTTTGATATGTTCTAGTAAACTCCTTTATAGGACTGTTTGAGACATCATAGTGCCAGCTCTGTACGAATTGATCCTTTAATATATGGTTTATTATTACAACGATAGGGTTTATAAAATTATATCTGATCGTGAATCATTAAATTCAATTCACAATTGTTGAAAAGCATCTTATGAACTAAACCAGGGATGACAAAAATTGTGTCTTGAACAAAATGACCTTTTGAGCTCATAGTGTTAAGTAACATCTTTGAAAAAAAACACATTTCATGACTTGATACACCACAAATAATCATATCTGACACGGGTAGCATGCATTAGAAATAATCATTGGCTGGAATTAATCTGCTGAAAGCACAAAAAATATGTTTAAAATATAAAAGGACATGAAAAAAGAAGACGAAAAAAAAGCAAAGGGCAAATCTACTCATAAAAGTGAAAACACATTCAAATTACAGATACTGTTAGTTACAATGCACTGAGCTGAGATAATTGCCGGACACCTTCATCATTCTACATCATGAATTTTAAATAACATTGTAAAGGTGACACGAGTCGATCAAGAATAGCTATTCAACTTATTTTCAATACAATGCATATGTACATTTCTCTTGATATTTCAAATTGTTCCCTCAACGTATAAGTTGATAAAGAGTTTTATCCAATAAAGAATAGTACGCTTGTGTTATGAAAAGTAATCACAAAATCTACGATTTCTATCTATTGCTAAATATATTACATCATGCGGCTCTATCTCCTATCCAAGCAAACATGAATGTATGTGTTGAAATTTTGTTTTTTATCAACGTAGAAAAAAATTAACTACATTTCATAGGTTCCCTTTCTGTTTAATGCATTAGCACATGTATCGTCTTGATAGTTGAATTTATACCTCCTGTTTTACCTCCTTTTCCACGTCACGGGCAGAGATATTTACATAGGGTAGGTAGGTAGGTAGGTAGGTAGGTGGAATTTAAGGGCGACAATGGGCCAACAAATGACCTATATGCGCCCGCCCTAATGCTAAATCTCGGATTTTAACTTTGCAAAGAGTCCATACAGCAGACGCATTTTTAGACCCTCAAATAACTACCTTGCAACAACAGACTTAGTGCTACATATACTACCGGATTTGTCGCATTGTCCATGTACAGTATATGGCTCCCTGATTTGTGATGAAAATAAGCACATATAGAATACAGGGGTGCAGACCCTCATCTACATACACTGTGACCCAACACTCGATCAATGATCGAACACAAAGCAAATATATTATATCTAAATCAACCAGCTGTGTAGTTTTGTAAAGTATTCAATGTCTGTTACGCTGACTAACTTGAGTCATAGCTTTAAGGCAGTCTGAAAAGTAGACACTCATAAACACATTGTGGTAAATTCTTTACGAAGCGGGTAAGTAACACAAACTCAATGGACAAAAGTGTCTGTGCATCTCCTGATACAAAATGAAAACTATGCCAATAACTGACTTACATATCGCTTGATGTAAGTGAAAAATAAGCAAAACAACTAAAGATACTAACAAACGTTTATTTTTACATTCCTTCTTGGGCCCCTTGAAAATCAATGATTGAAGTATGAAGTACAACGGATGTTCGAATTGATCGTTCAATAATGGCATGCAATAATCTGGTATCAAGCCACGAAATGGGTGTTCCGAGCACTGCGTGAAAAGTACTTTGCAACATGTTTTCCCAAATCGTCAATTTCATGTTTTGCTTTGTCACATTCGGACTTCAATACAGAGATACGAAGATCAAATCGACTTGGTTATTCTGGTGACAAGAAGGCTTGGTGGGTTGTTCACAACAAGGCTGTCCCATTGATCACCTTGTTAGATTTGATGAGTTTGCTATATTTTGCTGTATATGCAGTTTTCTTTATAATATCCTTGTGCAATGGGTTTTCAGTCAGATAAGGAATAACGAAATGTATTGGAACAATTACCACATGCATTGATGAGAAATTACTCTTAATCATCAAATGCCATATTTTCTAAGAAAATGATTATGAAAACCGATTAAACATTCGTACAACATAGAATGCTTTTAACATAACTTTGGAAAAAATCCTGACTTTGGAAGTAGTGTCATGTGTTTTCAGTTACTTTCTTGAACCTTAATTATTTAGAATATACAGGACAGTTTATGTTCCATAATGACACAGAAAGTTGACATAAGTATGACTAGAACTATTTAATTGATATTTTTAAAGTCAATATTATCCTAAGTTAAAATAACTTTGCTTCATCATACTTCATAATGAAAAATAAAAAAACATGAAAGACAAGGTGTAGAGGGTGACATAACTATTTCTCCAAAAGGTATATCAGTTCTGAAAGTCTAAGGTACTTGGATAAAGGCTTCTTTTGGAGTTTGTTAATATTTTCTTAAAATGTATTGTGCACTTCAGGAAAATCATTCAAAACCACTGAGATAACTCCTAATGTTTTGAAAAAAGATTGATAAGAAAAAACACTGAAAACGATGAATATATTTTTTCTTAATAAGTAACAATAAATAATATTACATCAAGATATCGCATTATGTAAAGTATAACAAGGAAATTAGCTGGAAATTTATTAGGGAAAGGTTTAAAAAATAAAAATACTTTCTTTCCCATAAAAAATTGGCGTTATAAAATTTGCTTTAAAATGTGATGTTTTTTATGTTTATGTCATAATATTTTCTCTTAAGCAAATTATATTAAAACAACTATTCTTAGATGTATCTATGAACCCTATGAAGTTACTTCAATATCCTTTTGAATTTGTTCACAGAAGACAGTCAAAATGAATGACCAAAAACACATGATGACTGAAAACAGATGACTTGACCATATATTATTTTGTTTCAGATACAGGATGATATTCGTAATCCTGGTAGGAGCTGTCACATTGATGCCTGATGTGTTTATACTCTAATACTTTACCTGCAAAAGCCATTTCACTCAATTTTCACCATAACAGTAAAATCCTAAAACGTGGCCTACTGACTTTTAGTCCAATGAAAAAACATATGGCATACATCAATGGGGAAAATTTTGAAGTTTTTTTATTTTAACAATAATTTAATTTAATAAAACGAAAACGTTGGTAGCAGCCCATACGTATGTCAGAATGGATAAAAGGTTCAAATAAATTCGTGCACTTTAGGCATGGTCAGGCTTGAATATCGAGGTAACCGGGTTATTATTTGACTTACACTCCCGCGGAACACTTGAAAAGGTTTCAATTAATTAATATTTATTTACAATTAATTTATCAACGTCTTAGTGTCACATTTCGCTGATTTAACATAGCTTGATAACAATAAATATTTAGACTACCTTCAATACCCCTGATTAGGGTTTTAAAACAAAAAACTTGATTCCTTACATCAGAGATTTTTATTACAATGTTTAAGCTAAATTTGTTTATATACAACTAATTCATAAACGTTTCAGTGATATATTATGCGGGTTTAACATGTCCTGATAATAATAAACGTCCAGACAACTAACAATACCCCCTGCTAATGATTTAAGAACTAAAAACATGAATCCTTAAACTAAAAACAATTTTAATGCAATATAGGTATATATGTTAAAGGGGCAGTAACACGTTTTTTTATATTTTTATATTTTAAATTTTCACTGATAATTGTAAGTTAATGTTAATTTTATTATTGTGACAGTGTCAAAAATCTCATTACACAAGTCAATCATCCATAGTCAGAGGACAAAGTATGATGATTAACATAAAATCCATCGGCGGCCATTTTATGAACATATCAAACACCATTAATTAATTTTTTGTAAGAAAAAGGAATCGCTTGGCTAAACTTTACATTATATATTTGAATTATTACTGCTCCATTTAGTTTAAATACATTGTCTTTCAATTGGAACCATTAATTTTCACTTCCCTGACATCACCTTATATTCCCTCTAAAAACGTGCTACTGCCAATTTAACGATCAAAACCGAGCCGGAGGTGTTGTTTGATAATGTAAGCCCGCGGCAGAGGGAAATTGGAAAGGGCCGAAAATTTCCCGAGGCTGAGAGCTCACATTATCAAACAACACCGAAGGGGAGGTTTTGATTTAACTTATGAACCGAGATAAACCGTAGTTACAAAATAATTTCAATAATAAGTATAAAAGCGGATTCATTGATTGTTACTGGTAGGCAATCACCATGAACAAACGAAGAGCGTGCACGTGCACCCTGCACGTGCTTTGCGCTCGCTACCCAGGCCGTGAACGTGAGCTGCATGCGCTATCTGCCTCGTGAAGTTCACATGATTGTCACTGTGGAAAATACATCATTGTCCTCGTGGGCCGAGTTGTCAAAGGCACCAGCGAGTGGTGCAGAGTTCGAAACCAACATGCGAACCTTATATTTGTGATTTGTCGAAAATGTGATATTTTGTGATTGTATTTATTCGAAGAAGGACTTTGAATCAAAGTATTTCAAAACGTGTATAATTCCCAATCAAAATGAATTTCCGATAAATTCTAGAGTAAGCCCGGCAAACTGGCAATAGAGGTTTACCCGGTAAAAGTAGAACCCAATAGAACAATAAAGTGACGTCACATGAGGTTTATAAGTAAAGAAAACATTTAAAATACAAACATGTCACAACATCATTTGCATCAAGTGGCATGGATCCTCGGTAGCTCAACTGCTACAGGTGCTGCTTGATGACATAGAGGTCCCTGGTTCGATTCCCACTTTCGTTGTTCATAAAGGAAATTTTACAAGTCCAATTGTTTGGGTTTGTTTAAACCCGGCCATTGTGGTTATGAGATAACAATCCTACGCATAATGGAGCTTTCGGCTTCAACGATTCAACTAAAATAAAGGCAAATGTTAATGTTGTAAGAAGCATATATCCATACAATATATTCCTAGTATACATTGCAATTCTTTGTGTTTTGTCTACAAACTTGTTTTTTTTCAAAAATCATTCAGTAAATTTGGCTTGATAAGAATGGCCAATTCCCTGCAAAGACGACCAGTATTGAACGTTGCACGGGCAACGGGACGAGTGGAGCACGATTTGAACATGCAGTTGTCTATTTCAGATCCCTTGGTGTCAGCTTTTGAGAGACGAGACAGGCTTGAAGACACAGATCACTGAGCATAATATAATGATTACTGATTTTGAATTGATTAATACTTTGTAACTTTTTACGTTGTCTTTGCCCCTAACGCCAGTTAAATACACACAGAACTAAGTAGTTTTTTTACTTTTTTTGATCAATAATCGAATATTTAACTTAAAATGAGCAAAAGTTAATAGTCACAGTTGTGTGTTGTGTGTAAATCAATTTTTGTAAATCACGAATATCCCTGCTTTGATTAGAGACCAAACGGAGGGTGCTTTTAATTTCTTGTACGGTTGCCTCTTAATTCGCAAAAAAATCCAATTATTGGAAACGGAAAACGATATTAAATCTAAACACTTCTAAGGCCAGAAATGATGAGGGGTTAAGACCGAGTTTATTTTTTGAAAATGGTGTAAATCATAAATGGCCGGAATAGATAGAAGTTATAACATAAAGCAGGATGTGATAACAACCAAAGATTTAATAAAGAATATTGAAAATTCAAGAAGTGTCTGAACAATGTGACATTTTGCTCAACCAGTTTTTGCCAAAGCTTTTCGGTGACTTCATCATCGTGTGTGTAGGTTGTACACCGTGTTACTCCAATACCTCAGTTGTGTCCGATGGGTATCAACTTGAACAAGTGCCTGGTTTGAAGAAAAATAAAATAAAATAGTCGTGGTGATCCGATCTTCTTATTGTTGGTCGCCAAATGTTGCTTATGAAATCACAAATACAGTAAAAATACTTTTACGAATGTTAAAGTTTGAATATTGCTTTTTAATCTACAAGTCTTTTCAGCTTTTCAACTTCATGAATGTTAGGGTATAAAAAAGTTAATTTTATAAGCCAACCCAGATTAATTACATTTAATTAAATTCATTTTGTATGTTCAAATTACATTGTGCTAAGATAATGCAAAACGTCTTATTTGCATTAATGTTAAAATAGGATATAAATGTAAATATCAAGTATTTTGATAACTGAATCGACAACTTTCATATAAAGAGGGATGCAGCAGAGAGCATGAATGAATTATTATGAAGTTTGAGAAAGGATTATGATTATATCAGTCCTTTGGAATTGTATCCTGTTTTATCACACTTATTACAGAGTCATTACATAAGGTCACCCTGACATTTGTAATCAAACTGTAACGATATAATTACTGTGTTTTGATGAGTTGAAAGAGACCGTACTATCGGGGTATTTTCCCCTGGTTACATATGTAGGACTTGAATCCATGGCAGGCCTCAAATCCGTGGCGGATTTCCAAATCCATGGCGGATTTTCAAATGCTTGGAAAATTGCCGTACCTATCAAAATCTGTGGCGGATTTTGTATTGATTGTGATGAAACATTTTCAGCTGGGTAGAATTGCGTTACCAACATTCAATTTATGTGTTTTCCTACATGTACTGTATTAAAGGCTAAAATCTGCAACTGGTCAATAAGTAATGCAATCGGTACAACAATATGTTCGCCACTAAATTAATATCTTTAGGAAATTAGCCCTTGGATTCTCGTTAGACTGACTTTTTTAGCAGATAGATATTTGTTGGCTATCATTTTTTAACACTTTGATCCGTATAGACAATGTTTTAGGGTTAGTTTGTCTAGTGCAAGGGTCGGTAACGTACATTGTAGATAAAGTGGCGAACATATTTGTACAGTGAACCTATAACGCTAACCCTAACCCTAACCGTTAAGAAATCCCTTAATATGAATCCAAGGGCTAAAGTAGACATTTAGTATGAATCAAAGGGCTAAAGCAGATAGATTCAGCGAATTTATGACTAAAGAAGACAGTTGCAATGAATTCAAGGGCTACAAAGGAAAGCTGATATTTTTCCAAGGCTTAGATAAACAGTATGACGGAAATAAGTAACATAATGCGATTGGTATTATGCTATCTCGGCAATAGCGGCTGAATTCTTTTCTTTCTGTTGGAAAATATCTTGCCTTCCGAATGAACAGCGGTTTTGTCTTGCGACGCTAACAGTTAGCGATTATGACGTCATCCGTTAATGACGTCACTAAACATGACGTCAATAAACAATCAAACTCGCCATAGATTAGGAAATCCGTCATGGATTGGAGACCCGCCACAGATCTGAGTCCTACATATATATACAAATGTATATACATGTATATGATTATTATATGATTATTCCACAGTTATTATCAAATAATACGATATGCACAAAAAGGTTAAGCACCCTCCAATTGTAAGTTGAATTTTCAGTATATGCTGAAACCAAAGTTTAACTCTCATTACGGCAAATGAAGGAGTGTTCTATTAGTGATAAAATAAGATGTTACTTGCCAGTTATGGGATTGATACTTATTTTCATTGAAAATGATTTAACAGTCATACATATTCACGAAAGCAAAATTCAAACATATACTTTACATGGATACTAGTTTCTGAGCAATTGGCGCAGTTATTTTTCGGATTTCGATCATCATCCCGACTGTAAACTTTTCTATTGCCACTATTTAAGGTCGATTTAATTTAAATGAATACTTGTCAGCTGGGATAAAGATTTGTTCAAGTTAAGGGTCTCAAACAGTTGGCGCCAGTGACAATCTTAAGAATATGAAGTAGTTTTTTGCGTTTTCTCAGGTACGGCCTTGCTGAGGCAAACAATTCATGAACTTGTAAAGTATTCCAACATTCCGAATTTAGTGGTTTTCTTGACCATCCAGTGCAATTACCGGTATGGTTAACACGCAGGCAACGATTTGTAATTAATATATAGTTTATTTCAATATAGTCAAAATTTCTGTACCCTTTATAAAGAGATTATGATATTCCAAAGACTACTCAAACTAAGTTCCAATGGCATTTGTTTTTTAAAACAGCATAATCAAATATTTGTCTTTTTCTTACCCTTTAAATAAAAAAATCAAACATTTTAATGCTGTTTACTGCAAATACAAAGTTCATGTCTTCGAACATATCAGTAAAATTATAAGAAAAGGGTGGCAAACCTATCACATCTAAAGATATAGTTTTATTACACACTTTTTCACCTATAAGTGTTCATGTAAAGGCAGAAATATCTTGAAAAAAAAATAGAGTCAATGTCTTGGTAGCTCATCAGGCTTCACATCCAATTATATTGTATTGCCAATAATAAAAATATAATAATAAAAAATATTTATTTCATAATTTAGGGTAAGGGTGTGGACCCTGTGGCCCTTATTAGGGATCAAAGGGCCGCCCCCAAATCTATGATTTTTAATCCTCACTAGTCAAGGATTTCTACACAAAGTTTCAGCTTTCAAGGCATAATAGTTCTTGAGAAGATGAAAATATGTTTTGAGGCGTGGCCCTGTGGCCCTTTTAAGGAGCCATAGGGTCACAAAAGCTATACATTACAATTCTCATTAGTCAAGGATTCGCTATATCAGGATTTCAGATTTCTCGGCCTATTGCTACTAGAGAAGAACATAAAAATAGGATTTAGGCTATAACTTTAATCCTCACTAGTCAAGGAGTCTGTACAGAAGGTTTCAGCTTTCTAGGCCTTATGCTACTGGTGAAAAAGTCGAAAATACACACAGTTTAGGGACGGACGGACGGACTGACGTCAGACTTCGTTCCATGCCATAAGCATAAAAATGGGTTTTTAGCGGGTGGTCCCTGTGGCCCTTATCAGCTACAATCTATAATCCTATAGGGGTCTGTACACACGATTTCAGCTTTCTAAGCCTGGAGAAGAAGTCTTTATAGACATGGTGAAAATGCACGAAGTTTACGGACAGATGGACGATCGGACGTCGGATATCATGACATGCCATAGGCCCATTGGGCCTTGCAGGCCAGATAAGCTAAAATCATTATCGCAAAGGTATCGAGGATATATTTTGTTTTGAGTGAGATATCGATTATCTCTCATCGAGTGACAGGGTAGAGCAAGTATTTTCACGAGGGGCGCAGTTCCGAGTGAAAATATAGGCTTTACAATGGATATACTGTGATGTCAATGTTATGTGTAGCTTAGGCATCCACTGTTTCTCCAGAAGTAGAAACACTTTGTTCTTTCTTTTTTTGCAGGGCTATTGAGTAATGGCAGAGAAAGTTTATTTGTATTAGGATCTGCCAATACTTGATCAAATGAACACGCGTACGCAATATCACATCCTCTCTTCCCATATCGAATGGAACGATAGCAAAGGGTCTCTTTCTTGAGAAAGCCGATTTTTATTCATTGTGGTCAACAATACAGTGTTAAACCGCAATAGTTGATTTCTCGAGGGTTTTTTGACAGAAGAAACACTTGATATCTACCCGAAAAGTAGACATATACCTCAGTAAAGAAATGGGAACTGGGTAAATGCTTAAAGAATTTAGGATACTTGGGTCTTCAAGAAAATGGTGCATTTTCGTTTCCGACATTTGGAATGATAGTTTTGATTTTACAAGGGTTTTATTCAACGTATGAAGCTTATTCCGTATATAGTTTGCTCAATTGAGTTTTCTTTCATAAAATGACATGATGCAGTTGCTACAACATGAACAATGTACAGGAAATCAAACTTAATATCATTAAATAAACTTATATTCATCGGTACGCTCACAACAAAAACTGGGTACAACGTCATTTAAGCTGGAACCATCTTCCCAGAAGTGAATACAAAAGTAAATATTTTGAGTCAAACATCTCAATATTGAACCAATTACCGGTAATCAAACATTCCATTTTAGTCACGGAAATATATTTGTGTAGTTTAAGCAAATTTCGCAAGTTTGTATCAACACTTCTACCTTAAATACATTTCAAAGCATGTACAACATATATTTTAGTGTTCATGAGGTCGATAAATAGACCTTAAATGTACATCTGCTGTGGAAACTTAACAAATTAAATAGATTTACTTAACATTTGGAATTGTCTCACTAATATTTGAGGTGACATTTTAAAAAATCTGGCCATCAAAGCCAATCAGCAGGTTTACTCTCATTACACAAACCAATCATCCATAGTCAGAGAACAAATAATAAAGATTCACATTAATACCATTGACAGCAATATTTGTGTGAACACCTTTAGTTCATTTACTTTTAAAAAGGAAAAACATGGCAGAACTATTCCATTGTCAGTTTCATATATAATGTAACAATAATACTACATGTATGTCATCTGCTTTTTTCTCACTAAACATTTCGATCTTAATTTGTTACTATATCAAACAATATTTTAATACAAAAATAACCTTAACCTTGATCCCAAGTCATAATGAAGCACCAACAAGGAAGCGTTTCTGTCACCATTTACTTGTGTAAGTATCAGCGTCAAGGTTCAAGTATCAAGTTTCCGTTACACAGATCATGTTTTATCTATTCATGTCTATTTACATCATAAGTCAATGGCTCTCATTAAAACAAGCAAGTATGTACTCGTGTTTCAATAAACCTCTAATAAGTGTAGCAGTCTCACTGTTTGCCTATCCATTAGTCAACAATCATCGTTGCAGTGTGATGGGTGACATGAGGGAACTTCTCTTTCTTCTAACGCTCAGTCTCGCTGCAACAGGTGAGTTTCATCCTTCTCCTTCTTCTTCTTCTTGACATTTTTGTCTCTTCAACGTTACATTTTTCTTCTCCTTCTTGACCGTCTATTGTCGCAATCTTCTTTCTATCCAATTTCTTCTTGTTGTTGTTGTTCTTCTTCTTTTTCTTCTTCTTCTTCTTCTTCTTCTTCTCCTTTCTCTTTGACTTATTTTCCTGCTTTCTTGTTCTTCTTTATATTGTTTTTTTTCTTTCTCAAGCTTCTTCTTCTTCTAATGATTTTTTATCTTCCTCTCTAGTATCTCCCTTTATTCTCTTTTAGCGAGTACTTTCTTTAAAAAAAAAAAGTCTCGACATTGCAACAAAAATGAAACAAATAACCTGAAATCTAATTTGATACTGATGTATTCAAACACAACCAGATGACTGATCACTGATTCAAAGACACAGCAACAGTTATGTTTGTTGTGCATTATTTGTAAACTTCTCTTTTCAATATTATTTTATGCAAACATTTTCTTCAGATTGGAACCCATCTCAATACTTCAATCCAAAATAGTGTCAGAGTTCAAGGCAAACTGGCTTATGGCACGCAATGCTTGGGACTACTCTTTTCCATATAAACGTTAAAGGTCTAATATAAAAGTGTTCGCATATTTCTGATCGAAACAAGGCAACTGTGAGTGACGTCAAAACAATAATTTAAATAATCTCCCGGGCTATCATTATATTACATTATTAAAATATTACATGTTATTGCTGAACATAGGACACGCAGCGCCTTTGATCTTCACTCAAGCAATATTAGAGTATTTGAGTATTTTGATTGAGTAAAGAATAAAGAACATAAACTCTCGATCATTTCGAAATATTACTGTGTAGTATAAGAGAGTAAACGTTATCAGTAATTCCTACAGGTTTTGCCGGTGGACGGGGTCCCGAGTCCTGTGGCGAGGGATGGACTGAGATGCACAGGGCCTGCTACAAATTTGACAAGCGGAAACTTTCATGGGATGACGCCAAGGCCGCCTGTATAGCCCATAGAGGAGATCTCACTTCCATCAGCTCTGTCGCAGAGAAGGTATTTAGGCTTCAGGGTATTTTATCTATCACCTTACTTCAGGTTCCATTAAACACTCTTTAAATAAAGTAGAACATGGTTGAAAGAGGAACTAGGGTTTCTAGATTTAATATCATTTAGAGACCCTTACATATGAAAATACCAAGCTTGGAGGGATTTAAACGAAATAAGAGTAAAGTGATAGATAATCCGTTTTAGTACCTTAAAAGTTTACTTCTTCAAAATATATATTTTCAGTGATGAGTTTTTGTTGAGAGTCAAACTCTTTCTACTTACATGTGTTTGAACGGGACTGTCTAACATAAAGTTCTATTGTGCCGGTACATGTATAATCCTTTTAAGATGCCTAGTGGTTAGAACAATCGAAAAAAAGTAGTTTATCAGACAACAAAGGTATATTTTTTACATGACGTTACAATTGAATGACGTTATCCCCTCTAACCCGCTGCCCCATTGAAATCACGCGTGTCCATGGTAACCTTTGGTCTCGGTTCTATCAATCAACATGGCGCTTCCGAAGCTGGGGTTTTGACACTTGGTATCATGTCCGTCACTGGTCATAGAAATGAGCAGTCATTGAAAAGCTACATAACAACTTCATCTAACAGGGGTACAACGCTGTGACCAATACTCTGCCTCCGACATGATTGTCGAGTGACCACGTTGACATTCTACGTCAGGTCAAGGCGACCCTTAGCAATTGTGACGTTGACACACGTTAACCGTATCTGCCAAGCAATGTGTCATATGACTCAAACAATACGCATGTACTCAATTTTTTTATGTGCAGCACCTCCAGTCAGCTGATATTAGCGGTGGTACAATCAACTTCAACTTTTAAGATTACAGCAAAAAAAATGATAGATTAAGATCTACCAAGCTTCCTGACGAACAATACCCATATTTTTTGGTGGAATGCCAAGCACCTGCTAAGCCGTATATGGGCAGTGTGGCCCTCACTGCATGATCGCTGCACCACCGTCCTCGTGCTTAAACTATAATAGTTCAGGGCAAAACTATACTTTATAACAAAACACATTGGGTTAGAGCGAACTTTATTTCTGAAATATATATTCTATATGATATACTCTACTAAGCGGTAGGAGTTCCGTAAAATGATTATGTGATAATTTCAGTTTTTATGCATGTAACACCCTCTCAAAGCTCCATGTACAAACACCTTTATCCATATGTGAAAATAGTTTCTTTATTTTATTGTATTCTAACTATTCCAATGGGTAACAACAAGTTTGGTTTTTAAAGGATTTCCTTTGGGTTTGTATGATAGGCTCTTCTCTTTAGAGGGTCAAAATGAACATCTTCCCATCTGCAAACGTGTATTGTGTCTGTATCTGGAAACCATATAGCTCCCACTTCCAAACAATGAACCCAAAGCTATGCCAAATGAGGTAATATAACAGCACAGTTGGAAGTCAAATGTTAGATGCTTTTATAATAATGGTCTGAGTTTGAGTGAATTGATATTTTATATAATGACATTTAATTTTTAGGTAAAATAGGGCTAAGGATACTTACATGTATATATCATTTTTAAAAGCTATTTGACGATATAGGGATTTCAGTCGATTCTAAATTGAATATCACGCGAGTACATGTAAACGTACCACTGCAGAAAAATGCTGTGACTGCGCGAATGATACATACAAAGGATAACGTGGCTGTGTTTGTGTGATGCGTTTCACTACCGAAAACACATTGGATTGACTCTCAATAACATGTCTTTTTTATCCCACCGGTATGTAATACCGTGGGATATAGTCATCGCCCTGTCCGTCTGTATGTCCGTCCGTCCCTAATCATTTCGTTTCCAGAGCAGAACTTAAAAACCAATCCACATATCTTTCTGAAACTTTACATGTGTATTGCCCACCTACTGAAGTGGTGCCTTTTGATATTTTCACATTTCTGAAAATTTTATTTTTTATTATTTCCATGGAATCGGCTCTTATTTGGACTCTGTTCATGAAAGGTTTCGTTTCCGGAGCAGAACTCCAAAACCGGTCCACATATCTTTCTTAAACTTTACATGTGTATTGCCCACCTACTGAAGTGGTGCCTTTTGATATTTTCACATTTCTGAAAATTTTATTTTTTATTATTTCCATGGAATCGGCTCTTATTTGGACTCTGTTCATGAAAGGATTTGTTTCATATATATAAAACCGGTCCACATATCTTTCTTAAACTTTACATGTGTATTGCCCACCTACTGAAGTGGTGCCTTTTGATATTTTCACATTTCTGAAAATTTTATTGTTTCCATGGAAACTGCTCTTTTTGGACTCTGTTAATGAAAGGTTTCGTTTTATATATATAAGCTTATACTATTATGAACCTTGCTTGAAAAATATACAATTATCTTTCAAAGGTTTACATCTTACGATCATGTGGAACCGGTGGGATATGTCATCTTCTGATGACTCTTGTATAATTTTATCCACCAATTCATATTTTAAAACAAATTTGTTTTCCAACTATTTCTGTCTCTTTAAAGGTGAGATAAAACATGACATTATAAGTAACGTATGTTCTCCTCCCTAGCGAAAAGCCTTTAGGAATTACCCGTTCGCATCGGACATACTTTTCTATAATGCCCGGGGATCATGTTTTATCCTATACATATGTCACATAGCTCATGGCATAACGAGTAAAATTGAAGTATTGAAAACTTTTAATTGATGGGGTTAGGTTTGTTTAATGCTTCTTTCATATTTTACTGCCAGGGAGCACAAATTACGTTAAGCGTATTGCTTGTTATGGGGTTACTGTGTGGTAAGTTGTGTGGTACTATTTGAAAGACCTTCAAACTGATCTGAAAATAATCTATTAAACCTTGTGGATATGGGGTCTCAGTCTAAAAAAGCACTTGTCATTGAAACATCTGACTTGTTGTGATAGTGAAAATAAGATACCTTTAGGAAATCGTTGGCACAATTACTAGATTGCAGTTAAATGATCAATAACAATGTATACTGGTAGTGATTACTTATCAACAACCAACTTATAATTTGGTAAAACTAGGTAGATCAAATTAGAACGGGGGTTGCCATTCTAAAACGGGAGTACGAGCGTAAAACTAATTGATGTTATCAATATATACAATTCTTTTAACCAGTGAAATTTACATTTTATCATTGAACAATATAGTAGGATGGTTTGTAGGTATTCAGTTTTTATAAAATATAACATTACGATTACATAATGAAATATTACAAGTAAGGACAGATGCTCAAAAGGAGGCGGATGCAGAGTTCAGTGTAACACAAACTGACCTAAGTGCAATTTTACTAAAATAAACCTTTTCCTTTACAGAAGAAAGTTACACGACAGCTCCAGAAACAGATCACAACAGAAGTAGCCACGTGGTGGGTTGGACTGAGGTTCATTCCAACAAGTAGAACATTTGTTTGGGAAGATGGCGGAGTTTTCAACAGGCGAATCACGTAAGTATAATCTCTTATCACAGGAAGAACTGCTTAATCAGTTTTCTTTGATAAAGTAATTCACATTTCATTATGGTACATCGATATCAGTGAGAGAAAGGCTTATAAAGTTCAGTTAATAACATACCTATACAGAGATTCATTCAACCTGTAACTGTTGCTTGTGTTTTTTTCACGGAATTAATGCGCCTTTGAGCAGCTTCTACTGGATTCTAGCGCTCTATAAATGTGTTTATTGATAATGCTGCGTTTTAAAATTGTATACAGAGGAAAATATAATGCTATCATGTTGTTCTTTTAGCTGTAGAGTTGTAATTTCATATCAAATCAAATCTATCAGTAACTCTATGTTCGACTTAGCATGGAATTGAACATAACAGCTTTCAACCTACGATTTTCCTTTTCGAAAAACATTTAATCACAATGTCGTATCACTTGTGGTTTTTGTCAAGCAGGTGTTTTATTAGGGATTACTTTCAAGGTTGAAGTTTACGTTGCTTATTCCTTATTGACCTATGAATAAACCTATGGGACTACAATAAACTCTTGAATTCCTTTACAGACGTTGGGGCCCTGGAGAACCCAACAGTGGGCGGGGCCGTCGGGAGGAGCACTGTGTTGAGCTCAACTACAAGGGGTTCCTCAACGATCAGGAGTGTGATGAGTTGAGAGGCTTTGTCTGTGAACGGCATGAAAGTAGGTATAAGTTTTACAATACAGCATGCAAATATTTCATTTTGTAGTATCAAGAATATTTGCATTTCAAAATATTTCAACTCCCTGATTTCTTATAAGTTCTTTCACGCGAATGGTTGGACCATCACAGGGCAATGACTTAACTTTACCTGAAGAGCACGAGTGTCCTTACATCTTTCATATACCAAATAGAAGCAGCTTAAAAACAGGATAAATGTTTGATGTTTATCGGTTTATTTAAGTTATACATTTACCTTAAAGCATATACATAAATATGGAAACTGCATTTATTACCCATAAGTTGAAAAAGACGTGCTGGCACATTTTCAATATAAGCGCATGTGTATATTTACATCTTTGACGTCATAAAACCATTGTTCGTGACTAAACTGTAGCCAGGCGTCGCAAGGGAAGCAGACAGTTGTTTGGATGTTTTAAGAGAAAAATGAAATAGAATAGGTAACAAATATTACCCTCGGAAGTGTGCCATATGACATTTACGATCTTGTGTACAGCCCATGCTCTGACTCTGTTAGTACAACAATTCAGACGCGTTTCTTAAAAGTCATATGACATGGAATATAAGCTCTGCATGTTCTACTAAATGTATACCTTACCAAACCCTTGCCTGACAATATAAATTTTTTGATTATCAGCCTTGGAAGCCAAATATGTATTTCCATTTTTGCATCGTATATATTTAAATATCCTAATCTGTTTTCTTGATCTTTGGCTGATCACAAATTGCCTTTTGTATTCATGACTTCAATTCAGATAAGACCATCATTCTGGAATTCCATTCAAAGTGGCCTTGTCTTTATTGTTGATGAGGAAGGCAACACTATACTAATCAATCTAATTCGTTCGTGGAAACAAGGACTATTGTTAATAACTACGTCAAATTCAGTCAAGTTGGTAACTTTCATCAAAGTATGAATTTAATTATAAATCAAAAGAAAGCCTATTAGTGAAAACAATGCTTCAGAATCGACCAATAATCTTAGAAAAGTGCCCTTTCTTTAAAAACTTCAGTGTCATAGCATTGGGCGCATCAGATCATGTCTCACAAAAGAGTCATCAAAAGTGCTAGTCCTAAGCCTGGTCATGTCAAGGATTGACTATGGGAACGGACTTCTCATCGGTTCTCCAAAGTGCCTGACTGACAGATTACAGAGACTTCAAAACACCGCAGCCCGGATCGTGTCAAGATGCAGCAAGTGGAATCACATCACACCCATACTTCATGACCTTCACTGGCTTCCTGTACGTCAAAGAATACAGTTCAAAATTTTATTCTAAGGATCTGCACCCCAATACCTCCAAGACTTGCTTCAGAAGTACGTTCCACGCAGAACACTTCGATCTGAATCACAAAACCTTTTACAGGTTCCAAGAATCAAAACGGCTGGCTATGGAGGGCGATCCTTCTCCTATGCTGCAGCCACCCACTGGAACAATCTCCCTGCTCACCTCCGCTCCTGTCCTGACCTAATGTCCTTCAAAACCAAATTGAAATTCCATCTCTTCCTTGAAGCATTCCAAACAACTGTGCAGTGACTCCAGCGCTTTGAGTATGTTATATAGCATGGAATGGCGCTATACAAATAGACACATTATTTATTATTATTATATTATTATAGCATACATTTAAAAATTACATAAAACAACTGGATGACAATTACCTGTAAGCACAAACAAAGGTATAAAGTCTTTTTCCCTTTGTTAGTAATGCCGAGACCAGTCCCACATAGAACTGTCCCATCATGGAAAGCAAGCTGTCCACCTGGAAGATATGGAGCCAATTGCAGCAGTAGTTGTAGCGAGGGATGCAGTGACACGTGTAATAGAACAGATGGACGATGTGACTGCAAACCTGGGTATAAAGGGAACACCTGTTTTGACAGTAAGTGGGGTAAATCAACCTTTTCTAGTAATTTCTTAAAACAAAAACACGGCTTTGTGTGCAAAGTTTATGTTTAACAAGTTCAATGTGACATTTAAAAGTTCACAACTTCTATTATCAGTCTGTCCACCTGGAAGATATGGAGCCAATTGCAGCAGTAGTTGTAGCGAGGGATGTAGTAACATGTGTAACAGAACGGATGGACGATGTGACTGCAAACCTTGGTATGAAGGGAACACTTGTGTTGATAGTAAGTGGGGTAAATCACCCATTTATAGTATTTTCTGAACATTAAAACACAGGTTTGTGTGTGAAATTTACTTTTAACAAGTTCAATGTGAGATTTAAAAGTTCACATCTTCTATTAACAGTCTGTCCATCTGGAAGATATGGAGCCAATTGCAGCAGTAGTTGTAGCGAGGGATGCAGTGACACGTGTAACAGAACAGATGGACGATGTGACTGCAAACCTGGCTATAAAGGGAACACCTGTTTTAACAGTAAGTGGGGTATCGGAATCAACCTTTTCTAGTATTTTCTTAAAATAAAAACACGGCTTTGTGTGCGAAGTTTACGTTTAACAAGTTCAATGTGACATTTAAAAGTTCACAACTTCTATTAACAGTCTGTCCACCTGGAAGATATGGACCCAATTGCAGCAGTAGTTGTAGCGTGGGATGCAGTGACACGTGTAACAGAACAGATGGACGATGTGACTGCAAACCTGGCTATAAAAGGAACACCTGTTTTAACAGTAAGTTGGGTAAAGCACCCATTTATAGTATTTTCTTAAAATAAAAACACGGGTTTGTGTGC
Source organism: Steromphala cineraria (assembly GCA_916613615.1). NCBI lineage: Eukaryota > Metazoa > Mollusca > Gastropoda > Trochida > Trochidae > Steromphala > Steromphala cineraria. The sequence continues at coordinate 46,819,696 of OU744723.1, forward strand.
AAAGTTTACGTTTAACAAATTCAATGTGACATTAAAAAGTTCAAATTTCTATTAACAGTCTGCCCACCTGGAAGATATGGAGCCAATTGCAGCAGTAGTTGTAGCGAGGGATGTAGTAACACATGTAACAGAACAGATGGACGATGTGACTGCAAACCTGCGTATGAAGGGGACGCTTGTGTAGACAGTAAGTGGAGTAAATCACCCATTTATAGTATTTCTGAATATTAAAAGTTAAATGTTGTTTAGTGGGTAAAATTGAGAAATATCACAGACAATCTGATGTGTAACTAAAATGATCCCAATGGTTTATGAAAATGTTCAGATTCAGACAAAAATTAGTTCCATGGGAATTATCAATGGTAATGTATGTGTTAAATGAATGAGTTAAATGAATGAATGGAATCAATACATGTATTGTCACGGTTATCGTATGGTTATCAGGCCTACAAAGGTAACGCATAAAAAGCCTACGAATTAGATTAATAATTTAATCTCACAAGTGGATTAGTTAACCTCAAAAAGGTATTCGTAACCTCCCAAACGGAAAAGATAACCTCCTTACGGATTAAATAACCTTGCGTGAAGCAGAGAATCTAACCAGTGTTATCCCGAGGGCCAAGTTTTTCTTGTCACACTGAGGAAGATTGCTGCTTTTGGAATGCTGAAGCCCCAGGTGAGTTAGATTCCAGCTGATACTGATAATTAGTAATTTTTTAGCTTGGAAATCATCTTCTTTTTCCTGCAGAAATTGTTATCTGTAAAATAACGTGAATTTTAGTAAACTATATAGATCACCACTTTACCAGCGGAGTTTTAGCAATGTAATTTATCGTATCGTATGGTTTTGAGACATACAAGGTAAATGATTGAATAGCGTCCAAATTGAATCAATAATGTAATCTAACAAATGAATTAGATAACCTCGACAAGGTATTTATAACCCCCCAAACGGAAAAGATAACCTTATAACGGATTCAAATACCTTGCGTGAATGCAGCGAATTGTTACAATCTAACCAGTTTTATCGCTGATACTGATAATAAGTAATTTATCATCTCGGAAAACTTCTACTTTCACCTGCAATCTGCAGAAAATGATAGCTGAAAAATAACATGAAATTTTGTCAAATATTGATCTGCACTTTACAATCGGTGCTCTGTCTTGACAATTTTACAGTTTACTGACTCGACATAAAGGCAACCATCTGCAAGTCCGATGTAACATTGAAAAAGGCATTCTGATTGGACTATGACTTTTCCTTACAGTAAGTCAGAGAGCAAGCACAGAACATTTAATTGCAAGGTTTAAATGAGTAAGTTTGTACACTGTCCTGATGTCCACCATTATAACAGAGTTCAAGAGCACTGAACGGCATGACGACTAGGACCTGGAGATGTTGAACACGCCGACTATTGTGTTGTATTCAGCTGTTATTTTATGAGAGGATTATACCTTAATCACAAAAACTGTGTTCCACAGGAGATATTACTTGTGGAACATCCAAGGAAATATCGTTTTGACGGTAGAATTTTAACAATGCTCTAAAAGCAAAAAAAATACATCATAAACACACAATGATGTCACAATGATGTGACGTCAAAAACACGACGCCGTCACAATGCTATGACGCCATTAACACGATAACGTCACAATGCTATGACATCACTGGTTTAATTTTATTTTAATCTTAAAACAAGAGTAACACCGGACACAATACTTTCAACACCAACATTTTCAATACTGAGAGAACCATGTGCCTGGACAAGGAAGGATGTTAAAGATTGTGTCCCGAATGTAAGTAATGTTGAATTGATAGTTCTTGAACAAACTGAATTATGTATATAAAACGTTTTCGTAATTGAATCCAAACAAAGTTTATTATCTTGCTCAATATTTTATTTGAGAAATTTCATCTTAACTTAATATTGTTACAACAAAAATAGTTGTTTAAAATAATTTGACAAACTTGTGTTTCCAGATCAACCAACATAGACACTAAAAAGAATGTCCGGGATTTTCTGAAACAAGGGCAATAGCTAGGAGCGACCAATTATCACCGGAGAGGGTGTTATTTTCAAACCAAACAAATCAAGGGTCGACAGCAAGTGTGAGATAAGCCAGGCTTGTTCATCTCTGCATGGGAAAATAATTGGTGAGACGTTTTTTAATCATTGCTCACTGTTTTAAATGCTGTTAGATAAAATATCATTTCAAATTTCTGACAAATCATACCTTGCAATTTTGTAAGAAAGGATTATATCTAGATGTTGTATTTTTAGTAATCATGGCAAAAAAATAATATTTATTGAGGGAAATTAACGATCTTTAATCTAATGCTATCTCTATTTAACGATAAAATAATTTATAATATGAATAAATACTTATAATGAAATAAATGATAGCTCGTTTCTGATATTGATTAAGATGTATCAACTGTTGTTGTTATCTGCATATGTGTGAAGAGAGACAAAGCAAGGCAGGTTTAAGTTCCTCTTAAAGCTTTTTACTGGAAATAGATTTTTCATCGTCTATACATGTATCTGCCCTTTATTTATGTATCAATACTGGTTAATCATTTATAACATTCAATAAAATGTTCATTAAAATAATATCAGAAGCCACTTAATAGTACTTTATATATACTTTATAGTATTTCCAACAATCGTAATCATAATAAAACTGTGATTATAACCATACTCATAACCGAACAAAGACATATAAATGGGTATTCATATAATATCAGAACCTTAAAGCTTAAAGATTTCTTAGCATTTGATATTTAACGACAAATATTGTCAATATTAAATGCCCCAATGCTTAAATCAATCCACATCAATGCACTATGTACTTATCGAGTTGCAACTATGACTATGTTTCCAGTTGCTTGAAACAAGATGAAGGTCTGTTATATTTGAAGTTTGAAAGTGTTCAGTAACTGCCAATTCCTCAAAAATGACACTACTGTATTCCTTTTATCGTTTTGCACATGTATTTCACAAATATCTGCCGGATGTGACGGATAAAGCAGCGGTATGATGCAAGGATGTGAACGCAGCTGTGTCTTAGATTTGGAAGATGTCAGCAGCCAAAGTTTTTGAAACAACAACTAATTATTAAGAGGAAGAGGAAGCCCTTTTGTGGATTATTCAATGGTTCTTGATGTTTCGAAGGTGGGTAATAGTAATGAGTAGTGATAATGCGTGAGGTGTGAGGTCATGATGTAATTCGGTTATTTATTCCAAATATGATATACTAGATATGATATGATGATAAACACTAAGTCATTTATACTTCTACGTTTTTGGAAATATCGAGAACAACATATCACTAAGAACAAGGTTGAAGTGAAAAGTTATTGTAAAACAAAGTTTTGCAATCATTTCCTCTTGCTCTTTAGAAGTCTACACAACATGAAAGAATAAACTCGTCCTTTACTTTCTTTTTCTATCTACTGCCCCTGTCCATAATATTCTACTGTGAAAGTGATATCTATGCCACCCGTTCCAATTTTGTCATCGTTCCTATTTTGTCATCTCCATCAATCAATCAAGAAGGATATCCATAAAAGCTTTGCATGTTCGTCTCAGATCTACAGCTGCGTAACTTAAGTTTGTTCACTTACCTTTGCATTCTAGTGCAAATATCATATAATTTGCAACGTCTTTGAGACATCATATCATTATGAAAACGAAACCGATAATGATGAAATTTCACTGCATAAGTTAAGATACAGTTTGCGTTGACATATTCGTATGTCATACCAAGCAGATAGCTGTAATAAATTTGGCACGTCATTGAAGTGACCAGGGGTCAAAATTCGAAAACATTGATTTCTATTATGCTCTACAAAATCCTTCATAAGGGATCAACAGCTTAAGATCTTATTCTTATGTGTTCCTTTGCGCTAAGGCAACGTAACTATGCTGATTTTTTTCCTACAAAGTTAACATGGACGATTTTAATAGAAATTTAAGAAAATCCGAATTTCACAAATATGACCCCATCTGTCTATTTAACAATGCCAAATATCGACATTCAGCACCAGTGACAAGACGATCCCGAAATATGGTTTGGAAATGGTTATTGTACACATGGACAATCGATGATCTTCTGCAAGTGGTCCTGGAGTTATTTTATTAGCGTCAAAATGAAACCAAAATTACATGATATTTGAACTAAGATACGCAAGCAGGTGAACAAACTTATGGTATGCAGCTGTAAATGAATGAGTGTGTAAGGTTCAACTTGTTGCTAGCAGTATAACTGCTATTTTAGTGAAATAGTAGCCAAATCATAATGGTTTTCGGGGCCAAAATGAAAACGTGTAGGGCAAGGCTAACACTAATTTTAAATGTATTTTTACTAAAATCCTTTTTACTAAAAGTTTTATACTTCAGAGAGAGCGGATATGCAAAACAGAGGCTAAGAAGACATGATTCTACTCAACCCTCATGCAGGACTAAAACGATGTGTAAACAGTGAACCTCGGGGAATCACTATCAGTGATTGAAACAAAACTAAGTTGCTTTAGGTGCTTTAAATGTATTGATTTATTATTCATGAATGATTTCAGATTTCGCGTCAGCAATTCAATTTGAGGAATGACAAGCAAAGTAAAAACAAAACTGATATTTTTTTCCAGACGACGGGTCAGTAATTGAGTACACATAAGTGGTCTGTCAAGGACAATCACATGAATATCATTGACTTTCAGACATCACACCAGCAATTATGTGTGTGGACTGTCTGGAACCAGGAACATTTTCTGTATAACGAGAGGGAAAATGACAATCATGACTATGGTCAAACAACGTGGACAGACAGAGCTGGAAATAACCACATCCAGAGTGAATAACAATGGTTTCGCTTCTTTGAGAGAGTTGGAGTTCTAAGTAATAAATTCTTTATAATTATGCTGTCACTCAACCTCGAGTCAAGTAGGAATGGTCTGTCAAGTATTGAACACGCTCAATTACTATATTTGCTTGGAATGTTTTATTTAGTGGCAGAAAACTTCGCCAGCCGTTCTGTATTTGCAACCTGGACTATCTTTATACATATAAACAGATGACTGTCTTCCTTCTTTATAGGCACACAAATATAGGTATGATTAAACAAAACATCTGTTACGATAATCACCATTTGTAAGACGATCTACATGTATATTCTTAACTTATTTTCATAACCAGGTATAGTAAGGGTAAGGTTGAAGACATAAAATGTATCACTTTAAATTTCTTTTGGACCCAATTTTATTCAACGTCGATTGGCTTTGGAATGATACAACGATCTACAACCCAGTTGATACTTATTGGTCAAATGACGCTATTGATAATGTTTGTCATAAGTGACCCCATTTACTCATGGAGTAGCTCTTTAAATGTACAAAGTGTTTAGAAGATGCGTTATTATTTTTTCAGTCTTGTTTATATATGTTCAAAGGTTTCAGTTGAATTATGTTTTGATGCCAGCTTAAATGTTGTTCATATACATACCATAACAAAAATACATTATATTATACGTTCCTCTTATTTGTGTTTTATGGGTCATATTATGTGTAAAAATAAAATTTGTAATAATTGCATCTTGATTTTTATCATAAGGTTGTCAGTTCTAATCGTAGAAATAGAGGTGCAATGTATCAGATGCTATCGTGAGACGTTGATAATTATATCAAAACGTACATGTATGGTTGCCAATAAGGGACAAAGAGAAACTTCAAAATCATACTTCATATCCATCAGCAGTTATTTCTCTTGATTGACCCGTATGTGTGCAAGGGCATATGTACGCTATGTTGTGATCTTAGAGTCACATGTAAATTACGTAACATCCTTTCAAATTCATACATCCGATACGAAACATCTTAGTACACATATGTATTTAAAGCTTTAAACGTGCACAGTATTAGTACAAGTAAAAGTAAAAGGGGCAGTAGCAAGTTTAAGATTTTTTTTGGAATGTTTCACTGATAATTGTACGTTAATGCTAATGTACTATCCTTATAATGTCAAAAGTTTCATTACACAATCCAGAGACCAAATTATACAGATTCACATAAAGTCCACTGGCTGCCATTTCTGTGTGAACACTATTGAATCAATTTGTATAAGAAAAAGGAATCACTTGGCTAAAATTTACATTATACTTGATGTATTACCCTTTAATTAAGTTTAAATACATTGTCTTTCAATTGGTACAATTTATTTTTATGTACCTGACATAATTTTATATTCCTCCAAAGATGTGGTTCTGCCTCTTGAACAGGAACCTCGGCCATAAAACCTGACAAAACCTAGCAAAAATAACACAAACAGTTGTTTCGTAATGTTATTTTACATGAAAAATATAAAAAAGTCTTAATCTTTAACTCTGGAGAAATAACCGTTCTATTACATATTGGAAATGGAGCGAATTGAATGGGAATTTCATTGTACATTTAGACGCACATGTTGACTTAGTTAAGAAATTTGTTGATCAGAGATAAAAGCTTATGAGAACGCTCTTCCAAACGATTTAGGATATAACGTTCCACAAAATAGCAATTCACTTGGAACCATTTAGTTTCCTTTAGTTTTAGTTTTCCTGACATCACCTAATATTCCCCCTAAAACCGTGCTAGTGCTCCTTTAAACTTTCACAGGATTAGTGCAAGTTGATGTGTACAGAGCTGGGGGTGTGGGGGCGGGACGTTGCACAAAACAACTCGATACCTTCACTATCCTCTAACATTGCACTGAGGCTACGTTATTGACCTTAGCCTTATTTTGTGGATGATAACATACATGGATCTCAGTTTATACATGTTTTATTGTTCTGTAGACTTTTCTTGCACAACAATCCGACTGCGGATGGTTCCAAATAGGAGGTTATGTAATAGATATACCCACCCTTCCCTCGGTGCATCGCTCAATATACCTCCTGTTTGAATCGTTGATCTTCGAGGCGTAGCGTAGCGGAGCCGAGGATCTACGATTCAAACAGGAGGTAAATTGAGTGATGCACCGAGGGAAGGGTGGGTATTTGACTTATACCCCTCTCCGGTCGAGTAATATTTGACGAAAATGAGCTATCCACCCTTCTCTGTTTATATATGTCTTGACCTAACTAGATAAAAAAATATCAACAACACTCTTCATATTACGTTTTAAAAAACATAAATTGACTTCGTTACATTAAAATTTGAACAAACTGGTACCTATATATTGGCTTATATAGGAAAATACCACAACCTAGACATGACACAACAAAAAGTACCACTACCTTTATCAAGCCTTGTTAGCTCAGTTGATAGAGGCGTTGCGTCGCAATACTAAGGCCCCTGGTTCGTTTCCCGCTTTGGTCGTTAACATTTCTCATAAATTCTAAATTTTACAGACAGACAGATTCTTTATTAAACCAATCGGTCAAAAAATACAATTTGATAAATCAACAATTTCTCAGCATGGTGAACAGAATACATATTTTAAATGATAGTTAGTATATATAGCAAAGCCCAAGAAATGATATAGTTTAACATATTATTTACATGACTTCAGTAAAAGATACACGTATTTCGCTAAATTGAAATTAACCCTTTACAATCCCTATTTAGAAGTTCTTGGAATGTAAACAAACTAGGACGTCTATGGTAGTAACTAGGTACAGTGTATTATACTATATAAATATTCCTGACGTTGTTGAAAGTAGGACATATCATTAATACATGAAACTCGTCTTCTACTTCAATCGAGCAGTATCTACATGTTCATGGAGCAAGTTCTAATCTATTCTAGGCCCATATATCCTTCTCTATCATTAACAAATGAGAACTCAACATAAATCGTGTAAGGGCAATTCTAAATTTTGTTAGTAATGTCATCTAAATACATTTCAAACTTGAGACAGTCCTTTATATTAAGTTAACAACGAATATCACTTAAACTGCTAAGCTGGTGATGTCACTGTTGGGAATGTACATCAATAACTATTTCGTTTATTCTATTAAAAAGCCATTTGGATTAATTAAAAATTGGTTAAACCACACATACCCATATCCATAATTGAAAAGTAGTTTCTTAACAAGTGTAACCCATGTCTCTATACTAGGATTTGTTTCTGCGAGATCCAGCAGATACTTACATATTAACACTATATGTCTATTTTGGTTACATAAAATAATATTAATCCAATATTTCAATATTCTAACTAAACGTGTACAAGTTAAGGGCAGAGTCCCCATTTCACCATTTACATAGCATGATGGCGTACTTCTTATAACAAATAAGATAAATTTCAAGAATTAAAGATGTACACGCTCAATTACTTGTGCTTCTCTAAAACCCCAAACTTCACACCCATAGCACAATATTGGTTTAATAATTGTTTCAAAGAGTTGATATTGTAAACTTACAGATAAATGTGGATTATTGTTAAATACCTTATACAGTGAAAACAATGCTTTTGTGCCTTGTTCTGATAGTGTCTTAACACCTTCAGAAAAAAAACTACAAGAAGATATAGATCCTTATCCTAGAAACTTGAACCAATTTACTACTTCAACTTCAACTCGCCTACCCCCTTTCCTGAAAATCGTTACCTTGGTCTTATCAACATTAACCTCTCGACCCATGTTCACAATACTCGGACATGGCAGACAAACCATCCTGTAAACCCTCTATGCTTTCACTAAGCAAAATCACAGCATCTGCAAATAGAAGTAACAGTTAAATACATGTAAAATAAATACACCAATATCTGTCAAATGTGAGAAAACATTAACAACATCGTTTACAAATAATGCAAATAGAATAGGCGATACATTTTCACTTTGACGTACTGCAAAATTAGATTTAAAAAAGGCGGAGTATGATTTATCAGCCATTCTTGCACATGACTTGACCTTCGTACATACTACGAAGCAGACGTAAAATATTTGAACTACTTCCAATCTGGTGATTTGCTAGAGTTGAAAATCTTTACACCTGACTTAATTTGGGTGTGCACAAAGAAATAGGTGTATTAGAAGGGTTGTGGTGTATCGGTCAACATACCTCAGTTAGAACAAAGGAAACCATAGCAACGAGACCGGAAGTGGGGTATAAACATATTTACACCATTTAAAAACTTTTGAGTTTTTACCCCACCAAGTGAAATGTTAGTTAATATCATTGGGAAATTACATATTAAAGTTTTATCGACTTGTCGACATGAACATTTTTGTGAGTTGATAGAAATGTAAAAGTTAACAAAGTACAATAAAGTAACAATAATTTAAAGACGAAAATCCAAATAGAATTTGTGCTAAAGGACGACAATTGGCCGCCACATACTTTGTATCATACTCGAAATCAATATTGTATCAAAGTGACATGAACAAGCCTTAAACTGCTGCTTATTGTTCCACCAATCGTGACTCTGATTAAACAAACAGATTAATTTTTGTATCATAATGAATATCTTGAAATTCACTTTCTCAAGTTTGGGTTCGTATGTTGCCTACATATTGTCAGGAAGTTAAAAGAAGATTTCAAATCTTAGAATAAAGAGAAAGTTCAAACAACCAGGAGATAGTCATGAGAGACAGGGAAGTAATAGGCTGCGTCTCTACGTGTATACAAGTTCAGGAAAGATGTCAGGACAGATACCTTCTATATTCGTGTATTGAGCGTTATCGATGGAATTGAAACAGCTAAATAAGTGCGAATGATCTCTCGCAAAAGCTCACCATAAAATGATGCTCTCTGCCACAGGTCCTTCTCTTTCTTACAAACCGAATTATATCACAGTGTTCTTTTTATAGATTGCTTTTCAAGCCTTATCATAAAAGAGGAAAACACCTATTAAATCATGCTTTAACAATTCAAATCGTAGGTTTAACAGGATCTACGATGTTATTTTATTTCGTCTAAGCGGTAGTAAGTACACAGGTTTTATTGACACTATAATATTGATACTACTAATATAGTTAAAACTAGCTGTAATCTATATAACATTGTTATATATGTTTTGTGCCCTTATCGATGTATAAAAGCAACACATTGTATAAATTGACAGAGGCACAAAACATGTAAAACAAGCCTTATATTACAAAATCAACCTTTTGCCAAAGATTTTCTTAATATTTTTCAATAAAACTAACGTCAATGGTGTGAGATTGTGGTTGGTTATATGAAACAATACATTGTTGAATAAAAATTGAGAATTCTTTAAACTTAAATGGCAGAAGATTAAATTGACACTCATGAAATCACATTTCATCTTAAAGATGATGTATCATACTTGCAAGCGGTTCCGGATGAAACTTAGCTATTGAGAAATGAAATACATCACTTTGTAGAACAATCTTTCGTCGAAATATCATATTTAGACTGTTTAATCGACAATAACATACTTATTTCGACGCTTCAAGCACAGTACCCCTCTTAGAAAGGGCATGTCATTTTGTGAACCCGCTTTCGGTGACGTAATAATTATGCTTGTATGATTTACACCGTGTCTCAACTACCGTAATTGCGTTCGATGGGTATCAACTTTGACAGCAACGAATACCTAATTCGGAGAAAAAGAATATAAAATCGAGTTGATCGCGACAAAGACGGTTTTCAAGCGTACATTTAGAAACCGGAAGTTGTGAAATGGCCACACTTGATTCGCCCTTATGTCGACTGCCGTTTCGGTATTATTTGGTAAATTATCTCCTTTTTGATGAATTTTGGTCCGATTTTCTCAAGGTTGGTCGCTAAATTTTTCTAAAAATACAACGTATACATTAAAAATACTTTTAAAATTATTGCACTATGATATAGCATCTTTAACTGGCATCCATATTTTGGAATACCTCTAATTAGCATATCACACTACGTTCAAAATGTTGGCCTATTTCATCACGCTCTGACAAACAAGCTTGACGACTTGTAGTTATTAAAATGCAATCTTTCTGGTGAAAGTATGGATTTCGTTAGAAATGAGGAATGTGTTTACTTATAACAAACGCAGGTGGGAAGTGATAAGATATGTTCTATGTGTATTTGCAACAGAACGTTACTCGAAACTGTCAAAACCGGCCTATTGCATCAAATGATTGTGACGTCACAAGGAATGAATGCACGGGGTAAGGTTGCAATTTTTTCTGCATTTATCGAGAAATGGCAGCAGGTTATAAAGCACTCTCGTCCAATCAGACTCGCGGAAATTAGTGTAACAAAATCATTTTGTAGTTTTATCCCATAGGTCCTACATTTCATCTAGCAACTGACCCAACTAGCTTGGTCTGTGTCGAGCATGCGCGGAAAACAACCAGAAAATAGAACTTGCTGATCTCTTTGAATCAAGTAAAAACTAGCTGTAAGAATCAGCCAATCAATTTAAAACTAGCTGAAATGATTATGTCCCATAAGTCATACATTTAATTATTGAAATTCATATTCATATTGTGCAAAATGAAATGGTAATCTAAATGATGCCGGGTTCAAAGATATGAAGCCAGCTCTTTTTTCATAGGGAGAAGTCCGTGCATGCTCGACATAGACCTGATTTTTGGTTAGTCGCTAGATGTAAATGTTTATGTCATATAAGTCAAACATTCAATTGTCGAAATTTATGTTCATATTGTGCAAAATTAAATGTAAATCCTTATGATGCCGATTCAAAGAGATCAGCCAGTTCTTTCTCACTTAGGTTTCAATTTAAAAAATTAGTCAATTTAGTCATCAATCCAATTTTCAATCCTGGTTTTCAAACATTCTAGGATTATCTTCTGAATGACTGTCAACATCCTGAACCCATATTTACGTAACCTGACAAAGCAAGCCAATCTCATCATAAAGAGGCGGATGCAGTGAAGATAAAGAATCCATGGTCGGATGCAGTAAAGATAAAGAATCCATGGTCGGATGTGAGAAACAGTCACTGTGAATTGTGATAGCCTGGGTTGTCTCGCTTCTGAACCTTTACCAGTACATGTAGATGTTCAGACCAATATACAGTGAAAGCAAAGGAAATAATAAGTGTATAATTAAGTGTGTGTAGAAATAACCTTTATTTAATCACTTTAAATTGCAAGATTGAGTACCTATTTGTTTGCCCAAGTTGGGAAAATTGTCAAGTGGACTATCCAAACGATACTCCTAAATTTGCCTTGAGCAGTTGTGTACATTGTTGCTGTTATCGTACCACGTTTCTTCGTTGTAATGTTTGACGCACTTTTAGAGACCTTTTAAATTTGAAAGTAAGGCACAAACGAGTACATACGTTTAGCTTTCGCTGATCCCTTTAAATCCTATAATCACAGACAGCACAACGTTCTCTAACCTAAAACATGTACATCATTAATGGGCCAAGTTTAAACACAATGTTCCTACTGACCAAGTGAAATGATTTTTAATTAGTTTTATATGAGCAATGTTACTGTTCAACTGGAATTATTTCTTTGATATATCACTTGTTGTCTAACCCGTCTTTAAGTAACCTTACAAAGGCTAATCACATCTTACATAAGCGGATGCAGTGATGTTAGTACGGATGTAAGTAACAGTCACTGTGCAGTGTGATTGGCTAAGTTGTGTCGCTCCTGAACCTTCACTGATAGATAGGATCAGACCAATGTACAGTGAGAGTTTACTGGTAGAGTAACATATCGACAACCCAAGAAGACAGGAATCTACATCTCCAGCGTACAGGCTGCTCCTGAACATTCACTGATAGATAGGATCAGACCAATGTACAGTGACCGTTCACTGGTAGAGTAACATATCCACAACCAAAGAAGACAGGAATCCACATCTCCAGCATACAGGCGGCTCCTGAACCTTCACTGATAGATAGGATCAGACCAATGTACAGTGACAGTTTACTGGTAGAGTAACATATCGACAACCCAAGAAGACAGGAATCCACATCTCCAGCTTACAGGAGGCTTCTGAACATTCACTGATAGATAGGATCAGACCAATGTACAGTGACAGTTTACTGGTATAGTAACATATCGACAACCCAAGAAGACAGGAATCCACATCTCCAGCTTACAGGAGGCTTCTGAACATTCACTGATAGATAGGATCAGACCAATGTACAGCGACAGTTTACTGGTAGAGTAACACTTTGACAGCCCAGGAGAACAGCATCCTTCTCTCCATCTTACTGGAGGCATCTGAACAGGCAACATGGTGAGTCTCGCTTATGTACTTCAATGATCTCATAAGATTTAAAGTTGATATAAAACATGACCAGTCCATTTGACAGAAATGAAATTAAGTAGAAGACAACAACTTATTTTGATATCTTAATCTTTAATCTTAACAAACCAAGGGCTTGTAGTGACAATACTTAAACATCCATGTGTTTTGGATGAAATTCCATGTCCATTTCCCTCTTTATGTTCATGCACTTTTAGTGTCCCACAGGATTACAAAACTTTTCTCTTGCAAAGCACCAACCGATTGTTCTCTCCATATGAATTGATTTTGCTTTTCTGCTTTTTCACAGTCTCATAGCACTCCAACGGAGTACATCCCTCTGTGAAAAATCAGAGGATGCTTAATTATTTTGGTCTGTAAACTTTATACTATAACATAACTTTATGCCAGAGAATATTCTATCTTGTAGATATATATAAAGCAAGGTAACCATAGAAGAATAAGTGTCATAAAAATATAATCAATACATTCATTTTAATTTCAGGTCAATCAACAGGGTTTCACTGTACTTACCGGTTTACTTTTACTGGCGATGTGTAGTTGTCTACAACTACCTTACAATTCAAAGAATTGCCCCCCTTGCACCTGTCTTCCTGACCAAGAATATGGAGGAGTGTTTGCCAACTGTTCCAACAGGGGACTGACCTACGTTTCCTTGCCTGAACCTGGAAACATCACAACACTTCTCTCTGACCATAACAATCTTAGCATGATGGCTGTTTCCGAATTCAAAGGAATGGTCAATCTGCGTCATCTCAGTTTAAGACAAAACGGCTTGACAGCAATTGAAAAATCTAATGAAACAATTTTTGGACACATGGAATACCTTGATATTTCGGATAATGTCAGGTTAGGATTAGCTCAGGTTGTTAACATAGAATCGTGGCTCAAGAACAAGACCTTAAAGACGCTTCGAATTGAGTACATTGTTTCTCTAAATCCACTGATTGTTCCACTTGAAGGCTGGTATTGTAGTTTTCTTCAAAATACAGCTTTGATGGAACTATATTTGGATGGGAACACATTTTTTTATATAGGGAAATCATGTTTCCATACCTTGCCGACAACTATTGAAGTTTTGAGCGCTCGTTATACAATGCTTGGACATTTTATAGCTGCCAACCTAACCGGTTTGTTAAACTTTCAGTCCCTAAGAATCATTGATTTGACTGGCTTTGTAACGTGGAATCCTGACAATATGCACTATGGTCATTGGAGGAAGTTTGAGATACCATCTGTTATCTTTATCACGCGATCTATTGAAGTATTCAGATATGATGGCGTGTCCCTTAAAGCTGATTTAAAAAACCTGACTCTCGTTCCACTTCACAACGTATTAACAACGCTTGACATCAGTGATAATCTCATTGAATCAGTGATTGGACCTTTTATAGGTTTTCAAAATGTTGAAGATATAGATTTTTCACAAAATAGAATTGCTTCAGTCAGCAAAACATTGTTCGAAGGTCTCAATAACTTGAAGAAGATAAACGTCTCCAATAATGATCTTGGTAAGTCTATTGAAGAAGATACATCAGGTGATCTTTTGAAACAATTTGACAAATTGGAGGTTTTAGACGTTTCTGATAACAAAATTACTTTTCTACCAGAACATTTCGTTCAGGAGACAAACAACATTCAGTACCTCAACCTCAGTGGAAATTTCCTGACAAATTTTGATGTTGACATTTTCTTAATGAGACATCTGAAAGAATTAGATTTGAGAAACAACAAATTAAACAAACTTCCGCAAAGAGTCATGAAGCAGATAAATCTCCTTCCTGATCTGAAAGTCATTATGGACGACAACCCATTGTATTGTTCTTGTGACACTTTGGAGTTCCTTGAATGGATAAGAGATAGCCAACATGTGCAGCACATTGACGCTCTGTCGTGCAGATTTACTAACGGGAGCCGCATTCAACTGCAGTTTCTTAATCATATTGTGTCCAGTTTACATGAAATCTGTAAATCTGACCTAGTATTGATAGCATCGTCTGTATCTGGAGCGTTTGTTTTGCTGTTGTTTGTTTCTGGGATAGTGGTTTATCAACACAGATGGAAGCTCAGGTATCTCTATTATGTTGGAAGGAACAGATACCAACTGTTAACTGATGAAGAAGATCTTGAAATATACAAATATGACGCATTCATATCATATGCTGATAAAGACCGAACCTTCGTCATTAAAAACCTCCGTACCAAGCTTGAAGACAGCTCAGGAATGCATGTTTGCATCCACAGCAGAGATTTTCTCCCTGGTGACATCATTACAGAAAACATCATCAACGCAATCCAAAACAGCAGGAAAACTGTAATTGTTTTGACGCCGGCCTTTCTGAAGAGTGAGTGGTGCATCTACGAGTTCCACATGGCAAGACTTCACGGAATCTCCCGGAAACTGAGCAACCTCCTGGTGGTTCTACTGGAGGAGGTTGATGTGAAGCAGCTGCCCAAGGATCTGGCAATGATGATGACCAACAACAGCTACCTTGAGTACAGCACTGACTTGTATGGGGAGGAAGTGTTTTGGAACAATCTTACAGAGGGGATTAGAACCACCAGACGCATGGAATGAATATTTCTTTTTTTAAACTGCTGTATTATTATGCAGTTATTAGTCGATGTGCATGTCTTTTATATGTATTATATACATACTTGTTTCCTATTGTTTTACCCCCCTTTTCAATGTAGTGATGTAACTTACATGAATAGTTAATGCTGAAAGCAGTACTTCCAGATACACAAATACTAAAAATTTAACACAGAACTTTCATATCCTACACTATTCTTTCAACTATATAGTAAATATTCTATAAAAACTAAAATTCTGGGAGAACATCGGTTGACACCAGCAGATAGCATTTATCTTTGTGTACATTTGAGCAAAGTTTGGTCGAAATCCAAGTCATATTAAGAAAATTGGAATTCAAGTTTTCTAGAAGATATTCATGGTATAGTTGAGGTTAACGACGTATAAAGTTTCATCTCATTTTCTGTACATGAATATGGGAGTAAAGGGCATGCTATATTGTCTAGTTACCAGACTGAGTACATGGGCTTCTGGGAAAAATGTCTAAAAAGTTGAACTCATACATGAGAAACAGTGATGCTGTCTATCCTGAGGTGCGTGACTAGGTTAGTATGAAATCTTCAAGTCTGTTTCGTGTGATGGGAAAGTCTTCTTCTATGGTGACATTCATTAAGTTATTGCTGATCAGCTTGCCTGACTGAGAGATGATGCTTATCCTGTTGCATAATTCAGCGCAGTCTGATACAAAGTGTTTGGCTGATATACCACAATACATACATTCAGTGGCAAAAGGAACGATTCCAACTTTTCAAAAAAATAAACACAAGATCGTGTCTTAAATAAAATGCAACTTCGAGTCACTGTGATAGGCACATTCGTTGTGAATAAGTACTCACAATTTCAAACATCAAAGTATGTGACTTTTATTTCTAGGACTGTTCTAATAAGCCAGGGAATTTAAAACATCTTTTAATGTGAGTTTTTGACACAATCTATAGAATTGAAATATAAAAGTTATAAAAACTATAAATTTCATATAAATAAGATGTATCAATATGAAACTTATAGATAGAAATGAATTAGTTTACAAATTGTGTCTCTAAGATGTTATAAAAACAGGCAAAAATGCCATTTTCACTATCCTACATGTATCTCTTCCAGTTAAGGAAATTTTAAAATGACGTCTTTTGAAAGGCTTGTGTTTCTAACACGCGATTAGATAATGTTTTCAAACTCATAAGCTTGTTCAGACGGCTGCACAAGAATTGAAGTAACCATTTTTCCGTCATAAATATCAATCGTGGCTCATACCATCCAGCTATGCTATCGTTTCTTTTGCCCTTGAGTGTAAGTGCCACTCTTAGAATTATGCTCCATATTATTGTTTAGGAAACATTGCCTTTTTACCTACATATTCATGTAAATGCTTGTAGCAGATTTTAGGTTTGTCTTCATAAATTTTGTAAATAAAAGACAAATAAAGTGTCATAAAGATTCGTGGACATCCTGTTTAAATTATCTTTCTTAGAGTAAAACTACCTCTATCATTGATTGTTTTCTCAAAAGAGTATTTGGAAAAGTGAACAGGTGAACATTTTTCTCATTTATCTTACATCAGCTTGATATTATCTGTCCTTTGATCCAGTATTTTGAATGGTCCAAATGTGTGAATATTTCCAGATAACAATGACAAATTTACACAACTTTAAACGTGTCTGTGACATTTATTATTATTATGTAACCACAAAATGTTAACCTTTATGACAAGTTTATTTGTAATAATATAGTCTCTATGACGGCATCATCAGGATAAAATCAAGTTTTTTAATTGCTGTTACATTTTATCTAATCTGTTACTTGCGTGTTATATATTTCACAATTATAAAACTAGATTTGGAGGGAGAGAGAGAAGTTAAGTTCAATTCCTTTTTGGATTGTGTGTTTAAGCACTATTCTTCTACAATCTCAGGCGTTTTAATAATTTTCTTCTTGAAGATCAAAGCAATTGGAATTCTATCAAAGAAAACTATTTCTGTTTGATTTTAACAACTACATGGAATTACTATGCGCATCAACCAGATAGTGACGTCATTTCAAGCATAAAGTTTATACTATGATGTGTGATACATCAGGATTATTTTCAACCCTTAGCTATACATTGTGTTTGAGTGAAAACACACATTTTCTATAATAGATTTTGAAACGATATTATATAAGGAGTACAGTGTTAGCATGCTGGCCTCTCACGCCAGATTCACGGATTCGATCCTCAGTGGAGACACCAAAGAAGTTGTGTTGTGTCCCTAAGCATGGCATTTCATCCACGTTGTACTCAGTCCACCAAGCTAATTAAATGGGTACCCGGAAACAGAATCAACTGAACATAGCAACTTTTAACGATCTGACATTACACTCTTTTAGGGTGATGACGTAGGTAATAATTTGCATATGGGCTGTGATATGAAGTGATAAAGATACCGTTAAAGTATCCACATTACATAAAAAAGTTAGTCTTTTCGGTTTAAAATGCTAAAATATCTATCGCATAAAGTTTTAAAAAAACACATAGATTAGAATTTCATAATTTTCATGATCCACTTCATGACTTAAAATTTCTTCAGTATGCTACACTGTACATGGGATTTAGATAGTAAAGTACACATGTATATAGAAGGACGTATGTAGGCCATATGTAGCTTAAGCTTATGAAAATCTTATATTGAATTTTCATTTTCAAAAATTACCATTTGCGTTCATGATTTTTCACATTTTTAAAAACAAACTGCATGTTACATTAAAAACGGACACTTTACTTAACAATTTAATAATTTCTATTTAATGATATAAACTTATTTATTGTGGTGATCAATTCTCAAAAAGCTGAAAATGTCAGGCTAATTCCTTTCTAATCAACGGAGATATTCTCTATATGAAACAAACAATTATTCATTAGATGAATTGTCTTACTAAAATCACTGACCCTTAATCCCCAGAAAATGTACCAAGTTTACTTTCCTATGTCTATCATCATATTGATATACTGATTGTAAGGGTGTGGCAGCTACTTTGGCAGCCATCTTGGATTTGTGGATGCCTTGATACTTACAAAAGACAAATCAATATTGAGAAACATTGATTAAATCGATGCTGGCGTCATCTTCGAAATTTAGCTTTTTGCCCCACATCTTGAATGTTTATACAAGCATTTTTAACTCCCCTAAGATTGTCCTGCAGAAGTCAGCAGTCACAAGTAGAGGACATAGTTCTGCACACATGATCCGCTCGGCTCATTGACTACTGACCTGTCTACTTTCTTTTAGTTTGCAACATCAACGTGATCAATAGCTTCAGTGCGTTGACAGAACCTTAACGCCCATTTTCTGCAGTCACCCAAGTTGATTATATGGCATAACACTGCAACATAGAGATCAATTTGGTCACGATCATCAAGTCTTATGTCGTCAACGTTGAACAATTATCAATGTCAAACTGTTTTAATTGAGCTACAGTTTAGCAGTTTGTATTAGACCAGAGGTAAAATTTATTCATTTGACATCGAAAGATTTGATAACCTAACTTGACGTAACTTAACGTCTCATTGAGAATGCAAGATGTGACAGTCGCCATTTTGACTTACAAAGCCACGTGTCAGGAATTCATGTGACCTTCGACAGTAGTTTCTTTACATCGGAGGGTAATAGATATGTGTTTTATGAACTCATTATTATTGAATTTAAAACCTACCTAGTTGAGACATAAGTAGTATTACTTTGGCTCCCAACTTAATCGTTATATGTGTACATGTTTAAGATACTGTAAACAACTGTTCCATACAGTTTGTCACCATCAACACAAAGATTACATGGAATACTTAAAGGATAATGACAACCCTTCCACATATTCTGGTAACCATTCCTATCTGTTTAATGTCTCTGTTAAACTCTCCGGCCTCACTGAGATGAATCACTTTGTGTTTGTAACAGTCAGCTACAAGAATGGCTCCTGCACTGGTGGTTGTGCTTCCCTACGTCTCAGTGCTCTGTCTCCAGTAGGTGTGTATGTGTGTATGTGAATGCTGAAGAGAACCAGACACCAGTATTGACTGATCCAAAGAGGACAGACCCCAGTATTCTTTCCTCGTCTGTATTGTAGAGGGGAGATCTAGCTTTGAAAAAAACGATAACTATGATAAAAGGTGAGACGCAGGACGAGACACAGCTATTTTACTTTCACCGACAACTGATAATCCCTCCGAATAATCAGACACCTCCAATTCACCTGTACATCTTTTGCCTCCTTTTGTGTTTGGCCGCTTATGGACTCTTCTCTGACTATGGATGATTGTTTGTGTAATGAGATGTTTACATTACCGCAATAATGTACAATAATAACAACACACACAGTTCATGAAGGTAGCTTTAGGGGAATACTTTCTGCTTGATATGCTGTTGTCATTTCGAAAATGTGTCCATCTTGAGCTGAAAAATTAGTATTTTAGTCTTACAGACAATGATTAACCATCAACGTTTCGCCTAAAATGCATTCAAACGTTGGCATTATGAATTTATTTGTACAGCTCAATATGAAAAGTATTTTTATAAGATACTGTATATGTACAAAATAAAATCAATCAAAACACTAAAATGTATAACAATATCATAGCTTGCAGGTTCATATGTACAGCCCTTTTTACATGCGCACGTTTACTCCTAGGAGTATATTTACTACTAGGAGTAAATATACTTACAGGGAGTAAACGTGCCATGTAAACAGCCCAAAACAGATTTACTTACAGGAGTATATTTACTCCTAGGAGTTAAATACTCCACCCCTAGAGGTAAAGTAAAAGTATATTTACTTTTACTCCTGTGAGTATCCTGTCATTTTCTATAGTATTATCATAGTTGAATGACTAGGTTGAGGTAAATGACTTGCATTTATATAGTTTTTAAACACTACTATTGTGTTGTCATCAATAATAACTTACATTCAAGATTATTCTTTTTAACTTGTCGAGAGCATGTTTCCTAATGAAGGAAATGTGGTGTTTTTATGTTGGTGTCATTCTTTTTAAGCCGAAAACCAGCTGCGTTCACTCCTTTTTCACTAGAAGTTGATTGACCAAACAAAATCTATGGTAAACTTGTGTTAAATGCTTCTCTGCCTCAAGATTTCCATTTCACACATTGAGTTTTCTATGAAAAAATATATTTCTACTGTAAGCAAATCATGATATACTTAAGGGTCCTTAAATTCCAATGGAACGTAAAGTAAATATACTTTTACTCCTAGGAGCAAAAATACTCCTAGGAGCAAAAATACTCCTAGGAGTAATTATACTCTCAGGAGTAAAGTGCGCATGTAAAAAGGGCATTAGACTAGAGAAAATACACGAAAATCAGACCACACACGAGTTTATCCTATTATAAGATATATATCATCATCTGTAGTAACTGTATATTTAAGGAAATGTATTCTTCCCAATCAGCGATACATTTACAGTGACATCCTGTTTTCTGTCTAAATGGGAAGTCGATTGCAGATATATGTCCTGAAATCGTTCCTGAACTAGTTATACATGTCGAGACGCAGTTTATTACTTCCCATTCACTCATGGTCATCTGCTGATGCGTTGAACTTTAATACTTTCCTCTCGAGTTTAAAATTTTCTTTCACATTCATGCCAATATGTAAGCAACCCGTAGATGACAAAATTTGTTTTGATAAATATTCATTGTAACGTTTAACAAGGTTTTCCCCATAAATACCACAGAATTCCTTCTTTTGGAATACCAATGGTTTTGAGAGTAATGTGGTTGAAGTGTAATAAAACATCCCAGTAATTGTTTGACATGTCAGTTTTCGTGTTGTGCGATAGCGATAATAAAACAATGATAACATAAATGATATCTCTTTAGTTATATTGTAATAGTAATTTGCTTTGTGCCCATGGCAACCGGCAGCCACAGTGCAGCACAAGTTTAAACGATTTTCTATCCTTAAACGCTGAACACCAAGCAAGGAAACAACATACCTTTCTCTTAACGTATTTTGGTATGATGCGGAATGAATCGAACCTCGACCTCCAGAAGCTCTACCAACTGAGCTACGTGCTCGGAGACATGTACGTGCATGATACATTGGACAGAGGGAATCCATGTCTAGTTATGCTCTTGTTTACGGCAACTTACATACCACTTTGACCTCGTTGTCCTATTAACCATTCATACAAGATCTCGTTCATTATCGTTATCAGGACAGTTTTCGTCAGAACAGTCCTGATATCAAATGCAAGGACTCTTATGAAATTGTCTCTTAAACTACACGAAATAAAAGATATCCAAAAAAAACCATCAACTTTTGTCAGTTTTGACTAAATCATGTAAATGTAATCGATGTTCTCATGATCAATGAAAACTTAATTATGACTTAATTGCATTCGTCAACGGATTTTTCAATCAACACACTTTGTTTGCCAATTGCACTTAAAATTGCAAGGGAACAATCAAATAAACATTGATTGCCTGTTGATACAAAATATGGCAAACAATTCACAGCTACAATTAAATGAACTTTATTCAATTCAATTATTCAATTCAAAAAATATATTAACAAGTAAGTTTAAACAAAAACAAAGAATGTTATGTTACTAACACTTTTAAACGGTCAGGCCTGTATTCCCCAATACAAATTGATAAATATGCTAATAACTATTACTTACTAAGTTTATATCTCAGTTAAACACTAGCAGGACTTACTCAGACGATATGATGCAGTTTGTACTCGCAACGACTTACTGTTCTTATGTAGAATGTTTCCTAATAATTTAACGCACTGTTTATAGGATCTAGAAAAGGAAACAACCAACTAAGTACACTCAAGGGCATGTTATTCATCCTATGCAAATACAAAAATAAACAATACTGCAAAGCAAATGTTATGGAAGAGCACGTGATGTACATGCGTTGTCACAGCAACTGTGAAATTGACAACTATATCCATCAACTTGTCAGAAAACGTTAAAGGGCCAATAGCACGATGAAAATCAATGGTTCTAATTGAACTATATGGAGCAGCAATAAATCAAACATAGTATTATGATGTAAAGTTCCTTTTTCTTATACAAAATCAATGAAAAAAGAGTTCACATAAAATGGTTTTAGGTTTAAAAAAAATACTGCAAATACAAAGTGCACGTCTTCTAACATATCAACAGAATTAAAAGCAAAGCCAACTTGTACATCTGAAAATTCAATTGAAATTTTCAATCACAAAGTAAGGGCAGACATATACAGAAGGGAATATGTGCCAAAAATGAAATCACGTAGACTCGTCACTCGCGAAATGTAACATGTTACATGTCGTTCTCAATAATACAAGTCTCGATAAGACAAGTCAAAGCATGCAAACATAACATTTCAATCCTGTATATCTCAACTTTCTGTTCACAACTTTGCATCGTTGAAATATAATTCTAGAAATGTCAAATTCGAAAAGTTATCTAGTATTTTTTAATTTAAATACATCTTATTGAAATACACACTTGCAGTGTTCAAAATACATTTTACAAATAGACTTTTGCATTTCGAGACTTGCCTGAGTTGCATGGTTACGAACGCAATGTTTCAAACTACATCTCTACATGATTTTGCAATGACCATAATTGGGTGTTCATTGCAAATTGCCGATGTTTTCCGAGAGAGTTTTGACTACGCGTTATTTGTATAAACGGAACCTTGACCGGCGTGCCACTAAATAAAGTCAGTAATCATCTAATCAATTATATATAAATCTTTTGATAAATCTCAATAGTGATTTACATTAGTGACATTACAAATTAGATGATATTTGCACTAGAATACGAAGGTAAGTGACCAAACTTAAGATACGCAGCTGTATTATCAAACGAATTTAACCTATTAATACTGTAAATGATTGCAAAATTAAAAAACATAAACAACTCTGTGACATAACGAGGTGAATTAGGTTATGGAGGTTTAAAAGCTGCTTTCAAGATGATTTCAGATATATTAAGGCTGCTACTATTATTGCAGGGAGAAAGCCCACTATGCAATGCAATGCGATTGGAACTTACGAACCATGAGTGGTACTACGCTTGATACCAGTGTTTCAGTGCACCCAAACCTTACAGCCTGTACTAGTTCTCTACTGCAGACCTGGCGGGATTCGATCCCCTGATCTCTTCATCTGAAGTCGATCGTGCTAAGAACTGTACACGCCTGCCCCCGTTACATAACACAGGCATGATATATTTATGTTAGAATAATCCTGGATAAAGATACATACATAGAAACACAGTCAGTTGTCAAACAATTTAAATCTTTCTGTCTAATTTTATAAAAGGGAATAATTTACGTGCCAAAACTGTCTAGGTAAACAACAATAAAATATGCTTATATATACAAAGCTTTGTTGTCACGGTTCACCTATGACGTCATAATCTAGTCCGCCTATCCTGAGAAGTAGGTTTTGAGTGTTATCTTGTAATTTTTTGGACTACGGTAATAAACAGAATATTATATTCGTGGCCATGGCAAACTATTTTAGCGACACTCGTGTTTAAATATCAGTATATCCCTTGCTCTCGCTTTGGAAATATTAATATTTAGCCACCGACACTGATATAATATCCTCTATACCTTGTTTTCCTTTGATACGAAAGTAAATGTCATAATTCATTATAATAATTCAAATCGCTCACATTAATCCCAAATTGACAATTGTGCGATAAATAATTGCTTTCAATGAAAAACAGTCATACATTTTCACGGGACCAAACTTCAAACATATAATTGTGGCAGGCAGTTCTGTGCTGTATATAACTTTTAATTGTCAATAAACTTGTTTTAATATAATGATATTTTCTTTTATTTCATTACCTTAGCTGCGCATTTAAGTATGTTAGTTAGTAATAAGTTTAGCATCTTCAGTGCGTAGGGTTTATATTCATTAAGGGAGGTTGGGCCAGTCTAGGTAAATATCGAGTAGTGTCGGGTATTACTTCCCAAGCCCTTTGATCTCATTGGCTAATTTAAATCACCGCACCTGCCCTTGTACATTTCACGTGCATGCCACATCAGCACTGTTCAACGATCACTGAGCACAGACAGACGACAGAATATATCAGGTTAGTTATAAATAATTGCTAATCTATGTATAATAGGATAACTTATCTATGATAAGTTAGATCTAATATCGTAATTATAATTAATCATAAGCATTATTTAATCTTTGACGATTTGGTGATCATATCGCCATTTTGTAATGGTAATCATAATCAATCTCTAAATAAGTAAACTTAGGATAAATTAACGTTTAAAGCATATTGCTTAACATTTCTTCTCTACTTTCTCTGTATGAATGATGTTTGAGTGCGTATCGGTAAGTTGCTAGTGTTTTTTCATATTTTACTTATTGATGACGTGTGTGAGCGCCATTTTCTTGCTTATAGATATTATGCGTATATTATGTCCGCAAAGTACTTAATTGTGTTATTATTCAATTAAGGAATATCTGGGCATACATGAGCGTCCTTGGTGACCAGTTATGACACCTCAGCGCCACACGCAGGGTAAGGTATTTTAAATATGTATCTTATGTTTGTTATATTTTGTAAATATGTTGATCACGCACATAGTGTGATAATCATGTATGTGCGCGTGCATAATATTTGTAATGTTGTGACAATGCGTTATGTAATATCAGAATTGTATCATTTGTTATAAAGTACAAATGAATGTTTACATAATGTTTTCATGAGAGATTGTCTCCCTTGTTGAATGTATCACCATAACTAATTTCCTTTATCAAGTGGTCATTATTGTAATTCCTTATAGGAGTTATCGGTGTAATGTTTCATCTATATTTAACATGAATCCTGAAATGTATTTGCATAATCTGTAATTATGAAGTCAGGGTATATTATAACTAGTAATAGTGAGTTTGCAATTATTGAATAATTGTGAATGTATTGATATTTGTATGACCGATTTTATATTGTTTTATGTATGCATTTCAGGGTAATGCATGACTGGTTATTTACTGGCAATAAAACCTCGCACCCGTGACCCGTGTTTGGACTCGTCATTCCCCCTTACACACCCAGTTACATAATTAATATATATACTAGTTTTATAGCCTATCAAACATCATCAACTCGTGAGTATCTTTCTGTTTTACAGTTTGAATAGCGTCATTGTCCGGTTTTCGATCACAATCCAAATTCAAACCTTCCTTTTATCAGTAAACAACTTCGATTTGCTTTACAATGATACTTGTCTGCAACAGTCGATGCTTCTCAATCAAATGATGCTATTGAATAAGTTTTGAATTTGCAACTCAAAACAACTCACCGAGTGGCTCTTAAAGTAGTACATTACCTACTTTCTCTATAACATTGTGTTTGATTGCAATCATCGAATTCGTGGTTCAAAATATGCCTGGCACGCGTTCTGTTTATCAGTGATACTGGGCAGATTTAGGGCCAACGAAAATTATGCCTGTGCCCTAAACATGTATTTGTTAATCGATCCTGTGAGATTATGACGTACGGTTCATGAGATGCACGTGAAAAACATGTTGATATTGACATAGAGGCTGGGATAAACATTTTGAGATGTTGAGTGTCTCAAGCAGTGGGAGCAATTTAAAGAATAAAAAGTAAATCAGCATTGTCCTTGTTCAAGAATAAAAAGTAATGATGAAAGTGAAGGTGCCGGGAGTTGTCTCACGGTTCTAGTTAACAAGCGGATTTAAAATAGAGCCACTGGCACTATAGCTCATCAGGCTTCATATTCATTTCTGCTGTAAGGTGTGATCAATGTGGTCCCCCCTCTTGTGGGGAGGGGGGAGGCACAGGGACACCAATCCTACCATTAATCAATTTAGACATTGATATTGCTCATAAATTCAATTATAAGTTAGGCTATAGGATCCAAAGGTTCACCAAGCCCTTCTTAAGGGCCATATGGTAATATAATCCTCAATAGTAAGAGTCTGTACACAGAGTTTCAGCTTTCTAGGCCTGCTTCTGCTTCTGGAGAAAAAGAAGAAAATCGATTTTTAGCGCATGGCCTTTTATAAATCATAATCCTTACTAGTCACATAGTTTGTTTAGCTTTCTAGGCCTTATGCTTATGGAGAAGTCGAAAATGCACAATCTTTACAGACGGACGGATGAACGGACTGCCGCCAGACACCATGCAATGTCATGAGCCCACCGGGCCTTGATGAGCTAAGCTTCCAATATCAAGATTCATGTGAACACATGTATTGTTTCAAAAATACTCTTATACATGTTATTATTTGTTCCCATATTTATTTACAGGCAGATAACAAGCATTTAGACATATACACATAAAAGTGGGTAAACACAATGTTTAGTAAGAGGGTCATCATAAGTAAGTTAAGTTTATATAATGAATACTTGGAATAAAGGTAACCATTTGTCAGAACATCTATAATTATTATTTCTTGTCGCTTTTAGTTCTGTTTTTATATGTTATGTTATTTTGGAATACATTTGTTTTAAGTGCTTGAGTAAATATTTTTCTTGGAAAAACGTGCAATATTGAGTATCAATTGGTTGTTTCCTAATGTCAAAAACCATTCCAAGATTTTAGTTATTATAAGAGTACAAATGTATGTATATTTTTGGTAATCCAATTTTCCAGAGCTCTCTAAAACGATTGGGTTACCCTACATTCCCACTATACATGTCATAGGTTTCATTTTCTACTTTACCAAAACTTTATAATTTATTGTCAACAAGTTTCATTCTAAAGAGCTCTCGTTTTGTAAAAACAAGTCTGTGCAAAAATTCAAATTGAAAATCTAGAAGTTTAACATCGTTGAAAATCATATATATGTATAACAAATCATTTGCAAATTCAGTTCAATATCATAAAAACCATTTTCCATTTTTAACAGATATGAAGCATAACATTGTCAGACAAGAGTTGCTCACAATATATCCTTGAGCCTTTTCTTGAACTCATAAAATCCTTATGAAATAAATTTAAATCAACATAATTCGCATCAAAATATCCGACGTATCTTCCACGTCTCAGGCAAAATATATATTTCATAACCATGGTTCATGGTACCTCTTATATCAAACTTGATCTTCCGGTCATTCTCCTGTTAGCCCAGCGTCTAATAAAGTGGCTTTGATTTTTAAAATTACTAGTTCACCATAATGGCTCTGCTCAAATTGTATAAACATTGTCTTCATCTATGACTTTCCTAACACGATATTGTTTGATGCTGTTAAAACATCTTTCCAAAATGAATTATCAATTGTAGCAATCTTCTGAAAATTCTCTACATATTTTGAAATTTCATTTAAAGGAATATTACAAGGATTACTTCGACAAACGGTGTTAATTATTTCATTGCATTAATGAATGTTTTAATATCAATCCTGTGAAAACCTCTTTCTGAATAATCCTTTTTTGATTTTATCATGTTTGTCATTCTAATCAAATCTGAAAAGTATACTATTTTGCCTTTCAAAATCTAAGTCTTGGCTAGTATATCTCTGCTGCCTGTGGCGTTGTGGTGTTTTGCTATTGTGTTTATGTCACTAGAATACTGCATACTTGTATAGAGTAGTTCCCAAGCAGAGATTTCAATCATTCTTTTACCATCGCGAGTGAGTGTCAATGAATGGCGTCATCCCTGATTAATGCAATCTAACTCGGTTACTGTCAGGTAAATAAAACGACTAACGGTGTGGCGCCATTTTGAAGAACATAATGTAAACAGAAATATAACTATGTTGATGTAAACTGTCATTTTCAATGTAAAACAAATCATCTGAAACAGACATTGACATTCTTACTTATTTCAAGTCAGGCAAAAGAACTGACACGATTGCACCGATTTACCCGCCAACCGCCCGGTCGCTATGTCAATACACGACTTGCACGTGCTGCACGCATTTTGCGTTCTATCCGGTGGCCCTCTGCCGTGCTGAGGCAAGTATTCAAACATTCCGAATTGAAGTTGTATTGTTACCGTTCGCGGTTATAATTGTGTTGTTTCAAAAGACTAGTCTACCTAACGTTATTTGCTCTTTTAACGGCATATAATCAAATATTTGTGTTTTCCTTATATTTTATACAGAAAAATTCAACAAATTTCTCTAATCTTAATTATTACAAATACAAAGTACCTGTGTTTTGACATATCAACTCAATTGTTTTTACTCACTCAAGTGTCTACGGAAAGATATAAACCAGACAAATCATTGCCAACAAATTTGCATTCCTTACTAGGAATGATTGACACTGAGCATGTGTTTCACAAATACACTATGTCCATTTCCTCGTTTGCATGTGCAATCCGACTCGCATCTTTCTAAACTTAAAGAGACACAGAGTACGTTGATAGGACCACATACATGTATGGCAAATTTTGAAATCGATGTTAGTACATCGGGAACCACTTACTGTTACTGAAAATAACAAGTTAAAGGTCAATCAGTACATTATAGCGAAAATACGGCAATTCAAAGTCGGAATTGTGATCGACAACCGGACAGTGTGGCTCGAGTGCCGCGCGCAAATTCGCCAAACATGATTTTGACACCTTGTCATAAGCTGACAGGAATATATTTTATTCTATTCGATAGTGTTTATTAGGTATTTTCACTAATAGGTAGACTAATTGGATGCATAATTTCGAATATTAAACGTATTTGAGATGTTTTCTTGATTTTTCAATAAAATCAAGCATTTTAGAGATATTATGCATACATGGATATATTTGCAAGTCCAGTGATGATATATTTGCAAGTCCAGTGAAGAGATATGAACTTCAATCAGCATATTAAATATTTTGTAGCTTATCAACACCAAATAAAATGTTAAGAAATAAAATCTGTGTCACTTTAACATCATAAAGTATTAAAATCCAAATGCAGTTAGCAAAATAATGATGTTCTGCTGATTTTCATTGAAAAAAAACTAATAATAACATGATGATAATCATAAACAAATAAAGTTCAAATTTGAAAACGAAAAAATTACAAGTTTTTGAAAGAATCATTTTAGATTCACTGTTTGTTTCCATTACAATTGCAATAACCAGTATAAAATTAAGCAAGCACAATTGATAATTAGTCACGTGATATATGTGATAATTAATTCCAACCTAAACTTGTTTTTATGAAATAAATACACCACATATTACAATGGTATCAAAACTATTCCGTTGTCATGTTACTATACTATTATCAATTGAAAAATAAACAATAATTTTAAGTATTCAACTTGTTATACAACTTCAAGAGATGTCAATGGTTTATTCAACAGTAAAATCAGACTTGACAAGAACAATTTTACAACAACAATTTAATTGCAAACAACATAATATACAGTGTGTCTTTGTAAATACTGTCTCATTGGTAAATGTGCTTTTTGATATTGATCTTCTATTAGCGTTATCAAATCACCATCTAGCTACCTGCAAACCTAACCAAATCTGTATTTGTGTAATCCATTGTAATACATTGTAACACACAGTTTGTCTCCATCAACACACAGACCAGTTGGATAACATACACCATTCTCTTCTGTAACTTCTGTAAGAATGTCTCTAGTATACTCCCCTTTATTACTGAGATGAATCACTTTGTGTGCTGTATAGTCAGCTACTACAATGTCTCCTGTACTGGTGGTTGTTATTCCACGTGGATCTATCAGTGCTCTGACTCCAGTAGGTGTGTAAGTGAATACAATGTCTCCAGACTGTGTCAGACAAATGACAGACTTCAAACCATAATCTGACACCAGGATAGTTCCTTGTCTGGTCACATGTATGTAGTGAGGATTGCTGAAGCTCTTTCCTAGTGTAGAAAGTGTTGTGAATGTCTTCAAGATGTTTCCCTGCATATCAATCAGATCCACAGAAGGTGGAGACTTGGAACCAGCCACCAGTGTTGATTGATCCAGAGTAGACAGACCCTTGTACTCCTTACTTGTCTGTATTGTAGACAGAAGTGTCAGGTCAAGAGTCACAGCAACTGTGATGATATACGGTGAGTTAGAGAGAGACACAGCTACCTTACCTTCACTGATAACTGTCATACACCAGGGCTTACCAGACACCTTGAGTACACTTGAACATTGCTGTCCTGCTTTAGTGTAACATGACTTCAAAAGGCATTTCCAACGATCAGCAAAAAGACTTACCTTAGTGTTCGAAGTGATCATAACCAAACTATCTGAAAAAGTGGGACCGTCTCCCACATTTTCTTTAGCGTGAATAACTTCATCAAGTACAGGTGTAGCAGTCAAGTCTATTCTGTAAGAATGTTGAATCTTAACATCCATTTTTCCAATTTCTTTCTTAACATTTTCAAGATTATGTACAAGGTTCAGGCTAGCTAAATCCGCTTTATCCTTCTCCTGTGTTCCTGTGACGACAGCTCCAGCTTCTGATCCAGACGACAGATACATCTCAAACAGCTGCGCCTCATCCTCCAACTCCAGGGCCTGCTGGATGGACTGAGATTGCTGCTGGTACAGCTGGAGATCCGTTTGTTTTGTCTTCATCATCGACCTCAACATCTGTGTGTCTTGTTCTGTTTGATCCATTACCTGTTTAATCAGTTGATCTTCCTTCTGTTGAAGTGCATCGATAGCTATTTTTATGGAATTGCATATTTCAGACTCCAGCATGGACCTATCAGCTATAAGGGTTTTCTCTTCCAAATCAAGTTTGTGAACCTCGCCCTCTGTTAAATCAATTTTTTCTGCTAAATTCTGCAAATGACAATGAAGTTTTGATTTGACCTCTGTCAGCTTAGCCTTGATTGTGACGACCTCTTTACATGTTCTATGGTCAATACTGCAGCAGACGGTACACAAGGGTTTGTCATGGTCAGTGCAGTAGAGTTTCATCTTCTTGTCATGTTCCTTGCAGATGAATTTCTTTTGTCGAGGCTCTTTGTTTGAGGCTGGTACAACTTCATGTTTCTTCGAGTTTGGCATTTTACCGTGCAGTTGCAGACATCCATCACAAAATAGAGCTTCACATTCTGAACACCAGTGTGTGGCTGGAGTTGTCTTCCCTTCTTCTTTGCACACTGAGCATTGGTCATGTCCTGGAAAGTAACACAATAAATCATGTATAACATGGCACGATTATATTTTCTTACATTAATTCACTTTAACTGCTTGTAAAATGGTCAACTTTAACTCAGTTTTAATAAATGCCAATTGGCATTTGATTCAGTTACAAATAGGATTTATATTACATTTTCGTATCTCATCAAAGTGATAACTAATGCATAGAGCAATTAAGATGTATATTGTGTATCATGTAATTGAAAATGGATTATATAATTGATATGAATTTTTAAATGGATATAATCTCTATTTGTTTGAAAGTTACCTTGTACAACTGAGTCCATGAGTCCAGTTAGAAGCAGTCCTGGTTTCAGCTGCCCCGCCCATTCTTCCACAGGTCTGTCAGGGTGAGGCACTTTGGTCTCCTGTCTACACGTGGGACAGGGGATGGTCTTGTTTTTCACTGCTTCTTCTTTTGTCTGTAGATATTTGCCCAGGCAGTTCTTGCAGAATGTATGCTGACAGGCTAATGTTACAGGCTGCACATACACCTCCATACACACACTGCAAGTCAGGAAGTCGTCCTGTAGCTTGCCTGCTGTCGCCATCTTGAATCTGTATGCAGTGAATTGTTAAATGTCAGAATAAGGGCGAAATACATAATTAAGAAATACAGAAATTAAGGTGTATTATTGCAGTCAGATATTCTGTTCTATCAGTAGAATAATCTTCTATCTGGTTATATAGGCGATAACCTTTAGTTATGTGAGCGTTAATCTCCGGCAATTTCATTGGTCGAGAACTGGTCACGTGACAGTCGACCGGAAATGATATTGACTTGACCCCACTGACCCTGGGCCCAAGCAAAAGTGACTTAACTTGAGATAATTAAAAAGATTATGTCTATTTGATAGATAAAATGAATATCTCCTCTCTTCTTGAGAATGGGATCAAAGTAGGTTTTCAGGGTGCGCATGGCCCCTGTGGCCCTACACTGTTTCATCCGCACTTTTCAGGAGTCTATACACAAGTTTACAACTTTCGAGACCTTATGCTTCTGGAAAAGAAGATAATTATAAATCTTAAGGGCGTGGCTCCTGTGGCCCTTATCAGAGGTCACAGGGCCATCAAAGCTACAAATTAGCATCCTCGCTAGTCAAAGATTCTATAAACAATATTTCAGCTTTCTTAGCCTTTTGCTTGTAGAGAAGAAGAAGAACATTATTACGGGTCACAGGGTCACTAAAATTGCAAATTATTATACTCACTAGCCAATGAGTCTATAAACAAGATTTCAGCTTTCTAAGCCTTTTGGTTTTGGCGGAGAAGAAGAAAATAGTTTTTTAGGGTGTGGTCCCTGTGGCCCTCATTAGGGGTCACAGGGTCACTTAAGTTAAAATTTATAATTCCCAATTGTCACGTCTATATACAAGATTTAAGCTTTCTAAGCCTCTTGGTTTCGGAGAAGGAGTCCAAAATAGGTTTTTATGGCATTGCCCTTGTGGCCCTTATTAGGGGTCATAGAATCATGAAAGTTATAAGTTGTAAATCTTACTAGTCAAAGAGTCTTTACTTTGAGCTTTCTACACCTTTTGGTTCTGGAGAAGAAGTTGAAAAGGCAAAAGTTTATGGACGGACGGACACCATGCATTGTCAAAAGCCCATCGGGCCTTTTAGGACAGATGAGCTAAAAAATTCAAATACAGAACACAAACGTTTTTACACCTTTTTTAATAATTAGAACTGTGTTCTACTGTGCATGAGTTTTTCAAGTTGTTTTTCATTCTTTGTCAATGTTAGGAATGCAAATTTTCGATATCAAGAAGTAATCAATATATTCCTAAAGAGCCTTTCAAAATGAAAATCCATCTTTTATTTGAATTAAATATTTATACTACCATGGGCAATAGTCATTTTGCGATATAACACTTAGCTTAAATCTTTGTGGCAGTTTATTGGTAAACAATATCTTCCCTGGTGGTAGAGATAGCAAAAGAATGTTAGAGTAGGCCGACGTTTAGACCCTCAAATACCTCCTTCACAACCTATCACTTAATGCCACACACAAGACTATCAGCTTTCTTACATTGTACCCGTACAGCATATATATATATATATGACTGGTTAATTGATAATGAATATAAGCGCACATAGAAGACAGAGGTACAGACCCTCACCGACCTACACTGTGATCAAACACTCTATATATGAATCAATAATAAAATTTATACTGATAAGACCCGCCTCCTAGCTATGTGATCGTATTCAATGTATATGTTTCGCTACATAAATTGAGCTTTAAGGCAGTTTGTATATAAAGCGTGTACAGTAGACACTCGTATAGACCCTCAACAGGTTGTTATGTACACTTAAAGAGTCGGGTAACTCATGATATGATCAACGAAACTCGTTTTTCAGATATGAGTGACATTGCGGGTAGAGTGAGAGTCAAGATAAGTCCATATCGAAACTGGACATCGCAAAAGCAGAGCAGCCCTGAAACTTGGGGTTTCGCCTTACCCTGTTCCGCCTTTTACAGGCCTCACCAAATTGGGCATTTTCTCGTGACCTTGGCCTTTGACACTCAAGATCACACAATCAAAGGACACATTTCATTGAGCATAACATTAATGTAATGAAAAAAAGTGTTAAAAGTTCATTTAATCCATTTTCTCCATATATGTTGACCTTGCCATGACCTTGACATTCAACAGTTCGTACCCAAAACTTTTTGAAAATGTTTTACTTCTCAAGAGATAAAATACACTTCATAGCACAAAAACTTTTCAAATTATCGTGTTTACAAGGAATTGCAATAACTCATATCTCATAATCTTGACCTTTGATCTTCAAGGTCACACAATCATTGAACACTTTTTATTGAGTATAACAATCACGCATTGATTAAATTTAAGCAGTTTCGCAAAACCATGCTTAAGTCATGACCTTGCTGTGACTTTTACTTGTCCAAGGATGATATATACCAAGTTAGAACTTCATAGCACAAAAACTTTTCAAGTTATCACGTTTGCAAGGAATTTTGTAGGGACTTTATAACTCGTGACCTTGACCTTTGAACTTGAAAGTGAACATGTCATAATGATTCCCTGGAAGTGTTCACATTTAGACAAGTTCATGAGTTCTGAAAAGCTAAATGGGATAAAGTTATACCCAAATTTAGTGCATATTGCAATAACTCATTAATCATGACCTTGACCTTTGACCTTCAAGGTCTCACAATCATTAAACACTTTTTTTGAGTATAACAATCATGTATTGATTAAAAGTGATCATAGTTAAATTTAAGCATTTTGGCTAAACTATGCTTAAGTCATGACCTTGCTGTGACCGTGACCTTTGACGGATTGTAGCCAAAACCTTTTCAAAATAGTTTACTTGTCCAAGGATGATATTTACCAAGTAAGAGCTTCATAGCACAAAAACTTTTCAAGTTATCACGTTTACAAGGAATTCTTAGAGTGATTACATAGCTCGTGACCTTGACCTTTGACCTTGAAAGTGAACATGTCAAAATCGTTCCCCCGAGGTATGAGTTATGAATAAGAGTTCTGGATAGCTTAGTGGAAAAAAGGTATAGCTAGTAATACGAGTGCGGCGGCGGCGGTGGAAACTTCACAAAAAACTAATTATGGGGCTTTCATGACAGTTCCCAAACCGAAAGTAGAAACTGACCAGTTACATTCGCTTATTCAGAAATAGAACCCGGTCCCCCTGCTATGATACGATCAGATAACTACTGAATCTAATTTGAAACAAGTTACGAGAATAATAAGACTCAAAATAACTCACCTTCATGTAGTGATTACGGTTCGGACATGTTGACAGCAAAACCGGATCCTCACACTGTATGGACGACTCGCCTTGCCGTCTGCCGAGTTGGCGACTGGTCACGTGACTGTAAATATGAGGCTCGGTATTAGTGTGTTGTCTGTATTGTTTACCTGTTTTAAAGGACAATCTAGATATTTAGAGTCTGTGCTCTCTAAATACATTAAAGGATGTATACTTTAAAGTGATGGTTATATTGAAGACTCAAGAAGATAAACATAATTTATTCATTAATGTATTGATACTCATATGCGTTTGATATGTTATGGAATAATTTTATCAGCTTCGTAATTCAGACTATTCACTATAGTATGTTTACGTTTATATTACTTATACAGCTAAATGTCTCGTAGTTCTTCCTATAGGTGCTTCTATTGTGACGTAGGAATATAACGACGTCATAGTTGTACAGGATGATGGTGTCTCATTTGTTTTTTTTTTCTGTTCTGGAGAAGCTTGTTGAATTGAAAACTAAAAGCACTATCCATTTTACTTCAAAATTCTCATTCTACATTGAATTAAAGTTTAGCTTTGCCCTGAACTATTACAGTTAAAACACAAGACCAAAGGCCGAGTGGTTTGACGTTATCAGTTTTCAGTGCAAAACGATTCTTCACAGTAAAAATTGTAATTTATGTCATGCACAGTTATTTCGTTATGTCATAAAAAATACACTTTATTGCGGTATAAATGGTGGGCGTCGCCTTTGAGGGGAAAAAACCCCAGATATGTCATTAAATTGTGTGATGGTTCAATGGTTTTAACTTATCAATAATAATAAACGCCTTAGCTCTATCTACTTTAGAATATAGATAAGGCATATTTTAAATATTGAAGTTTACTAATTGAAACCAATTGTACTGTTTTCCTGAAAGGCTACCTAATTTATTTTTAGATGTCCTGTATAGAAATTCCATTTGTGCGCGTTTGACACAGTTTGAGTTGAGTTGAGTTCAGGTGAATAATTCACTAGCAGTTAGAGAGTTAAAGTCTTTATTTCATTTTTTAGTTACAGTGTATATAACGTTAAAGAACGATAAAATATACCTGATATATTTCTCTATTCGTATTAAGAAGTCATGAGATTTATTTTTTCAATCACAATATTTCAGTTCAAAATATTGCAGTGTATCATTTGATCTGTTTGAATGATAAAATAAATTCTCTGGAAAAAACACACAATTAAACGATGACTATAATCACCGATAATTTGCTTTGTAATCTTGCGTCTAAATCAGACACATTATTCGTTACATTTCACCATATGTCCGCTTAACATCGTTAATTGCCAGAGTTATTTTTTTTTGGTCAAATATATACAGTAGAACACGGATATAGCGAACACGGATATAGTGAACACTCGGATATAGCGAACAAATTTTCAAGTCCCGTCCCTATATAATATCATTAACATTATATGCGTATAGCGAACACCGGATATAGCGAACTAAATTCTTTGGTCCCTTGGAGTTCGTTATATCTGAGTTCTACTGTATATGTATATCATGTATTACTTGTGCATACAGAATAGTACCCATAGGTAAAGACATTCATTTATCGCGGTAGAGAAAGTTGAGCTATAATAATAGGAATGCAGCAGGAATTATAAACTTGATTACATCATTATACCACTTTTACGAAATTCGTTGTTGTCTACAATCATCGCTTAGATCCCATCCGAGAGAAATTATTCGATCACTTAACCTGCTGCATGGACATTGTATTGTACATTTGTAGCTATGTCAGTGATAATTGGAATGGAATCAAGGCATAGTTAATGGACGGTACAGTTGCAAAGACTGATTAAGACTTCAAATTGGAACAAGACTATCCCTTAACAGCTATATACTAGTCGTCAACGATACATAACTATCTAACATGTATCTAAAATGAGGAAAGTAGGTAAGACTTTGGATATTAATTTGCATTTCATTACATAATGCTTCATGCATTACATTGCATTCATGCCTTGCCCTTGAAACCTGTACTCTGATACAATATCGTGTAAAGATTGTATCTCTTTCTTATGGTATTCGTGCTGGCTATTGTTGAGCATTTAAAGGGTTAATTTTACATCAGTACGGTAGCAGTACGGCCGCCAGATGGCTTATTGATCGATCATATAGTGATTGATATATATAGTGTCTAGGGGCTGAAGCCCGATCATCACAATCACAATAAAAACATTTTAAAATCATCCCGCAATCACTAAATGACAACATGACTTTGCGAAAGCAGGAATTGGTTTAATATTTGAGAAAATCGTGTTTGAAATCGAGCTTAAACTAAACCTCACATTGACGTTCATTAAGGGGTCTTTGGGAAATTTGCAACCAAAAACACAACAATTTTCCTTAATAATATCATTATATATGTATTTTATGATTATTTCCATAACAGTTGATGATAAATAATATCACTTTATATTCTTATATAATTTATGATTAATGTCTAAGAAGCAAAGCCCGGTTTGAAATTAAAGTTAGGGGTAAAGAATGCACAACATACAACCTCAAAATAAACAAAAACAGAATGGATTCATCTCCTAAATATCAAGTTGAATGATAGTGTATTAAGCCATAAATGTACCCCTTGAGTTTGGTGGTAACCCCTGAAGAACAGTGCGATAGTAATGGCCGCCACGAAAACGAAAGTAGAAACTGACCACAATAATTCCTTCTAACTTACCAATAAAACAAGTCTGTCACTATTATATCAATCACCATAACGCTTTTATCCAAACCAAAGTTATAAGGGTAACAGGAAGAGACACACCTTTACTCGAGGTATTACCAACAGGAACTATTGACAGCACAATGAGTCTACATCTCCTTTTGGGTCTAACGGATATACAGACATATATATAATTAAAGCCCATAGTCCTAAATATAGCTGGCAACTGACTGATTGAGGATTTTTATGAGTGTCAATTACATCTGTATAACAAAACAACTAACTGTAATCACTCATAATGTTTTGGTTTCCCAAGCTTCAATTCTGAGATATTTCTGTGAACTTATGTAAATATTAATGAAATTCAAGCTGTTATGAATTTTCATTATTTATTTCAATTCTGTTATGTTCTTGTCTACGATATGATTAATCTATTTTTGGTATTAATTTCTTGATTTTATTTGGTAATAATTATATTTTACTAGACAGGGGTTATTTTCAAACTTTTGTCATATCTTTATATAATTGGTCAATCTAGTTACACAATTCAGTTGCTAAGGTATTTATTACAATCACTAAGATAAACATTAGAATATGGTTTAGAATTTTGACCTAAATATAAAGTGTCTTTGTCAACTTTAAAAAAATGTATAATAAATTTATCAAAGCATCTTTTATCATTTTACTAATAGGTGTAATTTTACATCCATGTTATGAAGGCATTGTAAACGCAGATAAACATGTATCTTGCAAGAAACATAAACATATATATTTGGATTTCAGATCATGCCTCTCCTACATTCTGAGTAAAATATCCCCTTTTCGTAAATTCTAATTGCTTACCATACAAAGTTGAACTGGAATCCGCCCCAAAATTTCTCTCTCGTGATGTTGATTGTCACATGATCGTATCAGTTGTTATCACAATTTGTCCTGATCTAGGTCAACTTGCTACTGTTATCATACGTTATGTATATAGTGAATCTTTCGACATACATTTATACACTCACTTACATGAATAAGAGTGCATTAGCTTCCTGCAGTAATGATATCTTGAAATCAATATGACCGGTTTATTTTAGCAGGTACTCATCTCCCTTTACAACTACCAAGCAATAATTTATTATTTTCAGTGTAAAGCTGGAGTAAAGTCGAGAAATGATTTGTCCACATTAGAGGAATAGTTTATAACCTAAATATGTAGTCATTTATCATAGTACTAATTGTCAGAATATGTGACTTAAAGAATTGTTCTAGACATTTTCCGTCAAAGTAATCATTTCAATAAAGTTAGTCAAACCTCTTTATAAATAATAAATAGTATGTTGTGCTCCATATGCTCGTCAATTTCTAGAGTTACACACTAGCCCCTTCGTTTGTTTTTAATACAAACTCAAATTTCTGAGAACTGCACGTCGCGTTGTTCACTCGGTAGAGCTGTTTACACCTGATAGTAAAACGATGATATTTTGTCAAATGAAGGTCAATAATTTCTGTGCAAATCACATACACTTACCAGACCAGTTGAAAAACAGGAGATATTTCATGACTGATAAGAAATGTTCACTTCTTTCCTAAGCAGAAACATGATCGTTGATTATTTTT
This sequence comes from Steromphala cineraria, assembly GCA_916613615.1. Lineage (NCBI taxonomy): Eukaryota > Metazoa > Mollusca > Gastropoda > Trochida > Trochidae > Steromphala > Steromphala cineraria. The sequence continues at coordinate 46,859,628 of OU744723.1, forward strand.
GATAACATGATAATTAATAAAATAAGTCATTGCTACCAAATGAATATATGTATACTGAATGAATTTTCTATAATTAATGGCCATGTTAACAATGGTCATACAATCTAAAGTAGTAGCCAGTTGGTGCCGCCTGTAAATTTCAGTGTTGCATGAGAGGCTATTAATATATTCTAACTTATGCAGTGACATTTTTTAACATTATCAGTTTCCTTTTCGCAATGCTGGGATGCCTCAAAAACTTTTCAAATTACATGATATTTGCACTAGAATACTTAGTTAAGTGAACAAACTTACCTACACAGCTGCAGTGAAACTGTGATGATAAGAAAGGCAATCTATCTGACGGTTTGCTTGCACAATGGTCTGACCTATGAATTTACCACGACTGTAACTATCCAATATAAGGGTTGTTTGTGGTGTTACCTGAATTGTTATTCAATATAGTTTTTGTTATTGTTGCTTTAATGCGATTCTTTTTTTACAGACATCTACAGTTCTAGCCCAAGAAAAACAAAAAGACCTAAGAGATGCATACAGCCATTACACGAACCAGGAAGTAGGAAGCAACCTTAGCCTCGTTTTCTATTTAAGAAGTTCATAGGTCGTAGCATGCATAAATATTGAGAATCCCCTTTGCCCCAGATTACGTTTTCTTTATATTCTCTTCCTGGGAAGGGATATATTTAATGCTGCATTCTGATTAATGTGATTAATAAAGAAAATAGATATTTTATCTGTAGGGAAATTCTCTCAAACTAAGAAGATGATATCAATTAGTTATTCAACTGTGTCTTTTATTTTTGTAATGATAACTTTTATTTTACATATATATCAATTTTCTAAAGGCATTGTAAACACGGATATATTGTACAAGAAATATAAACATACATACATGTATTTAGTTTCAGGTCATGTCTCCCCGACACACAGAGTGATATATCCTCTTGTCTTTAATTCTTACTGCTTACCTTACAAAGTTGAACTGTTACCCGCCCCTAAATACATGTCTCGTGATGTTGATTGTCACGTGATCGTATCAGTAGCTATCACAATCTGTCTTTATCCATGTCAACCTAGATCTGTTATCATATGTTATCGACACACGGCGTCCATCGACATACATTTAAATAAACACCATTTCTAACATGAATTAGAGCACATTGGCTTTCTGCCATTACATATGTATCAAAATGAATCAGTTATTTTGTATTATGCCAACAGCAATATGGAATTAGTCAAAGATCAAATATGATACTCAATGAAGTCTATGTTAAAGAGCCACTACGGTAATTGCCTTTGTTTATATTTGCCAAAGTCGACAATTACTGTTATCTCATCGAGAATTATTGACTTCTGGAGGGAAGAATCGATTAAAGCCATTGGACAACAGGAGGATATAAAGACGCGGTGATGATGGGGAAACTGAACAATGACATGAGTTAATCACTGACACGATTGTAACATATCTAAAACATTCAGAATTGCATTTATGAGTTGATAACGTTCGATAGGTTATATAACTAGTTTTATCTGAACGCATGGTTAATAGTATATCAAATAAAAGTGCCATTTTTGTATATGTTTGAATTTAAATCATAAAACCAATCTGTAATGAAATTCACGGAGTTGCTCTTTGATATCCTTTTCGAGTTAGTTTAAACCTCCGGTAAATCATAAGTTAAAGATGCATTTAAACATTTAAGTATTAAGTTGCTTGATAAAATACTGTAGATGTGAATATAAAGTGTCAAGAGTTTATAAAGTTTGAGTATAAATGTAATCGTACATTCCCGTATTCTTGAGGTAGAACACTAATATTCGTTTGGAGATTGCATTTAAACATTTAAGTATTAAGTTGCTTGATAAAATACTGTAGATGTGAATATAAAGTGTCAAGAGTTTATAAAGTTTGAGTATAAATGTAATCGTACATTCCCGTATTCTTGAGGTAGAACACTAATATTCGTTTGGAGATTGGAACAGACGAAACAAAATTAAAATGTTCTGAAATAATGATTTATATTAGATATATAGTTTTATACAACAATATACGACTTCTTTTGCATCAGGTTGTTCATGCTCCACAAGGTCTAAACGCAAGCAGGAAACTCACATGTTCTGTTATCCCAGCCATCTATCTAGTCATTAGCTGATCAATCACATCTTGAAAAGAAAGTTGGTATTGTTTATGTATAATAAATTGTACAACAGATTTAGTTTCCCCAAGCAACTGACATTGAATATCTTTTATAACATGCAAATGGGTGGGATCTTTGTTTGTGTGTAGAGTAACTGATGAAAAAATCCAAGTTGAGTCAATTTTTTAAAACGTTTTCCTCCAAACACAAAACGGGGTGGTGAGATTGCTCCAAACTAGATAGACCCTTGTACTACTACATGTCTGTGTTGTTGACACGATTTCAAGGGCAGGAACCACAGCAACTATGATAATACCCGAGTCCGACAAAAACTCATTCACCATCCAAAACTGTGTTCCACGAGATATATCGCTTATGGAAGATCACGACAGTAGATTTTGAGCAAGGCCCTTTAATCAGAAAATACATGACATCACAAACATATTACATCATCAGCAATGACGTCACAATGCTACAATGTCATAAACACAACAACGTCACAATGCTTTGGCGTCATTAAGACGATGACGTCACAATGCTATGACATTACTGGTTTAGGAATTCTAGGGCTATGCAGTGTTAAATGTACATTTGTCATGCTTGAATGATGCAAAATGATTTTGGATGATAAATATAATCTCAGCCTCGTGTCTTCTGATGTCAAATATATCAACACTCGTTGATAAAAGTATAATATTCATTCTCTATTTTCTTGATTGTAAAAGTAAAATCAAATTCTTTTCACAAATGATACTCATATTCAAAGACTAGCATACTTTTGGCATGCAGATAATTTTTAACCATATGCGTCCAAACAATAAGATCGATTTGTTATGTAATTACTTATATCTCCTTTAAAAGAGTCATTTTTCTCATGGCATAACAATGTTCTAATGCTGCGATTTAAGTAAGTATTACCATCATAAGTGCACACACAGAGAACTACTTCTATAAATTCACCAGTTTTCAGTTTAAGTATTGAACTATGAACCAGAGGCAAAGTCTGTGCTGTAATAAACAATAAAACAAATTCGGAAAAATTAAATGGAGGAGTTGATAGTATAATAAAGTCTGACTTATTTGACTTATTTGAAGAAATTCAATTATTCCATTCTAAGGGGTACATGTTAAATATGTTCCGTCAGTCTTTCTTAATGATAAAGGATGTATGCATTGTATTAAACAAAGATGGTTCCTAGTTTATTCATTAATGTGCTGAGTAACTTAAAACGTCTTGTTCAAGTGGAAGAAGTGAACCATCAGTTCGTTTATGAATGATGAAAAAGTTAAAACCATTTTATGACATTCAAATTGTACTGAAGGAAATACATTGATGTAAGAGTAAACACAATTGTTTTACAGATGCACCATTATATTGGTAAGCGAAATATTTTAAAGAAGAAAAGACGAAGAACTTATTACCAAATGAACTGCACAAATGCTCAAGTTAATACAACAAAAGTATATTTCATTATTTCAAACACAGTCCAATATCATGTTTTACCTGGTGTCAAGAACTTGTAAAAAACTGGGAACATCACCCAACACACCCAGTCGGGAAAAGAGTGGGGAGGTTAGACCTCCAAAACGCAACCGGAAGTTTCTGGACTGTCAACATGTGGTTGCAGAATGGAAATGTTCAGGGGCAATTTTGAGCCGTAAGTGCTATTTAATGTTATATTTTTGAATTAATAAGTTTATGATTATGTTCCTAAAAGCTTTTGTGAACATGTAAGGACAATTTTATAACATGTTACATTGTAAATTTTGGATTTTGTGGAGGGTGAAATGTGCTCACCGGTAATGCCTTTTGGTTGAAGTTTTCTGATGTGTGTGTATTTTAAAATGTCAGAAATATTATTATGCAGTTAGTGCATTGATGAAATACATTGTTTCAGTGCTGGGTATGATGTAGGAGACGCCTACTACCCTATTGTGTCATGCCGTGCAAGGTGGATCGTGTTATGACGTGTTGAGTGACGACTGATGATCTGCACTCTGTATGGCCATGTGACCAAGACCTTCTGTCGACATAGAAGGTTGTATGAACTTATGAAGTTATGAACTTTCTTTCACTGTATGGAGGATGTGACTGCCATGTATAGACATTCAAGGACTGTGCTTTGAAAATACCTATCAAGAAGTGGTCTTGAAGTGAACTCATTTAATTATCATTCATTTAGATGAAACCATAACACAGAGACTGTCTTTAATTTAATATCATAACAAGGTTTTGACTTGTATTAAGTGATAATTTAATATCATTGCAAGGTTGTGACTTGTGAGAGTTGTGTGAATTTAATATCACATCAAGTATTGTTTGAATTTTGATTATTATTTGTCATGTAACAAGGATTATATTGTCAGAAAAGTATAAAACAAACCTAAGCTATAATTTCACATATATATATATCTTTGAATTGAGATTGTATACACTTATGAGGTTCTGACTTTTGTGTGTGTAACCTTATTAGACAATTTACAAGTATGCATACTTCATAAGGAATATTAGCAGGGATACCCGTGGATTCTGTATAATTTGTATTATACATAAATCTCTGTTTGTAACTATTTTCCATATTTTTGGGATATAAATTTGTTTTGGTAATCATGCGTTGTGTTGTCAATCAGTCGAAATGTGACAACTATGGTGGAGAATCCGGGTAAAGGTGTAATTGGTTGCATTTCTACTGATTGGTAATTCAGTTTATATGACTTTTCATATTGCTAACAATCATTGATTTTCAGTGACATTTTTTTTGAAAGTTGTTCTTAAGTGAGATTAACACTATGGATTTGGACAAAATTGTGTCATGTGCTATGGCGCTTAATATTACGGGTGAGGATCTCAAAACTTTTCTTGCGGAACAGACTACCCTCTGGAAGTAGAAAGATAGGGTTGATCGTGATGAGCGAGCTAGAGAAAGAGAGTTTCAAGCTGCTGAGAAGGAGAAAGACAGGGAACTAGAGAGAGATAAACTTAAAGTGGAGTTAGACGCTACTCGTATAAAAGCAGAACAGGAGCGAAATACTTCTATTCTTCAGGCTAATCAAGGTGTTAAGTTGACAATTCCAATTTTCAATGAGAACCATGATGATATGGATGCTTACTTAAGAAGGTTTGAAAGAGTGATGGAATTACAGAGTTATCATGAGAGTGATTGGGCAGTTCATCTCAGCGTCTTGTTGAAAGGCAAAGCCTTAGAAACATTTGTAGCAATGTCAAAAGAAGACGCGTCTGTGTATGCAAAGGTGAAGGAAGCACTTTTGAAGAGATTTGAACTCACTGAGGAAGGATTTCATCAGAAATTCCGTAGAGCACATATTGATGGAGGTGAAAGTTATCCCCAATTTCTGGAACGACTTAGAAATTATCTCACACGTTGGATCACACTGAGTAAATGTGATAACACCTTTGAAGGGTTGCAAGATTTACTGTTTAGGGAACAGATGTTAAACTCTGTAGGACCAGAAATGGAACTATTTCTGCGAGAGAGAGTCCCTGAGACAGCTGTAAGGATGGCGACTTTAGCGGAACAGTACAAGGATGCTAGAAAAGGGAGATTTGGAGATAAGAAGAATAATTTCAAGGGAAGCAAAGGACAGAATCAACACAAGCCAGACACTGGACAGAATCCCCCAGACAAGTCAACTAGTTCTCATGGCTCACCAAAGAAAAGGGAGGTAACTTGTTACAGGTGTGGTGAAGTTGGACATGTTCTTCGTTTTTGTCGAAGGTCAGATAAGGATCAGACTCACAAGAAGTGGGGGAATAAGCAGAAAGTTGGATGCAGTGTTGGTCTAGAACAGAATAGGAGTGATCGAGCTGAAAACATTACAGTCGAAGAGGTGAAAGTGTCTGAAACTCCAAGAGTTTACACTACTGTATTTAACGGTGAAGAAGTGAAGATCCTGCGAGACACAGGATGCACAAGTGCTGCTATCAAGTGGACACTTATTCCTGAAAATTGTATCCTAGACAAAGTTGGAACTTACAAGCCCATTGATGGAGTCATACATACAACATCGTTGTGTAGAGTGTACGTGGAAACCCCATACTTCAAGGGAGTAATGGAAGGTATGGTTTTCGACACCCCAATATATGACATTATAATTGGAGATTTACCTGGGGCAAGGGCAAGAGAGAATCCTGATCCGACATGGATGAGTTTGACCATTCTACCTGCTGAAAACTTAGCTGTGGTAACAAGGGCACAGAAGAAGAAGGATGAAGCAGGAAAGAGTAGTCAACTGACAACACCGGCAATTCAGATAGAGAATGTCAGTCCACAGGAAATGAAGGAAGTTCAGAAACAGGATTCAAGTCTTGACAAGATAAGAGGCCCTGTACACTCAGGAACAAGGAAGACACGTAATGGACATGTAATCAGCTTTGGCTACAAGAATGGATTCCTGGTTAGGAAGTTTGAACCTGAAGGTGGAGAAGGACCCATGTACACACAGCTAGTGGTACCAGGCAAGTATCGGAAGACAGTTATGAGACTGGGACATGAAACAGTATTTGCTGGACACTTGGCAGCTGCAAAGACATTAGATCGTATTCAGCGTCAATTTTATTGGCCAGGTGTACAGGCGGACGTGAAGAGGTATTGCCGATCATGTGACATATGTCAGCAAACACTTCCAAGAGGAAAGGTGGGAAGAGTGCCACTCGGTAAGATGCCGCTAATGGATACTCCATTTCAACGCATTGCTGTGGATCTTGTTGGACCGCTGTCACCTGTGACAGAAAGAAAGAATCGGTACATACTCACAATAGTTGACTACGCAACACGCTACCCAGAAGCTGTACCATTACCCAACATCGAGGCAGTAACAGTGGCAGAAGCTCTTATTACAGTCTTCAGTAGAGTTGGAATCCCAAAGGAGGTACTCACAGATCTTGGCACTCAATTTACATCTGATTTGATGAAGGAGGTCAGCAGACTGTTGTCAATACGACAGCTCACAACAACTCCATACCATCCAATCTGTAATGGTTTAGTGGAGCGTATGAATGGAATTATATTCAAAACTGCAAAAGGCTGCATATTTTGCAAAGATCGACTTGTCAAAAGGCTATTGGCAGATCCCTGTTGCTGAGGACAGTCGAGAGAAAACTGCATTTGTGACGCCCGATGGACTATTTCACTGGAAGGTGATGCCATTTGGCCTGGTAAACGCACCCGCCGTATTCTCCCGTATGATGAGAAAGCTGTTGAAAGGTCTGACCAATGTGATGAACTATATTGACGACATCTTGATCTTCACAGAGACTTTTGAGGACTTGTTGATCTCTTTACAGGATGTATTGAAACGCTTACGTGATGCAAACCTCACTGCAAGGCCGACCAAATGCTTTGTTGCGTACTCCAACTTGGAATTCTTAGGACACATCGTAGGAGGAGGAGAACTTCGTCCTGAACCACAGAAAGTGGAGAAGATTCTGTCAGTATCAAAACCACAGAACAAGAAGCAGATGAGATCGTTCTTAGGTCTGGTAGGGTACTACCGCAAGTTCATCCCACATTTCTCCACGACAGCAGCTCCACTCACAGATTTCATGAAGAAAGGCACTGCAAACAAGTTGGAATGGACCCCTTCAAGTGAATTAGCGTTCGCAAATTTGAAGAATATGATGACACATGCAGCAGTTCTGAAAATTCCAGACTGGGGAAAACCGTTCATACTGAGGACAGATGCGTCAGGAACTGGTCTGGGAGCGGTATTACTTCAAGCATACAATGAGGTCAAGTTTCCTATTTGCTATCTTAGCCGGAAGTTGTTGCCTAGAGAGTTGGCCTACGCTACCTTTAAGGCAAAGAATTTGCACTTGAAACTGATCATAGATCGTTGACATGGATGAACACGGCTAAAATGACCAATGCACGAGTAATGCGCTGGGCATTAACTCTTCAGCCATTTCGATTTGTGCTACAAAGCATTCCTGGGAAAGAGAACCTTGGAGCGGATTTCCTCAGTCGCTGTGGACAGATGGATGAGGAGAACTAGTTATGTGAATATTGTTGAATTTTGCATTGGAATGCAAAATCTTTAGGTTGGGCGAAATGTCAAGAACTTGTAAAAAACTGGGAACATCACCCAAACACACCCAGTCGGGAAAAGAGTGGGGAGGTTAGACCTCCAAAACGCAACCGGAAGTTTCTGGACTGTCAACATGTGGTTGCAGAATGGAAATGTTCAGGGGCAATTTTGAGCCGTAAGTGCTATTTAATGTTATATTTTTGAATTAATAAGTTTATGATTATGTTCCTAAAAGCTTTTGTGAACATGTAAGGACAATTTTATAACATGATACATTGTAAATTTTGGATTTTGTGGAGGGTGAAATGTGCTCACCGGTAATGCCTTTTGGTTGAAGTTTTCTGATGTGTGTGTATTTTAAAATGTCAGAAATATTATTATGCAGTTAGTGCATTGATGAAATACATTGTTTCAGTGCTGGGTATGATGTAGGAGACGCCTACTACCCTATTGTGTCATGCCGTGCAAGGTGCATCGTGTTAAGACGTGTTGAGTGACGACTGATGATCTGCACTCTGTATGGCCATGTGACCAAGACCTTCTGTCGACATAGAAGGTTGTATGAACTTATGAAGTTATGAACTTTCTTTCACTGTATGGAGGATGTGACTGCCATGTATAGACATTCAAGGACTGTGCTTTGAAAATACCTATCAAGAAGTGGTCTTGAAGTGAACTCATTTAATTATCATTCATTTAGATGAAACCATAACACAGAGACTGTCTTTAATTTAATATCATAACAAGGTTTTGACTTGTATTAAGTGATAATTTAATATCATTGCAAGGTTGTGACTTGTGAGAGTTGTGTGAATTTAATATCACATCAAGTATTGTTTGAATTTTGATTATTATTTGTCATGTAACAAGGATTATATTGTCAGAAAAGTATAAAACAAACCTAAGCTATAATTTCACATATATATATATCTTTGAATTGAGATTGTATACACTTATGAGGTTCTGACTTTTGTGTGTGTAACCTTATTAGACAATTTACAAGTATGCATACTTCATAAGGAATATTAGCAGGGATACCCGTGGATTCTGTATAATTTGTATTATACATAAATCTCTGTTTGTAACTATTTTCCATATTTTTGGGATATAAATTTGTTTTGGTAATCATGCGTTGTGTTGTCAATCAGTCGAAATGTGACACCTGGTTTGATAAATAATTAGTAGATTAGTTAATAAATGTAGTTGAGCTACAACAATATTCGGAAGATTAACTGACATTTATTTATAAACATTTAATGGTAAATTTGATTTCCTTCCCTTAAAAAAATAGATTTATGGTTGATTTGACATTGTCATTTGATAACTTTCCTTGATTATATGTTATACTAAATATGTTAAGGTTAATTACCCTTACAAGGTAGTTATTTAAAAAAACTTTTCGAGGGCGCAGCCCGAGATGAGTTTTTTTAATTAACTACCGCAGTAAGGGTGATTAAACGACTTACACCACGTGGACATACTTATCTTTGACGTGTGTAACATATTTTGAATGATAAAAAATCATCTACAACAAAATTATTCCTTTTTTCTAATAAATAACTTCCCTTGGTCGGTTATTGTTTGCACCAAAACTAACAGTGCGCCGAAACGTACCACTTAGCGCTCACGTGACAAAACAGCGCACGCGATTCTCGTGCAAGATTGTCTCTCAACACGTGGCCACACGACAGTCATTCGACGCAATTCATTTGGGACTGTTGGTACCGGCTTTTCGATTCAGGTGAAGAAATTGTGAACAAGAGCTCATGGAAGTGGAGTTAGTGAGAAGTAGGATTTCAATACTGGCATTGTTTTAATGATCTTGTGAAACTGAATGACGAAGCAGATCTTGCATTGTGTTGACATTTTTGACAACGTCTACCAACACAGAAAACAACAATAAAGGTTAGTATTGTTTTGAATTGCTGGTAATATAGTTACAAATTATAGATAGAAAACCGGATAATGTAGCGACTGGCGAGTCAATTGATTCTAATGTTTTAGACTTTTATTAACCTAAACAAAACGAAAATTTCAATAATTAGGAGACATGTAAATAAAACAATTTTATTTATATCTGTCAACCGGCATATGGAGTATAATGATGTCTATTCAAAATATTAACGTCTAACATGATCTGTCACTTAAACAAGACATTGAGAACCATGATAGTCATATACACGGAATTATCCGTCTCACGGCTTAAATATAGTATTAATTAAGGTTAATTTGCAATAATTAAAATATAAAGGGTGAAATTTTAGTTCTCTTGAAGAAGTGTTCATGACTTTCCTTGAAATGATATCGGATAATAAAAGGTCAAGTAAAACTAAATATTTTGAATATTTGTCCCGAATAAGTCTTTGAATCTACACACACTTTAACTAATAAAATGTTTTCGAAACTATAGAACCAGGTGACATTATATTCTATTTTGTTTTATATTTCAGGTGTGACCGCCTATCTGAGAAGCAGTGAGCTCGAGGTAGAGATGACTACAAACATCACCCCTCTCATGCAGGATGGAGCACAATCGCGACCGAATCGGATACAATTGTCGAAACATGTACTTTGAAATACCTTTAATTCAATAAAATTCTTCAAATGTTTGTTGTGCATTCGTTTACGTTAATTTGGTTGGGTTGGTTATGTTGGTTATGCGTACGAATGAGGTAGTTATTTAGAGGTTGCTTCATAAATTCAGAAAAACCAACTTACATTCGGAATTTTCGAATATTGACTCGAGGCGAAGCCGAGAGGCAATATTCGTAAATTCCGAATGTTTAATTTTCTAGGGAAGATACCAAGTCCGAGGCGTAGCCGAGAATGTAAGGTATCTGCCCGTGAGAAAAATGTCGGGTCAAATACAAAAACCTCTAAATAACCACCGCGGTCGTTCGTATTGCCATAATAACCGACCTCGATACATGGAAATAACCGAGGTGAGGTTCGGTTATTCAGAAAAACGACTCGCCAGAACAATGGACATAACTTTCCCTAGTGGTGTATGTTTCAGATATCGTTTGATAACAGTAACCAGTAGACCAGAGTTTTGTTACAGATATTAGCCTATCAATAGTCATGTGTTGTCCGTTAAGTAGACGGTTAGCTCTTATCACATCAGGTGACTGTTTCATATCACGAGAAATGAATGGGTGGAAGCAGTTAATATATTAAACTCAGAGTGCTCAATTATTGGAATAAAAAATCAGAATGAAGAGGAAAGTTGATGTGAATATGAAGACCACTTTATAGTACATAAAACCACTATTTATAAACAAACCTTGTCTTAGGAACATGGATGTCTAAAGTGGGTTTGCCCAAGAAAAACACACATATAAAAAGTGTCAGTATTTGGTGCTACCCCTGTGAACATAATGGTTCTATCAAAACGAATCTGACTCTGTGTGAGATATTTTGATATTAACTTTGGTATCAATGTTTCTGTTATTGACGACAACCAGTGTGTGTTAAGTTAACAACACCTGTGTCTAATGGCAGTATGGTGAAACGTTCATGTAGCAGATAGAAATTATCAAGTGAAGCTATTACAATAAATAAAATAATAAACAATAAATAAAACTGGCTACTTCTAAAGATATCAGGGTCAGTCTTAATCACCGAGTGAAGTGTACAAATAGTAAAAAAATAGTTATTGATCTGGATAATATAAGGGCAAAAGACAGTTAACGTAACACCAAATACATGTCTCGTGATGTTGATAGTCACATGATCGTATCAGTAGATATCCCAATCTGTCTATATCTAGGTCAACTTGATACTGTTGTCGCATGTTATCAAAACAGTTAATCTGTTGACAAACATTCATACACTCACTTACATGAATAAGAGTGCATTAGCTTCCTTCAATAACAATGTATCAAAACGAATTAATTAGTTTGTATTAATAACAAAAGTATTGAATCAGTTAAGATCAAAGAGAGTATTCAGTAATGTCTCTATCAATATCCCTTTACAACAGATAGCAGCTTCCATTCAATCAACACAGGTTTGAGGATACACGTTTAAAAATTTCAAGTGTATAATTGTTGAACAAGAGGCTTTCCCTGCAGTAATGATATCTTGAAATCAATATGACCAGTATATCTGAGCATGCCTCTCTGAGCAGGACTTGCCGACAGAGTTATCCCCCTTTACAAATACCAGGCATATATTTATCTTATTCAATAAAGATCAAAAAAAGTATTCAGTACTGCCTCTATTGATATTATTTTACAACAGAAAGCAGCTTCCATTCAATCAACACTGGTTTGAAGATACACGTTTAAAACATTCAAGTGTTTAATTGCTGAACAAGAGGCTTTCCCTGCAGTAAAGATATCTTGAAATCAATATGACCAGTATATCTGAGCATGCCTCTCTGAGCTGGACTTGCCGACAGAGTTATCTCCCTTTACAAATACCATAAGCTCCGTAGTCTATTGTAATTTTGGATGTTCACTTAGGGTTGATCGTATCAGTTGTTATCACAATTTGTCGTTATCTAGGTCAACTTGATTCTATTGTCACATGTTATCAAAATAGTAACTCTGTCGACATACATTCATACACTCACTGACATGAATAAGAGCGTGTTGGCGTCTTTCAATAACTATGTATCACGAGTTAGTTAGTTTGTATTATCCTCAGAGAAATATTGAATCAGTAAAGATCAAAGATAGTATTCAGTAATTTCTCTGTTGATATCCTTTTACTTCAAAAAGCAGCTTCCATTCAATCAACACAGGTTTGGTGATACACGTTGAAACATTCAAGTGTTTAATTGCTGAACAAGAGGCTTTCCCTGCAGTAATGATATCTTGAAATCAATATGACCGGTTTATCTAAGCAGGTACTTCTGAGAAGGACTTGCCGTCAGAGTATCTCCCTTTACAACTACCATAAGCTATAATTTATTTTTATAATTGAAAGTCGAGGAAAGATTTGTCAACTTTAGAGGAAAAGTTTATAACCTAAATCAGTAGTCATTTATCACAGTATTAAGTGTCACAATATGTGAATCTTAGAATTATTCTGGACATTTTCCGTCAATGTATTTATTTCAATAAAGTTAGTCAAACTTTTATAAATAATAAAAAGTATGTTGTGCTCCATTTGCTCGTCATTATCTTAAGTTACAGACTAGCTCCTTCGTTTGTTTTTCATACAAACTCATATTTCTGAGAACTGCCCCTCGTCGTGGTCACCCGGTGGAGCGGTTAATACCTAAAAGTAAAACGGTGATATGTTGATGTCTGATGCCAAATTAAGGTCAATAATTTCTTTGCAAATCACATACTCTTACTATAATTGCAATTTTCGAAATACAAGACATTTACAAATTTTTAATTCGAAACATAGGTTTGCATTCGTGGCATATAGATCAGTTAAAAACGGGATGTTTTTCATGACCAAATTATAAAGGTTCACTTTTCTCCTAAGCAGAATCATGATCGTTGATTTTATTTTGATAAATTGATAATTAATAAAATAAATAATTGTTACCAAAGGAATATATGTACGCTGAATCAGTTTTCTGTTAATAGTGACCATATTAACAATGGGCATACAATCTAATGTAGTAGCCAGTAGGTGCCGCCTGTAAATTTTAGTGCAGCGTGAGAGGATCTTGCAAATGTAAGCTACCTGAAATTGACATTGTTTCTCTAATTTGAGAAACTGTTTCACAATCTCAAAATATATTAAAAAATAGAGCCATTTGCTCTGTAGCTCATCAGGCTTTACATTTTATTTTGCTTTAGGGTGTTGCCAATAGGGTTCCCCACAAAATCTACGAGTTACAGCTTGTCAAACCTTATGCCTCGTGAGAAAAAGATGAAAATAGATTTTAAAAGCGTGGCCACTGTGGCCCTTATGAGGGGTCACAGGGCCACCAAAGCTACAATTTATTATCCTCACTAGTCCAGGAGTCTGTACACAATTTATCAGCTTTCTAGGCCTTATGCTTCTGGAGTACAAATAAAAATAGGTTGTAAGGGTGTGTCCTCTGTGGTCCTTATAAGGGACCTAAGAGCCACAAAAGTTATAATTTATATTCCTTTCTAGTCAAGGAATCTCTTCACAAAGTTTCAACTTTCTAGGCCTTATAGTTCTGGAGAAGAAGATGAAAGTAGGTTTTAAGGACGTCGCTCCTTCTGGGGCTACCAAAGCTACAATTTATAAACCTCACTAGCCAAGGAGTTTGTACAAAAAGTTTCAGCTTGGCCTTACGGTTCTGGAGAAGAATTCGAAATTCCAAAAAGTGTACGGATGTACAGACGGACGCCGGACGCCGTGCCATGCCATAAGCCAATCGGGCCTTACAGGCCAGATGAGGTAAATTACATTTTCAGCATTATCAAATTCATGTCATGTTGAAATTGGATTGATATCTCCTCGGGTTGAAGTAAGATGAACTCTCGCGAGCATGATTCATGACCAACTTGGCTTAACGGCCCGGCGTTCATGATTCACGTGATCCTAATAAGATGCAATGTGTAGGTTATGGAGAGATTCCAATGAATTCTTTAGATATTCTGATAATACGGGGAAAATGTCAAAACTCGTTGTGACCTTGAAATAAAAGTCAAGGTCATTAACCTCCTTAGGGACACAACTCACATGGTTATGAACCAATATACAAACATTCAATGAATCTCGCTAAATGGCCGGTAATAAAAGAGCATTTAGTAAAGCTGTTGAAACGGATATTTGAAAGATAGCGAACGCCAAACTACATATGACAACGTCATTAAAAAAATCAAAAGTCGTTCTTATTTCATTGAATAGTTGATACATATAGTTTGATTTACGTCTGACGAAGAAAAAGGTTTTGATCGTCTTGCACCATTCAGAATGAAGCGATATCATTGTGTATTTTAACAACTCATGTATCTACACACAATTCTCTTGCAAAGATTGCATTAATCTGTGGTTTCAGCTACACTGTAGGTCAAATTGTTTTGAAGTAGCTCCGAAACGAAATCCTAAGAAACAAGAAAAGCCTTTAAAAAGGCATGCTTGGTGCCACATTGGCAGATGAAGGAAATTGTGATTTGTCGAACAATTTGGGTGATAAGTGAAATATACAACACTGGATAACAGCACTAAATATTAACACGAGTATCAATCAAAGTTAATTTCACAAAATTAATTTCTATCAACACGAGTTGTGAAGTTATGAATATTTTTTACATTCATCATCGATTGTTGGTATATTTCATATCAAAAGACACGAGGGTGATATTCTATTTATCATCCAAATTCACTCTTTTTGATATCTCAGAGAAAAAAAAGTAAATCTCTGAACACAACAACACTAGATTTTCAAGACAGTGATGTCTCATATTGCATAGTGAGGTCACTATGTTTATGATGTTATGGCATTGTGATGTAGTTACTTGAAGTAAAAGCACTGTGTTGCCATGTAGCGTTGACAATGACAGGAACTTGTGGAAAACGTACTGACAAAACGATATCTTCTTGTCATGATGGTTAATTATTAACAGTAGTATTACAGATAATAAACAAAATAATTTCCGATGATCTCACGGCATTTTTATTTAACTCAGGTTTGTTATCCACTAAACGTATGGAACCAGCGATGTAGGTCATATTCTAAATATAGCACGAGTCAATTTCAGTAGCTCTGATAATAAATACATGTTTTCAACGTAAACATTTAGTGACATTGTTAAGTATGACTTGTCACATGCTCGTTAATGATCTACCTATAAGTAAACATAAGTCTTATTTCGATGTCACCAGCGTACTAACAGAAACATTACTTTTAATTCGCCAGGCGAGCCCAGCGTGAAATTAAATCACGTGGGTTATAAAAAAGTGGATTCTGCGATTATTGAATGCGAAATAATGCTCTTATCTGGAACAAATGCAGACCCTTATTCAAATGAAGATGTTTTTGATTGAGTCTGTCATCATTTATCAGCGTCCTTAATAGAAAATATTGTTTCTCTTTTAACATGACATTTAAAGCGAAATCATATTCCACAGTTTAATGTGCCAAATATTTTGTATTACCCACATGGTGACGTAATGCATTTTTTACTACAGCTCTGTTCATTGGTCTTTTGATTTGGATACAACACATGTGATTGGCGCGGCTTCCCTTTGAACATATCAAGAGTAATATAGAGCGATTCAGAAAAGTTTTAGAGAAATCAAATCATAAAGCTTGGTGCCTTTGGGCACCAAGCAATAATCAGTTAACTGAGAAGTAGTCAACTGAGAGTTGAATTTTCTTTCCCAGATAGGACTGTCCCTTTAAAAATCGGACAGGCGAGTCGACGCAATTGCACCGATTCACCCGCTATGTAAGTGCACTACTAGCACGTGCTGCGCGCTTTTTGCGTTCTACCCGGTAGCTTCGCCTGCTGAGACAAACTTATCCCAACAATCAGTATCCACGTGATTTTTTTGGCCAACAAATGAAATAACCGTAAGCGTTTGTAACCCATGTGCAACTTATCGTAATTTATATAATGATATATCATTCAATATGTATATAATATATGTATCTTTTTAATGTTGGTGATTGCAAATACAAAGTTCAAATATTCTGACATATGAACAAATTTAATTCAAAGGGTAAACAACTTGCACATTTTTAGATACACTTAAATTACAAACTGTCCACATAAAGGTATACATAAACCAGACAAATCATGGCCAACAAATTATGATCCTTACTGGGAATGATTGACATTGACATCAACAAACATCGTGTCCATTTCCTCGTTTTGCAGGTGCGGTACGACTGGCATGTTTGTAAACTAAATCATTCCTCGATGATTAGTAGATAAATATATACCGTTTCATGGCATTTAAGGCATAAATCGGAATTGTTTTAATCGAATTTATGAGTTCTCAAACAGTATATCAATTTAAAGGTTGTTCTTTTACATAACAAACGTGTCATAGAGATGAACTAGTTTGACCTTGAACAGAATGCGACAGTAAAACCACCGCTCGACTGTAAGTTTAAAAATGTGATGATAGTTATCGGTAGACTCAAGCTTTAGATGGTGAAGGACTCAAATGCACTTCTTTGTATGTATCTTCTAATTTGTCATTTAGGAGTTAAACCTGTGGGTTTTCATACTGTTTGTGATTCAATACATGCTGATATTGTTCAAGAGACATCGTCAACGCGAGGCTACGGATTGAAACTGAGGTCAAGGTATCAAACCCGAAAATGTCTAAGTTAAAAGGAAGATAATGACAAGTGATGAAGAAGTTAAAACGAAAGATACCCGTTATTTTACGCAATAAAGGGTACTTCTGAGTGATAACATGAAACAATGGTCCATGCATAAATTGTCTAACTACAATGATGCAGATAGCATTTGTCCAATTTACATGAATACAAGTTATATGAACTCTCAAACGCTATCAACTACTCATATCCCATCTATTTGTTTAAATTATCACTTTATGATTTTCACCACATACTGTTTTGCTATGACACGATCGTAAATTGCATAATATATTATATCAATTCAAAATGTCTCAATTATTCATTCCCAAAAGCAATTATATGATAGAAACTTCTTAAAACTATCATATATGTTCTCAAAAGCCAAATTCACTCGTCCAACTTACCCTATAACAAGTTATATGACCGATCAAACATGATCAAATCGTAACATTCATTCTGACTGCTTAAGATAATTGCCAAAAATTACATTTGATTGATTGACACGCGTCAATGTCAGATTTTTTCATCACAATCATGAATTCAAACTTCTTGATTTCACTATACGACGTTGATTAGCTTAAAAGTGATACTTTCTTTCAACTATCGATACTTCTCAATTAGACAGTATTGGTAAAGTTTGGCATATATGAGCTCTGACAACTCACGGAGTGGCTCTTTAAAGAGGCAGTAGCACGTTTTTTGATAATTTTATATTTTTTAAATTTCACTGATAATTGTACGTTAATGCTAAATGTGTTATTTTGGTAGTGTCAAAAATCTCAAAACATAAGCCAGTCATCCATAGTTAAAGGACAAAGTATAAATATTCAACTAATTTGATGGGCGGCCATTTATGTGAACGCATTTAATTCATTTTGTGTAAGAACTTTGCATTACATATTTGAATTTTTAAAATTAAGTTCAAATGCATTGTCTTTCATTTGGAACCATTTCCCTAAAAACGCGCTTCTGCTCCTTTAAAACCCGTTTATAAATTAAAATTGACCGATAACCGCCAGTTTCCATTTTAAGATACACCTTTATATTGTCACTTTATAAACGGATTAGCGTTAAAATTATATTCTTTTCAGAAACAGTGGGTACTCACCAATAAAACGACACCATTCATAAAGTTGGCAACTTTGAGTCCAAACAAGTTGTTCGGTCTTTCAAACTTTCAAATAGCGTAATCCTTCAGCGCAAAATTTCTAAGATTTATGGTATGTTACACTTTGAATTCATAAAGTTTGTCATGACTTTCAGAAAATTGCCTACAAAATTGTGAATATTTACGACACAAATAGTTTGTCTATTTCCTAGATAAAAAAACCGAAATATCTCTTTGTTTACAGAAAAACCAACAATTATTGTATTGTATATGTAAATCTCAGTTTGATTAAAATTGGTCTAGCTCCGAGGAAAAATGTTCAAAAAAAATCTCCCTTTACAAATACCATAAGCTCCGTAGTCTATTGTAATTTTGGATGTTCACTTAGGGTTGATCGTATCAGTTGTTATCACAATTTGTCGTTACCTAGGTCAACTTGATTCTATTGTCACATGTTATCAAAATAGTAACTCTGTCGACATACATCCATACACTCACTGACATGAATAAGAGCGTGGTGGCTTTCTTCAATAACTATGTATCACGAGTTAGTTAGTTTGTATTATCCTCAGAGAAATATTGAATCAGTAAAGATCAAAGATAGTATTCAGTAATTTCTCTGTTGATATCCTTTTACTTCAAAAAGCAGCTTCCATTCAATCAACACAGGTTTGGTGATACACGTTGAAACATTCAAGTGTTTAATTGCTGAACAAGAGGCTTTCCCTGCAGTAATGATATCTTGAAATCAATATGACCGGTTTATCTAAGCAGGTACTTCTGAGAAGGACTTGCCGTCAGAGTATCTCCCTTTACAACTACCATAAGCTATAATTTATTTTTATAATTGAAAGTCGAGGAAAGATTTGTCAACTTTAGAGGAAAAGTTTATAACCTAAATCAGTAGTCATTTATCACAGTATTAAGTGTCACAATATGTGAATTTTAGAATTATTCTGGACATTTTCCGTCAATGTATTTATTTCAATAAAGTTAGTCAAACTTTTATAAATAATAAAAAGTATGTTGTGCTCCATTTGCTCGTCATTATCTTAAGTTACAGACTAGCTCCTTCGTTTGTTTTTCATACAAACTCATATTTCTGAGAACTGCCCCTCGTCGTGGTCACCCGGTGGAACGGTTAATACCTAAAAGTAAAACGGTGATATGTTGATGTCTGATGCCAAATTAAGGTCAATAATTTCTTTGCAAATCACATACTCTTACTATAATTGCAATTTTCGAAATACAAGACATTTACAAATTTTTAATTCGAAACATAGGTTTGCATTCGTGGCATATAGATCAGTTAAAAACGGGATGTTTTTCATGACCAAATTATAAAGGTTCACTTTTCTCCTAAGCAGAATCATGATCGTTGATTTTATTTTGATAAATTGATAATTAATAAAATAAATAATTGTTACCAAAGGAATATATGTACGCTGAATCAGTTTTCTGTTAATAGTGACCATATTAACAATGGGCATACAATCTAATGTAGTAGCCAGTAGGTGCCGCCTGTAAATTTTAGTGCAGCGTGAGAGGATCTTGCAAATGTAAGCTACCTGAAATTGACATTGTTTCTCTAATTTGAGAAACTGTTTCACAATCTCAAAATATATTAAAAAATAGAGCCATTTGCTCTGTAGCTCATCAGGCTTTACATTTTATTTTGCTTTAGGGTGTTGCCAATAGGGTTCCCCACAAAATCTACGAGTTACAGCTTGTCAAACCTTATGCCTCGTGAGAAAAAGATGAAAATAGATTTTAAAAGCGTGGCCACTGTGGCCCTTATGAGGGGACACAGGGCCACCAAAGCTACAATTTATTATCCTCACTAGTCCAGGAGTCTGTACACAATTTATCAGCTTTCTAGGCCTTATGCTTCTGGAGTAGAAATAAAAATAGGTTGTAAGGGTGTGTCCTCTGTGGTCCTTATAAGGGACCTAAGAGCCACAAAAGTTATAATTTATATTCCTTTCTAGTCAAGGAATCTCTTCACAAAGTTTCAACTTTCTAGGCCTTATAGTTCTGGAGAAGAAGATGAAAGTAGGTTTTAAGGACGTCGCTCCTTCTGGGGCTACCAAAGCTACAATTTATAAACCTCACTAGCCAAGGAGTTTGTACAAAAAGTTTCAGCTTGGCCTTACGGTTCTGGAGAAGAATTCGAAATTCCAAAAAGTGTACGGATGTACAGACGGACGCCGGACGCCGTGCCATGCCATAAGCCAATCGGGCCTTACAGGCCAGATGAGGTAAATTACATTTTCAGCATTATCAAATTCATGTCATGTTGAAATTGGATTGATATCTCCTCGGGTTGAAGTAAGATGAACTCTCGCGAGCATGATTCATGACCAACTTGGCTTAACGGCCCGGCGTTCATGATTCACGTGATCCTAATAAGATGCAATGTGTAGGTTATGGAGAGATTCCAATGAATTCTTTAGATATTCTGATAATACGGGGAAAATGTCAAAACTCGTTGTGACCTTGAAATAAAAGTCAAGGTCATTAACCTCCTTAGGGACACAACTCACATGGTTATGAACCAATATACAAACATTCAATGAATCTCGCTAAATGGCCGGTAATAAAAGAGCATTTAGTAAAGCTGTTGAAACGGATATTTGAAAGATAGCGAACGCCAAACTACATATGACAACGTCATTAAAAAAATCAAAAGTCGTTCTTATTTCATTGAATAGTTGATACATATAGTTTGATTTACGTCTGACGAAGAAAAAGGTTTTGATCGTCTTGCACCATTCAGAATGAAGCGATATCATTGTGTATTTTAACAACTCATGTATCTACACACAATTCTCTTGCAAAGATTGCATTAATCTGTGGTTTCAGCTACACTGTAGGTCAAATTGTTTTGAAGTAGCTCCGAAACGAAATCCTAAGAAACAAGAAAAGCCTTTAAAAAGGCATGCTTGGTGCCACATTGGCAGATGAAGGAAATTGTGATTTGTCGAACAATTTGGGTGATAAGTGAAATATACAACACTGGATAACAGCACTAAATATTAACACGAGTATCAATCAAAGTTAATTTCACAAAATTAATTTCTATCAACACGAGTTGTGAAGTTATGAATATTTTTTACATTCATCATCGATTGTTGGTATATTTCATATCAAAAGACACGAGGGTGATATTCTATTTATCATCCAAATTCACTCTTTTTGATATCTCAGAGAAAAAAAAGTAAATCTCTGAACACAACAACACTAGATTTTCAAGACAGTGATGTCTCATATTGCATAGTGAGGTCACTATGTTTATGATGTTTTGGCATTGTGATGTAGTTACTTGAAGTAAAAGCACTGTGTTGCCATGTAGCGTTGACAATGACAGGAACTTGTGGAAAACGTACTGTCAAAACGATATCTTCTTGTCATGATGGTTAATTATTAACAGTAGTATTACAGATAATAAACAAAATAATTTCCGATGATCTCACGGCATTTTTATTTAACTCAGGTTTGTTATCCGCTAAACGTATGGAACCAGCGATGTAGGTCATATTCTAAATATAGCACGAGTCAATTTCAGTAGCTCTGATAATAAATACATGTTTTCAACGTAAACATTTAGTGACATTGTTAAGTATGACTTGTCACGTGCTCGTTAATGATCTACCTATAAGTAAACATAAGTCTTATTTCGATGTCACCAGCGTACTAACAGAAACATTACTTTTAATTCGCCAGGCGAGCCCAGCGTGAAATTAAATCGCGTGGGTTATAAAAAAGTGGATTCTGCGATTATTGAATGCGAAATAATGCTCTTATCTGGAACAAATGCAGACCCTTATTCAAATGAAGATGTTTTTGATTGAGTCTGTCATCATTTATCAGCGTCCTTAATAGAAAATATTGTTTCTCTTTTAACATGACATTTAAAGCGAAATCATATTCCACAGTTTAATGTGCCAAATATTTTGTATTACCCACATGGTGACGTAATGCATTTTTTACTACAGCTCTGTTCATTGGTCTTTTGATTTGGAAACAACACATGTGATTGGCGCGGCTTCCCTTTGAACATATCAAGAGTAATATAGAGCGATTCAGAAAAGTTTTAGAGAAATCAAATCATAAAGCTTGGTGCCTTTGGGCACCAAGCAATAATCAGTTAACTGAGAAGTAGTCAACTGAGAGTTGAATTTTCTTTCCCAGATAGGACTGTCCCTTTAAAAATCGGACAGGCGAGTCGACGCAATTGCACCGATTCACCCGCTATGTAAGTGCACTACTAGCACGTGCTGCGCGCTTTTTGCGTTCTACCCGGTAGCTTGCCTGCTGAGACAAACTTATCCCAACAATCAGTATCCACATGATTTTTTTGGCCAACAAATGAAATAACCGTAAGCGTTTGTAACCCATGTGCAACTTATCGTAATTTATATAATGATATATCATTCAATATGTATATAATATATGTATCTTTTTAATGTTGGTGATTGCAAATACAAAGTTCAAATATTCTGACATATGAACAAATTTAATTCAAAGGGTAAACAACTTGCACATTTTTAGATACACTTAAATTACAAACTGTCCACATAAAGGTATACATAAACCAGACAAATCATGGCCAACAAATTATGATCCTTACTGGGAATGATTGACATTGACATCAACAAACATCGTGTCCATTTCCTCGTTTTGCAGGTGCGGTACGACTGGCATGTTTGTAAACTAAATCATTCCTCGATGATTAGTAGATAAATATATACCGTTTCATGGCATTTAAGGCATAAATCGGAATTGTTTTAATCGAATTTATGAGTTCTCAAACAGTATATCAATTTAAAGGTTGTTCTTTTACATAACAAACGTGTCATAGAGATGAACTAGTTTGACCTTGAACAGAATGCGACAGTAAAACGGCCGCTCGACTGTAAGTTTAAAAATGTGATGATAGTTATCGGTAGACTCAAGCTTTAGATGGTGAAGGACTCAAATGCACTTCTTTGTATGTATCTTCTAATTTGTCATTTAGGAGTTAAACCTGTGGGTTTTCATACTGTTTGTGATTCAATACATGCTGATATTGTTCAAGAGACATCGTCAACGCGAGGCTACGGATTGAAACTGAGGTCAAGGTATCAAACCCGAAAATGTCTAAGTTAAAAGGAAGATAATGACAAGTGATGAAGAAGTTAAAACGAAAGATACCCGTTATTTTACGCAATAAAGGGTACTTCTGAGTGATAACATGAAACAATGGTCCATGCATAAATGGTCTAACTACAATGATGCAGATAGCATTTGTCCAATTTACATGAATACAAGTTATATGAACTCTCAAACGCTATCAACTACTCATATCCCATCTATTTGTTTAAATTATCACTTTATGATTTTCACCACATACTGTTTTGCTATGACACGATCGTAAATTGCATAATATATTATATCAATTCAAAATGTCTCAATTATTCATTCCCAAAAGCAATTATATGATAGAAACTTCTTAAAACTATCATATATGTTCTCAAAAGCCAAATTCACTCGTCCAACTTACCCTATAACAAGTTATATGACCGATCAAACATGATCAAATCGTAACATTCATTCTGACTGCTTAAGATAATTGCCAAAAATTACATTTGATTGATTGACACGCGTCAATGTCAGATTTTTTCATCACAATCGTGAATTCAAACTTCTTGATTTCACTATACGACGTTGATTAGCTTAAAAGTGATACTTTCTTTCAACTATCGATACTTCTCAATTAGACAGTATTGGTAAAGTTTGGCATATATGAGCTCTGACAACTCACGGAGTGGCTCTTTAAAGAGGCAGTAGCACGTTTTTTGATAATTTTATATTTTTTAAATTTCACTGATAATTGTACGTTAATGCTAAATGTGTTATTTTGGTAGTGTCAAAAATCTCATAACATAAGCCAGTCATCCATAGTTAAAGGACAAAGTATAAATATTCAACTAATTTGATGGGCGGCCATTTATGTGAACGCATTTAATTCATTTTGTGTAAGAACTTTGCATTACATATTTGAATTTTTAAAATTAAGTTCAAATGCATTGTCTTTCATTTGGAACCATTTCCCTAAAAACGCGCTTCTGCTCCTTTAAAACCCGTTTATAAATTAAAATTGACCGATAACCGCCAGTTTCCATTTTAAGATACACCTTTATATTGTCACTTTATAAACGGATTAGCGTTAAAATTATATTCTTTTCAGAAACAGTGGGTAATCAACAATAAAACGACACCATTCATAAAGTTGGCAACTTTGAGTCCAAACAAGTTGTTCGGTCTTTCAAACTTTCAAATAGCGTAATCCTTTCAGCGCAAAATTTCTAAGATTTATGGTATGTTACACTTTGAATTCATAAAGTTTGTCATGACTTTCAGAAAATTGCCTACAAAATTGTGAATATTTACGACACAAATAGTTTGTCTATTTCCTAGATAAAAAAACCGAAATATCTCTTTGTTTACAGAAAAACCAACAATTATTGTATTGTATATGTAAATCTCAGTTTGATTAAAATTGGTCTAGCTCCGAGGAAAAATGTTCAAAAAATTATTTTTACTGAGATAAGAAGAAAAGTTTGATTCTCGATATTTTAATAATTTTTATACTTTTATTCCTCGGAACTAGGCCGATTTTTATCAAACTGTGTAAAGCTCATATTTTTGCTCATAGGCTTGAAAATAAGTAGTGACATATTTTCAACATGAGCACACTATTGTTGTAGCACGAGTTACCATATTTTTCGTCAGAAAATCATTGGTCATGACGTCACTATAGCCAGCCGTTGCGACAGAGGCGACCAGTTTTCTTTATATTTCTTTAAGAATAAAACGTGATTAAATAAATTATTACCCTCGGAAGTGTGTCATTTGACTTTTACGAAACTCTAGCAAATCCGTGTATAAACTTCACATTCGTTTCGTTTAAGTCATATTACACACTTACTAGGTTAATAACCTCTATTGTATCAGAAAGATATGCGACACTAACCTATTGTATTTAAAAAAAGAACAGATCCCATTTGTTGTACTTGGAAGATAAACAACCCACATATTCTTATCTTGTACTCTGAAGATATGACAACAACTTTTATATTGTGGTGATGTACTATGCTCACTCTCTTGAAATGTACCAATGATTTAAAGTTCTAACTGAAAGACGGAGGGGACTGACAGATTGGACGCATAAACTCGCCTACATCTTGCAGCTAGGACTTGCCATTCGTACGTAAGTGCGTTGCTGATCTGAATACTGCTCAGTAGGGTTCATCTCAGGTGACTAGAACCAACTGATATCAATAAGATGGGACACTGGTAATAATCTTTCACAAAATAAGATAACATTCATCGAAATAAAATAAAAATATCATCTTGGCTTCAACATTTGTATTACAGAACATAATTTAAACAGGAACGTTCGGCCTTCTTGGCCATTCACGCCTGATACTTACGTCCACTGCCTGGAAACATAAATGACAAAAGGATGCCTTATTTTAATAACTGTCTGTGAAACGAGTAATTGTTTTGGTATTTAACGAGCTTAAGCGAGTTTGATACATTATAATTCACAACTGCTTCTACGATGCCTGAAAACATAAATAACTAAACTTTGCCTTGATTAATAAAAGTTCTAGATCTGTGGTTGGTTTGCTATAGAATTCGATACATCGTCATTCAAAATAGGCATCTTCGTACACAACTCATTTTTAAAAAGCCAGGCGGTAGTTTTGGAATAGCCACTCAGTGTTTTAGAATACCAAATAAAGAAGATGATAGTGATTAAATTGAAGTTTCATTTCAAAGTCACAAGGATTCCTAAAATACTATACTATATAAAATATACTGACAAACGAACGGGTGTTGAACGAATGAAACCTGTATAGCATATACATATATGAGCCGAATAAACAAATCATCATTAGCAAGTAAATGTGAAATGGGTGTAACAAAAAATTCCCAATATAATCTTTCTTACGATTACGAAATTTGGAGCCTATGATTATATAAAGAAGTAAGCAGATACTCCAAAATGTCAATATTTTCAAAAGACGGTTTCCAGGAAATCTTTCTTTTTTCGCCATGTACCAATTCCATCTTTCCTTTGAATGACATATGTAATTAGATAAACAATAGGTATGCTTATTGATTTTCCTGATATCACCTTTTTGCCCCCTAAAACGTGCTACTGTCCCTTTAAAAGTTCTAATGAAATCAAAATAATAAGTTACCAATTGCAAGACATAGGCACCAAAGACATTAAACAATGCAATTATAAAACGAACGCACTATATCGAGCTAAACTATGCAAAACAGTTCCAGATTTAGAAGATATTTTTTAAATTTTAGAATATTTTAATTTAATAAAAAGAAAACGTTGCAGCCCGTACATTTATCTGAATAGATAAAAGGATCAAATACATTCGTGCACTTTAGGTATGGTTGGGTCAGGCTTTAGTATTCAGTATAAGTATTACTATTAAATGTGTTTTTTAAAACACTGCTAATGTTAAAGAGACACACCGTGAGTTACCAATCCTAAATAAAAATTACTAAAAAATCAACAAATGCATTAAGAGCATTTACAATTTTTTTGAAAATTTTTCGATCATCATTTATGATATTACAGCCAAAACTCTGAAAGCGAATTGACATGTCTAAAATAGATCGGGTCGAGGACGTTCATAGCTCAATGCATTTTGGGATTGTTGTGAGTTTATAGGAACGCGCAAATCCCGAGAACAATCAATGGGATTTTCGAGTGTCACAGAATCGGGGACTAACATCACAACGAGATTATTAATTTATTTTAAGTCATATCATCATCATTGATGTGTTGATTTAACGTATTATCGATATCATCGTGGCAAACCCAATTAGGTTCCAATGCTTATTTTTTTCAGAACACTTGACAAATGAATTATGAATATATAGGTATACGAGTTTGCTCAACGCGTTAAACTAATGGCGTGCATCAATAAGCTCAACGAATCTATTCGAAACCTGAGAACTTTAATGAACTAAAAAACACGTTGTCCTTTTATATAATGATTAGTCTACATGATATAACGGCAAGTTAAAGTTGGTTACATAGTGGAATCTAGTATCATGCTGAATATCTACTTAGACGTCGGTGTTATGATTAAATGCTAATAAACGGGTGTCCTTGTGTGTGATTGATTATGATTTATATTATTAAAATTTCCGTATTTACTAGTTTTTGTCATCCAAAAACAATATTTGTTAATGGGCTTTCTCTTGTCGTTCAGTCGTTTACACACAGATTAAAAGTTCGAATATTGAGGAGGTTTTGAGCTCATGCTAAAACACTGTACTGAGAGAAAACAACAACAAGTAACTTGTCTATTTTTTTAGTATAACAAATTTATTATAATTGTAGATTGCTAAAACAATAAGAAGAAATTTCATTGACCTGATTTAAGACTCTGAGTTAATAATGTTTCTTTTGTTATGGAATTTCCTTTTTTTTATAACAGTTAACGTTTTCGTCTGTGTACCGATTAATAAGAAAGGTCGACTGTCTCGATGGTTGCTGTTCGATTGTATGACAAAATTATTAGAAATTTCCCACTTTGTTTCAAAATTATTTGGATAATACCCACAAGGGAAATTTTGGCTTATTAGAGGTCTAAATATTTTAAACATATGGCGCGTCACTTGAAAAAATTGATTCAATAATTAGCCCGTTTGATTTCTACTTTAATTTGTAAATGGGAAAGGGGATAGCTCTAGTTAATGTTTTTATACTTATTGCCTGCTGTACGATGCACTATCCGAAATAATCGAATCACCAAATATTTACTTATCTGTCGCACATATTTCTTTGCAAATAACATATTTGATAATGAAAAATGTATGGTTCACGCAAACGCAAGTTTGGGAAAAACCCAGCTGCTAAATATAGGATTTTCCGAGACGCGCGCTAATGATACACCGGGTGACTTTTGGCACTAATTAGAGATATTTCCCATGTTTCCCAAGCATATTTGATAGTGTCAGCGTAAAGAGGAAAGATTTTTCAATAAAGTGATTGTATTTTTAAATGTTTGAAGGAAAATTTCTCTTAAACGTACACCAACTCGCGTAGTGTCACTTTAAGAGGAGCATATATCCATACAATATAATCCTAATTTACATTGTAATTCTCTGTGTTTTGTCTATAAACAAGTTTTTATAAACCATTCAGCCCTGTATCAATCAGCTAAATTTGGTTTGATTAAGAACCATCACTTCCCTGCAAAGAGGGTATGTATTAATCGTTGCTAGGGCAACGGGACGAGTGGAGCATGATTTGCACGTGCAGTTGTCTATTTCAGATCCGGCATTTCAGACGAGACAGGCTTGAAGAAACTGGCCAGTTAGCTGGATATCATCCTTACTGATTTTGAATGATTAATACTGTGTAAAATTTTCCTTTGCCTTTGCACATAAAACCAACTAAATACAAACATAACTAAATGATTACGTACATGGTTTTTACTTTGTTTTATGAGAAATAAGAAAAGTTAGTAATCACAGTTTTTTTCTTTCGTTCGTTAATCCACAGAGACACAGAGTATGTAAAAAGGATCACATATGTCAAATTTTAAAATCGATGATATTACATCGGGAACCAATAACTGTTACTCAAAATAACAAGTTAAAGGTCAATCAGTATATAAGAGCGAAAATCCGGCCATTCAAAATCGGGATTTTGATCAAAAACCGGACAGTGTGGTTCGAGTGGCGCGCAAATTCACCAAACGTAATTTCGAAACCTTGTCTTAAGCTGACAGGAAGATATATTCGATTCGATAGTGTTTATTAGGTATTGTAACTAATAGGTAGATTAATTGGATGCATAATTTCGAATATTAAACGTATTTGAGATGTTTTCTTGATTTTTCCGTAAATCAAGCATTTTAGAGATATTATGCATAAATGGATATATTTGCACGTCCAGTGATGAGATATGAACTTCAATCAGCATATTGGATATTTTGTAGCTTATCAACATCAAATAAAATTTAAAGAAAGATACTCTGTGTCACTTTAAACATCTCTGCACATAGCACAAAAAGGCCTGCTTTAATAACCATCCAGGGGAATGCCTCCCACAAACTGAACACCCCCGCATTAAGCCTCTTTCAATATGTTGCCAACAGAAAAGGTAAAATTGTATCCGGTCCCCCAAGAAAAACTTTGAACACTGGCACTTTATAACATGTTATCCGCTTCTGTTCACGAGTATCTTCAAAGACGCAGTGATAACATGTTACAAAGGATACTTATTTATTTCTAAATGTTCTAAATTCTGAATTCTAAATGTTTCTAATTCATTTTCGCCCTAATGTAAAGCCAGAAAAATATGTTTGGACCTCATGCACAAACTATACAAATAATTCAAAGATAAAACGACATCATATCTAGACACCATGATCTTACCATGATACTCCTGTTTCTTTATTTTAACAGATTCATATTTTTTCAAACCTAATCAATTAATGTCATCAAATAATAATTTTATTCGTAGTTATGACAACATGTCATACAGAAAACAACAAAAACATATTTCTTTTGACACTCAAGTTAACAGTTAAGAATGTTCCCCTCATAGCTCTTAATAACTGCGAAAATTAAACCATATTTAAACATAAAATGAGCCTTGAAAGTTTATCCTTAACCTTAATAAAAAGCAAGTTTGCTAGGTGGTTTTAACTTTGCACCAATACAATAGATCTCTCAGGAACTGCTCATCAGAGTCAAACATCTAAATACTGCTAATTGTGATAAAGAAAGACATTTTGAATTGCCATTCCATAACATGCAAATTTTACTACAAGGAATCACCGATTGCCGTTTGCCGTAGGAGCCTATACCTTATCTGACAACGATATCTGAAAACATGAATCCTTAGTCTGTCTATATATAGACCCAGGCAAGTCTAGGTGTAGCATGTCTAGATCGCTGCAGTTTCAGGAAATGAACAACCTCACACAAAAATGATCTCTAAAGGACTCTATGTGAACCTTACATTTTGTTCTCTTTCTATGGATGATTGGCTTGTATAATAAGATTTTTAACACTTTCAAAATAAAACATTTAGAATTAACGTACAATTATACATGTACGAGGAAAATTGAAAAGACAAAATTTTCATGCAACACCAAAATCGACCACATTGATGTGTACTTGCAGTGATTGATATGTTTAGTAGGCTGTGTTGTTTTACGTACTGTGTTCGCGTGATCTTTAACATGTAAGTCAATTCTTGATGTGGAGTTGAAATACTCTTGAAAGCAGCGATAAACTCCATGTCATCTCATCTCATTTTAATGTGGAGTACCACAAAAAGGACATTCTAGTAGCTCGCTCGTTTAGGTTAGCAATCGTTCAGAAAGCTAATGTCCTTCCAGCCTGTCAGTAGTTGAACATTCCTGGCAGGAAGAGTTGAAACTGATTTGTATTGTAAACCTACTGACACTTATCAGTACCTGAACTTCAATTCCTGCCACCCTTCACATACTAAAATAAATATTCTATATTGCCTTGCAAGGAGAATCAAGAATAGTATCAAGAGACGACTGGCGGATACAGAGACTTTTGGAATTGAAATACTATCTTTTAGAGCAGAATTATCCTGAAAACCTTATTAAGGATTGCATTGAAAAGGCAGTGAATTTAAACTTTGAAGTGTTAAGAAGAGACAAACAAACGGCTCATCCACACAAACTGATGATAGAGAGATTTCTCTTGTGACCACCTTCAACCCGTCACATATCAACCCTTTTCAAATTATCAATAGCCAGCTCCCGATTTTAAAACATGTACGAAAATGAAGTCAATTTTATAGAAGACAAGATTCATAAACAGTCGCAAGAAACCTCCAAATTTAAGAAATATTCTCACAAAGTCACGATTTGACATGTCAGAGTCAAGATCTGAGAATCTACAGTTTCAAAATGTGGAGATGGACGGTGCTTTACCTGCAGAAATATCATAGAGGGTTTCGAGTTCAGCGTTAAAGATAAACGCTTCTTTGTAAAAGAAAACATGAACTGTCATTACAAAAAGGTCGTCTATGTTATAATATGTGAACGATACAGAGAATTGTACATCGGCAAGACAGAAAGGCGATTAAGCGAAAGAATGAATCTTCATCGTTCACAAATCAACCGGTCCGAAAATAGGTCTATCCCTCCAAGAAGTCACTTCGAAAAGTGTTCTGGTGGAAAATATAAAGTGTTTCCCTTTTACAAAATGAAATACGACTGATGGATCTGATGGAGAATGGATTTATCCAAAAAATTAAACCATTACTTAATGCTAACATGTAGATTTCCTTGAACTTGTCTTATGACGTCCCTACCACAATGACGTCATAAGGAGCGTTACGTCATAATCAACGTGACAACTGACATTCAAAACTAACCAATATATTCGTTGTTGCTTCTTTCATTTCTTATTTCGTTTTGCATATGCAGTTCGACCCATAAAACCAACAACGTACATAGCAAGATCTAAAAAATTTACATATCTACTATCAACAAAATACTTATTGTAGCTAAGAAGTGTTTTTGTTGCATATTTTGTAACTAGAATACTAAATAAGCAGCTGACATGGTCGAGCTACAAAAGTATATCCTCACCCCCACCACCCCCCCCCCCCCCCCCCCCCCCCCGCAAATAGAAATAAGAAAGCAGAGATTTATAATATATACATGTTAATACAAAATTATGTGACATCTCCTGATTGTTTTATTTAATTAATTATCCATATCGTCTGTAAGTCAGAATTTCGATTTTAGAAAAGTAAGGGCATCAATCTATCTGTGGGCGATCAAGATGCAAACGATGTAACATTATTTTTAAACAATACAATTCCAACGGAAACAAAAAAAATTTGGTGCAAACTCTAAATTGCAATATAATCACATATATGTATCAACTGAACCAGAAATCGACATTCGTCCTTAGTAAAGTATTTGTGTAAAAGTCAGACAGAAGAATTGATACGATTGCACCGATTCACCCACAAGGCCGCTATGACTGTGCATGACTTGCACGTGCTGCACGCTTTTTGCGTTCTACTCGGACTACTCTGTGGTGGTGAGGCCAAACAATCAGTAACTGGTAAAGTTTTCGACATTCCAAATTTAAATGGATTCTTAATTGACCCCAAAAATACTGCTGGGGTCTATAACACATAAATTGTATGCATCATTAATATAAATGTAAGAATTAATGAAAAAACATTTTTGGCAGCATAGGGTCAGAGTTAGGGTTGAACAAGGGCGCAAATAAGGTTAAGTTTTTTTAGTATATTAAAACTTTGTCAGAACAATGTTTTTATTTGTGAAAGGCTTCTTCGCATTGTCATTTCCAAATACCTTCAGTTTTAAGAAACATCTTTTAAAATATGCTTAGGGTTGAACATGAAAACAAAGTAAGTTATGATGCATTTCTTATCTTGAAACTTTTTTAGAACAATGCATCTAAAGTAAAAAAAAACAGACCAGTAGTCAGTATATTTGTCAAACTTCTTTTATCTTGATGGGGAATGTTTTAAGTTTGTGTCATTAGAACTATCTATATAGTTAGGTAGTTGAAATGTTTGCAAAACTAATTCATCATTACTATATTAACATCACAAACTTGATAACTTTTTGCACGTTGATAACCTTTTGACTATATGCAAGATAAGTAGACTTAAATCTTAACAAAAGGTCATTACCAAAACAGCCATTGCTGCAACATGTTATATTATATCCTTTGTAGAAGTTCCTGTTCAAACTTCTCTCCTTGAATAATAAAACTGACTTAGTTCAGCCAAAGATCAAGTGATACAGCCCATGCCGATGCAAGACTAAGCAAACCTGCAAAGCAATTTACACGGAAAAGCACGAGATGCACGGGCGTAGTCACTACAACTGTGAAATTGACAATCATTCAACGAACTTGTCAAAAAAAGTTTTTGGTAACATGCGTTACAGACCAAGTGACAACGCGATTTTTAACAATTTAATGTATTCCTTTCCACCTTAGAATCAACGAAAACACTAAGTATTGTTCATTTCTGGTGACAGTAAAATGTTACAACACGAAAGATTACAGTTGCAGCAAAGAAAATTACTTTAGAATTACGAAAAGGTGTTAAAATAACGCGTTTTTGTAGAGATAATCTAGAGACGCAGATTTTGAAAGCTGAAAATTAAGCTTAACATTTTTATTAGATATCTTGTTGGTGAGTAGTTGAAACACAGTAGGTGTAAACTAAGAGTGTAAAACATTGTGAAAACATGTATGTCTTTTTGAGGGATATGCGCCGTAAAAAAAGGGATAAATCGTGTTTCCACGGAAACCGAAAAAAATATCATTTGTTGGTCTTACCCCCAAAAGGAAAATCTAGGTATAAAGAATATGACGTTGGGCGAACCTAGCAAGTATAATTTAGGAAATATGCTCCGTACATATGGACGAACGAACGGACAGAATGAACGCGATGTACCCCCGCTTATGCTGTAAAACGAGAGTATAATGCTGGAATGAGCTTTGTAAGAACTTACGACTCTGAGTAATATGTGGAATTGGTGAACAAAACTAAAACAGGAACAAGTGCGTCTTTCAAGTGTTGACAATGATTTATTTGAATTGACAAGATATACAATGCATACACGTAATATATAAATACTCATAATTTTCTAAAGCCCATATGCATACAAGGCAATTTTGACAAAATATCACATAGATTGAATGTTTTAAGTTTAAATTTCACCTTTTAAAGTACATTTAGTGGGTCTAAAACACGTTTTTGCAATGAAATGCCTTTAACAGTGAATAACATTATCGTTCATAAAAACAATCACTGATTTCAATGCTTTAGATTGTTCTTTCTTATTCAATTATATATCTGTGAATAAATGTTACATATCCCCTAATATATTAGAAACTTTAAAGGGGCAGTAGCATGTTTTAGGGGAAATATAAGGTGATGTCAGGAACATGAAAATTGATGGTTCCAATTGAAAGACAATGTATCTAAACTAAATGAAGCAGTATTAATTCAAATTTATAATGTAAACAAAATGTGCAATCGTATCAAGGATGTTCACAAAAAATGGCCGCCGATGGATTTTATGTGAATCTTCATACTTTGCCCTTTAACTATGGATGATTGGTTAGTGTAATGAGATTTTTGACACTTTCAAAATAATTCAATTAGCATTAACGTACAGTAATCAGTGAAATATTTAAAATATAAATTATGAAAAAAGTGTTACTGCCCCTTAGTGATATTTTATTTTGTTTAAGTATGCTGTTGGAACCATAAATTCAACAACTTAAATATCAGGATTCATGCGAAAAGTTTTACATTTTATTAGTTTGAAAAATACGTATTGTAGCTTGGTAGTGTTTTTGTTGCATGTTGTGTCACTGAAATGTGATATAAAGGTAATACCAAAGATTTCTCATTTATTTTACCGCCTGTGAGTATAAAATGATACTTCTCCGATCTATGACAACTCGCAAGTGTGTTAATTTCCTCAATGCGACAGATAGTCAGAATTTCGATTAAAAAACTATTAAAGACATCATCGCTTGTGTAATCATTTTTGTTTTAACTCGGTCATTGTGTGTGATGTTAATGGAGAAAATACTAACGATGTAGTGCCATTTGCTAGCAACATATTTATAACCGAGACATAAAAATGTTGATCCAAAATTTAAATAACAATATTAATACATAT
The DNA here is from genome assembly GCA_916613615.1 of Steromphala cineraria. NCBI lineage: Eukaryota > Metazoa > Mollusca > Gastropoda > Trochida > Trochidae > Steromphala > Steromphala cineraria. The sequence continues at coordinate 46,894,905 of OU744723.1, forward strand.
CAATTAAACCTGATTTGACATTCTTCCTTATTCAAGTCTTTCTGGTCAGACAGAAGAATCGACACGATTGCACCGATTCACCCGGCCGCTATGTCAGGGCACGATCTGCACGTGCTGCACGCTTGTTGCGTTCTACCCAGTAGCGCTCTGCCCTTTTGAGGAAACAATTGAGTAACTTGTAAGATATTCAAACATTACAAAATTAGGTGGTTTTCTTGACCAACCAATGACATTACTGTTAGCAGTTATAACAAAAATGCAATATATTGTTATAGAATCAATTTTATTTGCTCTTGTAAACAGTATTGAGCCAAATATGTGTTTTTCTTATAGTTCATATGCACTCATATACACATTATTGTAATGATGATTAATGTAAACAAAATGTTTATATTTTCTGACATATCAACAAAACTAAATGTAAAGGGTGGCAAACTGGCACATCTAAAAATAAAGTGTTATCATAAATATTTCACTTATAAGTGTTCATGTTTTAACAGAAAAACTATGGCAAACTATCCGTCATGGTGAATGATTGACACTGTGCATGTGTGTCACATGTAACGTGTTCATTTCCTCGTTTTGCACGTGCAATCAGACTAGCATTTTAGTGAACTGAATCATTACTCGATGATTGGGATATAAACACAATGTGTTTTTTAATCAATGAAATAAAACAGAATTATTTTGAATTAATTAAAGACTCCACAATGATTTGGCAACAGAGTCGATGAACTATTTGACAGCTTTCAATTATTTCCTCAACAGTCAAATAAGACTTGACATGTACATTTTAACTGCATACAAAATGCACATACAGTGCGTCTTTACAATACTTTCTGATTGATAAATGTAACTTTATCTTTCTAGCTTTATCAAATCACCATCTAGCTGCCTGCAGACCTAACCAAATGTGTACTTGTGTAATCCCTTGTAATACAGTGCAACAAACAGTTTTTCTCCATCAACACACAGGCCAGTTGGATTCTGTACACCATTCTCTTCTGTAAGAATGTCTCTAATATACTCCCCTGTACTACTGAGATGTATCACTTTGTGTGTGTCATGGTCAGCTACTAGAATGTCTCCTGTACTGGTGGTTGTGATTCCCCATGGACCTCTCAGAGCTCTGTCCCCAGTAGGTGTGTATGTGAATACAATGTCTCCAGACTGTGTCAGACAGATGACAGACTTCAGACCATAATCTGACACCAGGATAGTTCCTTGTCTGGTCACATGTATGTAGTGAGGATTGATGAATCTCTTTCCTATTGTAGGAAGTGTTGTGAAGGTCTTCAAGATGTTTCCCTGCATATCAATCAGATCCACAGAAGGTTGATTATAAGAACCAGCCACCAGTGTTGATTGATTCAGAGTAGACAGACCACTGTACTTCTTACTTGTCTGTATTGTAGATATAAGTGCCAGGTCAGGAGTCACAGCAACTGTGATGATACACGGTGAGTTGTAGAGAGGCACAGCTACCTTACCTTCACTGATAACTGTCATACACCAGAGATCACCAGACACCTTGAGTACACTTGAACATTGCTGGCCTGCTTTAGAGTAACATGATTTCAAAAGGCGTGTCCAATTATCAGCAAAAAGAGTGACCTTAGTATCATCAGCGATCATAACCAAACTATCTGTTACCCCGCAACTGTCTCCATCATTGTCTTTAGCGTCAATAACTTCATCCAGTACAGGTGTAGCAGTCAAGTCTATTCTGTCAGTTTGTTGAATGACATCCATATTTCCAATTTCTTTCTTAAGATTTTCAAGATTATGTACAAGGTTCAGGCTAGCTACATCTGCGTTATCCTTCTTCTGTGTCCCTGTGTCTTCAGTTCCAGCTTCTGATCCAGACGACAGATAAATCTGAAACAGCTGCGCCTCATCCTCCAACTCCAGGGCCTGCTGGATGGACTGAGACTGCTGCTGGTACAGCTGTAGATCCATTTGTTGAGTCTTCATCATCGACCTCAACATCTGTGTGTCTAGTTCTGTTTGATCCTTTACCTGTCTAATCAGTTGATTGTCTCTCTGTTTCAGTGTGTCAATAACTTCTCTTATGGAATTCCTTATTTTTGATTCCAGCATGGACCTAGTAGTCAAAAGGTTTTTCTCTTGTACGTCCAGTTTGTGAACCTCGCCCTTTGTCAAAATAATTTTATCTGCCAAATTCTGCTGATGACGATGAAGTTTTGATTTGACCTCTGAGAGCTGTTCATTGATTGTGATGACCTCTTTACATGTTCTGTGAGCAATACTGCAGCAGACAGTACACAAGGGTTTGTCACAATCCCTACAGAAGAGTTTCATCTTCTTGTCATGCTCCTTGCAGATAAGTTTCTTCTGTCTAGATTTCTTGTCCATGACTGGTACAACTTGGTGTTTCTTTGAAATGGGAATTCTGCTGTGTTGGTTCAGACACCCATCACAATAAGAAGCTTCACATTCAGAGCACCAGTGTGTGGCTGGAGTTGTCTCCCCTTCCTCTTTGCATACTGAGCATTGGTCACGTCCTGTAAACAATGAGAGTGAACCTGTTTGTCTCGTGTAATGTAACATCATCAATAGAAGGACAATAGATGGAACAAACTGTAAATGGATATCACTGTATTCTGACAATCATTAAAATATTGGTGCATTGTTAAACTTTGCAAATATAATTTTGATTATCAATAAGCACTGTGTCTTCAACAATATCTTGAATTACCTTAATTAGTTTCAGAAATTCATGAACATGTCAAATAACTATCTGTGCATTTAAGTAAATATCTTACTCTCTATGAAATATACTATGCGTGAATGGTACCTTGGACAGCTGAGTCCATGAGTCCAGTTAGAAGCAGTCCTGGTTTCAGCTGCCCCACCCAATCTTCCACAGGTCTGTCAGGGTGAGGCACTGGGGTCTCTTGTCTACACGTGGGACAGGGGATGGTCTTGTTTCTCACTGCTTCTTCTTTTGTCTGTAGATATTTCCCCAGGCAGTTCTTGCAGAATGTATGCTGACAGGCTAGTGTTACAGGCTGCACAAACACCTCCATACACACACTGCAAGTCAGGAAGTCGTCCTGTAGCTTGCCTGCTGTCGCCATCTTGGACCTGTAAACATAGAATTGTTAACTGTCAGAATACCGGCGAGATAAATATACTTTGGAGTTCATAAGAGATTTTGTGTATTATTGCGAGTGAGATATTCTGTCCTAGCAGTAGAATAATCTTCTATCGGGCTATATAGGCGATTACCTTTACCATTATGTGAGCGTTATTCTCTAGCCCAGCAGGCACACCACGTGGCAGCCACGTCGCTGCCAAGTGGCAGTCTGGTTGCCACGTCGTAGTCGCGGTGCGACGTTTTCGCCACGTTGCTTCCACGTCACCATTAGGTTGCCATCTTACTGTCGCAGTGCGACGTGTAAACAACGTCACAGTTTGGTTGCTGCTAGCAGTCACATGGCAACGTTGTAAAGACGTGACTGACACGTCGCAATTTCTCCCGTCGCACAGTCATTTTTTTCCCACCAGGTTGCTTTGTAACACCTATTTATTCTTGAATTCATCAATGCAAAAACTGATTAAAATTTTCCTAGAACTCGATGAAAAAAATAATGTTGATAAAATAAGAAACTGATCTATTTCAAGACAGGGCGATCAAAGAAGTTTCGTAGACAATGTATCAATAAAGAAAATGTACAAATGTTTGTTTTTTTTAAATCATTTTGTAAGGAATAGTAGTTTGAGATAACACAATCATGACGTTAACAACAATTTGTGAAAACGTGCACGGAAAGCTAAGGGTTGAAATTTAAGTTCGCGTTGCACAAACAAGCATGTAGATTTTGCGTTATTTCAGAACTCAAGACTACCGAAGATCTAGAAAGATTTAAAACATTTTATAATTGTATATGATCTTTCATAATAATAGTTTTATTTTTCTCAGTAAAGGCCTTTATTAGTAATATATTGCAACAATGCCAGTGCAAGCCAGTTTTGCTGTCACCCGCTCGCTTTCACTTACGCAGAAAATTCCTTACAGCGACTCACGATAGCATAACGAGCTTGATGACGCATCTTCTGTCACAAGCGCTGCACGGAGTTCGTGAGGTGTTCGATCAGCTGTTTTCGAGTTCACTTGGTGCAGGCCTTTATTGTTTTTGTTTTGATTGACGGTTGGCAGGGGACACACTGCGTTGGTGTTCATTTAAAAGATAAAAGATAGAGTAGTTTATCTGTTTGGCGATGATGTACATGTTTTACTTTATTCAGATTGAAAATATAAATCCTAATTCTGGAGATACTCCTTCACTGTGATTAACCCGTTTCATGGAATTAGGTTGTTTCTTCTTAGATAAAAAACAGACAAAACATAAGTTTTAAAGTTTCAAACGTTTAGTTGAAATCAAACTCACAACATTCATGAATATTGACATGTTCTGAGTCTCTGACAAAAAAACGGATGGATTTATAGTAAATCATTTTGTGACGCATAGGCAATAAGCACAACCATATTTTAACCACGTTGGCAGTCTGAAGAACATAGAGAATGAGTGATTGTTACCCAGGTAAAATACGACCTTTTCGTTGACATTTTAAATTAATTCCAAATAAAAAGGCAGGGATAAACCTAGGATGCGTTTCTGCAGTATTTCAATCATAAACATCATGCATGGTTGCGGGTATTTGACGCGTGATATTTTGGCAATTAGTCAATTACCGTATCCAAAAAACGTAAGTGCTGTAATCTAATCTGAGCCAGGTTAAAATGATCATGATATCATCGATATCTGCCGTTTTCAGTGACAACAAAAAACACATGCATGTCCGTCGGCAAATTTGTTTTTGATTTGAATAAAATTTAACATTCGATTTATTTTCTTATCTAGGTAATATTTTATATCAGATATCTTACGTGTAATTTTCTGGACAATTAGGTTTGAAATTTAAATAAGGCTGATTTAGTTTCCAAAGTTTATTAATTTTCACCTAATATCGTAATCTGCAAGGACAAATAAAACAACCACACAATTTTGACATCTAACTTAAAGCCAGCTTCAAAACTGATGACCATCAAACTTCACCACATTGAAAACGAAAATCTATGCTTCAGTATTCTTGCCCACGTTTATTTCCTTGTAGGGTTGAGCAAGTGTAAACAAATTGTAAACGTGTAATTGTATTGTAATTTTGGTTTGATATAGTCTTGTTACGACAATGTTAATAATATAAAGAAACAATCTAAATAAATTGAGATCAACACGTTCTATATTTTGGTCATTATCATCCTGTTGATATAAGATTGACCGGTACTGAACACTGAATCGGATCAGAAAAGATGCCGGATCTCCCTGGAAGTTTCAAAAGAATCAAAAGTACCGTATTTACTCTAGTAGACGCCGGGCTTCAAATATACGACCGGGGTATGGCTGTTTCAAGTAAATACACGCCGTAGTTGAATTGAAATAAAGTATTCTCCCTTTACACCATCTATACACATTTATATCCTACTAAAAAATAAATAGACGCCGTGTCTCGAATACACGCCGGGGGCAAAGGGTGTCTGAAAAATTAGACGCCGGGGGCGTCTATTCGAGGAAATACAGTATTTGAAGCAGGACTCGCAGGTAAATTTATCCCTTTAAAGGGAGATGACTCTTTCATTTCAAACTCGTTTGTACCAATATCGTTCATAGCCACAAAATGATTAAAGAAATAGTAATTATATCATATCGTAAACTAAAACTATTTCATACAGTCATACACTAGTACTCAAACTCAAATCAACTTACAATGATATTTTTCTTATCATTATCGGATTAAGTTTTCAAAATACACACGTTATTGAGAACAGGCCATATGCTCTGTTCACACCATGAATGAGCGACTTAAAACTGTTTGTGACGCCGAATTTGATTGATGAAATCACGAATTTCTTACTTGCACAAGACTCTTACTTGCACACGGCACTTACTTACCTTGACGATCTCTCACATTGGTCAATCTTAGATCAACAGCATAACCAAATATATATAATATGAATATATACTACATACCATAATCTAATAAGAACTATGTTTGTTACAAGCTGTTTTAAAAGGCTAGTTTTCTTTTTTCAATGGAATTTTCCTTTAATTCATCCTTACACTATGATGTCATGGCAACATCCTCTGACACCCCACACTAAATTTAAAATAAGATATTTCAAGCACAGCTTTTGTTGAATTAGGTTAACAGCTTGATTGACATTTCCTGCTTTAACTGTTGTTTACTGCAAAGGACTTGGATCCTTTGTTTTGGGCAGGTAATGATCAACTAAAGTCCAAACTAAGAGGAAAGTATTCGAAATTCATTAGAAGGGTATTGCACCCTTTTCTATACAAAATCACAATTATTTAAAAAAAAACCTGCTTGTGAAGTGACAAAATGAAAAATCAATAATTGGACGCTATTTCTGACTTGACTTGACTTGTCTTATTTCTTATCACAAACGCAAATACAAAAAATGCAAATGCACTCATTATGTGACATGTTCATTATTTAAAGTTATATATAAAGAGCATGTCTTCTGAATAGATAAAATGAATATCCTCTCTCATTCTGTTCCTCTCATGAATATATGATGTTCTACCTAATTTTAACATTCTTATTATATATTTTTTACTAGACTTTCGCAACTGTCTTGTCCACTCAGTGTCTCAATTAACATGCATTTAAATCATGAATTATATTCTAAAGTGACGTTCTGTAAATAAGTTCAAGAAACTATGTTTTGAACACACTCAAAGATAAATGATGATAGATAATGATGAACAAAACATATTTGCTGTAAACAGGTTAGCAATAAGTTGCTGCTATTCACATAGTCCCATTAGCAGCATCTTAAACATGTTTTACTTTACTTTTGTATTTCCTTTATAATTGAAACTTTGTGTATGAATTTCAAAATTAGATTTAAAACTTTCAAATACAGAGCACAAACGCTTTTCAACCCTTTTGAAGAAATCCAACTGTTTTTTACTGTGCATGAATTATTCTATTTACTTTTCATTTTATTTTTTGCCAATGATAGAAATGCAAAAAATCGATATCAAGAAGTAATCAATATATTCCTGATATAGCCTTCGGAAATGAAAAATGATTTTTATTTGAATTTAACATCTAAAATACAAACTATATCTTCCCTGGTGGTAGAGATAGCAAAATAGTGTTAGATTAGGCCGACACATAGAAGATATAGGTACAGACCCTCACACTTCCACACTCAATGATCTAACATGAATAAACATATATCTACTTCAACCCGCCACGTAACTATGTGATCATATTCAATGAATATGTTTCGCTAAATAACTTGCGTCTTAGCATTAAGAGAGTCTATATATAGAGCGTGTACAGTGGACACTCGTATAGACCCTCAACAGGTTGTAATGGACACTTAGCCAGTCGGGTAACTCACGTTATCTTTGAAACTCTGTTATTAGATATGAGTGACATTGCGGGTAGAGTGAGAGTCAATATAAGTCCATATCGAAACTGTTTCATTACATACAGTTAGTGAATTATGGGGCTTTCATGACAGTTCCCAAACCGAAAGTAGAAACTGACCACTGTTACATTCGCAAATTCTGTGCGTGAAATAGAACCTGGTCAGTCCCTGCTATGATCCCATCAGATAACTATGGAGTCTACTTTGAAACAAGTAACAAGAACAATAAGACTCAAAATAACTCACCTTTATGCAGTGATTACGGTCAGGACATGTTGACAGCAAACCCAGATCCACACACTGTATGGACGACTTGCCTTGCCGTCTGCCGAGCTGGAGACTGGTCACGTGACTGTAAATATGAGGTTCTGTATGAGTGTGCTATGTTACACTGTTTTAAAGGACAACCTATTATACGTATTGTATTGTATTGTTTTTTTAATTATTATTAGCTTCCTTGGTTTTGTATTTCAGAATATCAGTATGTCTGTTTGCGCTTGTGTGTGCTTTTTCAAAATTCAAACATTCAAAATTAATCTTCTATAATCTTTAATCGTCGACAAACCATGAAAGCCAGGCTGGTTTATACTTTAGATATCATCTTTGAGGGATCGATCAACATAAATTGAAAGTAAATTAACCTAAGAAAAGATATTAAAAACTAACGTTTTTAAATTATATATCGTTGATTCTAATTTCACCTAAGAGTATTAACGATATATAGAAAATAAATAGTGTAAGTTCGACGTACGTTTGCATAATATTGCTTGAATCAGAAACGGACATTTTGACTACTACAATGTGTGAAATAGCACGTTTTGCTCTCCTGTAAACTAATAGTTTTTTTGGGTGTTTATTTTCCGTGAGTACTGCACTCACATATTGTAAATTGTGCGAAGAAATATTGTTATTTTTGCATGGCCTTTTAAAAGATGACAAGAAACCTACCCACCACATGAAGTCCTTGCATACAGTCAAGCCTCTAAATATAGTTTTCTGTACTTTACTTTCCCCTACTTTCAAAGTTGTATTGAAATTTGATTATGTTAGAGTTGAGTGTGTTTTCTTTTTGTGTCAGTGAATTTGTTTCCCAAGTTAAAACATGTTTACCCCTTCATAGAAGATGATAACATATTATTATTATGATTATGGTTAATTTAGTTAATTTGTGAGAGTCGTGGACTAGACAAATAATAAAATGGGTGTAAATTACCTATACCACGACAAATATAACGATGCATATAAACAAAACATATTTCTGAAAATATCATACTACATTGTGTCTTTACTAGACAAAGAGCGTCTTCATGCTTTCAGAAGCTACCAAATATTTTGTAAAAAATGCTAAAGAGTTATTGGGACTTATACCTTTTTTAAAAATATATCGATTGAGCAGCATTTACGGAGATAACTACGGTAGGAACAAGCGGCGTGGATCATGCTGTGCACGTGCACTACATGATAAAAAAAAGACATCGGCTTTATTCCTAATGCAGGATATTTAGGATCACAAAACACACGGGCATGATAACCTCTAGATTTTTCGATCTGTGACATCTTGCAGGTGTATTAATTTCTTTATCATCCATAGCCTTTAAAAGCAAGATATCCGTTTAGAAATTGACATTCTTCCTTTTTTTTTGAAATAAGGTTATTGAGTAAAAGACATTCCACTGATTGACCCGCTAAATGCCAGTGCCAACTAAACACGTTCTGCACGCCTTTTGCGTTTTACCCGATAGCGCTCTACACCTGAGGCACACAATTCAGTAACTTGCAAAGTATTCCAACATTCCTAATTTACGTGATTTTCATAGACAACAAATAAAATTGGCGTTAGGACATATGGAATGTATTGTAATTTAAATCATGATTTATTTCAATATACATTGATATATGATATCTATTAACCCTTTTAATAGATTTGTGATGATTCAAAAGGTCTATTCAATACCTAAAGAACAAATTTTATGTGCTCTTTAAAACGGCATATAACCATTTTCTTGTGTTTTTCTTACAATTTAAAAAAAAAAACGAACAATTTCTAGAAATGTTTATTATTGCATAAACAAAGTTCCTGTGTTTGACTCGGTGTTTCGTCGTTTTCCGCGTGCGGTACGTCTCGAATCTTTCTACACTAAATCATTCTCTTCAGAAAATGACATAAATATGCCGCATTTGGAAATCTATAGCATTTAACAGAATAATGTTAGTTTTAAATTCAAGTCAAAATTGGCTGATTTTCCAATAGATAGTTTTTCGGTTTCAGCATTAAATTAGAAAAAAATAATCTGTTTCATATGAAATGTATTCAAATCATCAAAAGTCATATGATAATAAAATAATAATTTGCATCTGCCACTTTAAAGCATAGAATTTGGGAAATTTGTTAACGCATTAAGTACATTATTTTCATATAATCCTTAGAGATTTACTAACTGTTGGACAAGCATAGCAATATACCTGTTTACTGCAGTTGGATATGCGCAAGGGATATTTGGTCACGTGAGACCTGTTTGTTCCAACCTAATCTTGTTTTTATCAAATGAATAGACCACATTTTGCAAGGATATAACAACTACATTGTTCTTTTATATTATATCATCAATTAAAGACTCCACAATACTTTCATGATCCATGAGAAATTCTTCCACAGAAAAATGACGTCTACATACACCAACGCTGGAGATTTTTGCAATATTTGAAAAAACCTCTTCTTGACACGAAAGGAGAATGAATACCTCCTCTCCTTTCGAAAACCTCAAAAGTTGAATGTCCCTAAACGTAACCTCAAAGTCGGGGACATTGTCCAATTAGAGATGAGTCTGTACCGAGAACCTACTGGTTAATGAGACACATGTACAAAGGGAGTCTGATCAGCATGGTTACGTCCCAACTGTGACAGAAAAGACGCAAGGGTCAATATTACTGAGACCTGTCCATAAGCTGGTACTGTTATTAGCAAGCATCCAATAGATTTCTTATCTTTCTGTTTTAAATGTTTTGTAAAAGCCTTTATTTTGTGTGTGTTAAACATGCTGTGTATGCCGAGTGTGAAAATAATAAAATCTATTTTTTTAATTTTTTATACAAAACTGCATATTAAGTATATATACTGAAAGGCAAAAGAAACGTCGTAGTTTTGAAATTAGTTAATTGTTATGTAGGAAGTGTCAGTGACATATTTTTCCAAGTAATACTTTAAAACAACATTAGAAGATCATGAATTGAAGACTAGAAGATTACAACATAAGTGTGCAAAATTTTGGGTGTACTGAAAAACTTTTCAGTTTCACTGAACAGTGACCACCTCGACCTAACGCAGTATTGAAAACGGAGTGCACGTGCATATCTTGTGGGTACAAATTGCTGGCTCAACTTACACTCTATCATTTATCTCAAGCAAACAGCATTTATCCAAACAGGTATCCAGAGATCAACGTTTACAGGCCATCGGACGTCTGCACGCCGGTCAACGTGCTGCTGTTATCCCTAATGACCTTCATTGCTCTGTTAGAACGATAGAACGTTAAGACAACGTTTTAACACTACCAACAGTTAAAACGACCTTCAACGTAGTGGTCGACCTATAGTGACCACACAACGTCAGGATCGCCATATCGTTTATCAGCATCTACAGAACTGTTTCACTTGGGCGACAGACACAACACTGCGACTCAGAACCCATCAGATACCAATCAGTGATTGACGGCTCCAAACCAGAAACCTTCATTGTCGATGTCCTGCCATAGGTCAACTGTTGACGCAACGTCACCGCCATGAACGTCTCCAGTGGCACAACAGCGACAACACTGGCGTCAGAGGCAATGGAAAACTGTACTCTTTTCAGATGAAAGTCGCTATTGCATTTCAGTTGCTGACGGGAGGGCTAGGATATAGAGACGCAATGATGATTACGTTATGGAGAGACACAAATGGGCCGACCATCATGGTATTGGGTGATTTTGGACTTAATATAAAAATGTTGGACCCGTGATCTTTCAAAATATCAGTCCAGGCCGAGATAATGGTGTGACCTCTGATCCAGATCCTAAGACACCAAGTTGTGCCGTTTTTTGCATGTCATCGACGTCATGTTTTTCAACAGGATAATCCACATGCTCGCACCGCCAGATTGATAAGAGACATTTTACAGCAGCACAACATGGATTTCATGCCTTGGCCAGCCCTGAGCCCGGATCTCAAACCAGTTGAGCATTTATGGGATGAAATCTAAAGACGCCTCAATAACCTTGCCCAATGTCGACAACTGCAGACCAACTCCGCACAGCATTCCTGAGGATATGTGCTCAAATTCCTTTGTCCTTTGTGAATCTGCTCATTGACACCATGAGCAGGAGATACGTCCAAGTCATTGTTTTGGAATTCCTATAACGTTTTGTATTTAACCAGTTGTTATCACAGTTCACTACAACGCTTCTTTTGCCTTTCAGTATATTTACGTTTTTCTTTAATCATCATCAATATAACAAACTTGATTCAATAATATGATAATCATATAAGTTAATTCTGTTGTCAAAACAATAACTGATTGTTGATCAAAACAAAAACACATGGCATTGTTGACAAATAAGAAGTCATGTGACCATGAACATCACAAAGACGTTTATACAGTAACACAGTTTATATGCAGTATGTATCAGATTAATCTTCTAGTATGCGTTTGGGCAAATGGTTACCTTATATACTGTACAGCTCATGCTCTGAATAGGAAAAGTTTCCTTTTTTCTGCTTATCAGATAATATACATGTATGTACTTTAACAAAATGATATGAGCATACATACATTTGTTTTTCGAAATGAACGTTTATTAATCATTCACAATGTACAATCGATCGTGAACATAAACAACACAGTATCCGCATGTTCAACTGCCTCTTCTTGTACTTAAGAACGATTTAATAGTAATAGTAAGATATCTAAGTACTGTAACCCAGATTATCTTTATACCTGTGCCAACTACATTGTTATCTCCCCATGAATGTCTCTGTACTATTGGTTGTCAGTCTCGCTTCTAGACTAGTCACTTGAGTTTCTGTGTGAGAAATAACTCTCTAACACTAAATAATTTGATTCATAGCTTTATGGCAGTCTGTCAATGGAGTGTGCACACAGAACACTCGTATAGACCCTCAAGTGGTTGCTATGTACACATTGCGAGCCGGGTTACTCACGTTATCTCGGGTATAATATATGAGTGACATTGTGGGTAGAGTGGGTGCCAAGATTAGTCCACATCGAAAATATTTGATTAAATAATTCACTCGGTGAAGTATGTCGTTTTCCTGACAGATACCAAACCGAAGGTAGAAACTGACCACTTTTACATTAGCTTTATCTATGTTTACCAATAACTATGGCCGATTCATTTTCAATGAAATTAAGGTTACAAATAATTAAACTTCAACGGCACACCTTACTGCCGTGTTGGCGACCAAGAAATGTTGACAGCAGGACTAGATCCTCTACTAAAGAAGGCTTCGTCCTTTTCACTGAAATATCCCACAATGCATTGCCGGCGACCTTTTTGTAAGGCTTTGCAACACTAAAGCGCTGAACTTAATGTAAACATCGATTTTGGTATCATGGAGAGATACTCAGAAACTCTAGACAAGAAGGCTTTTGTTTGAAATTATCTGTTATGGGAGGTGAGGATACTTACCATATTGAAAAGTCTCAGTTTAGTGGCGATCACATTAACTTCCCCAATGTTTCCTTCAGACCCAGACTTGGTGAACTACTTGGTATTTCAACCTAGTCCGTTTTACACTTTGAAGGACTTTCAAAATTATAAGAGTCTCAAAAGTAATGACGGTTTTGTTTGTCGATGGGTTCGTGACGTTTATTCTGTGGACGTCATGTTAACAAGGCGAGAGTCATGCAAGTTACACTAGTGCGAAATAGTTCCTATACCCCTCACGGGTTGGACACGGGTGGTCACACCAGTCATCACGCGTTCGCCATGCCAGACGATGAGTGTGTAACAAGCGAGCAACCAGTGTCTGACGGGTTGGCCACCAGTGGCTCACACGTGGTCGACCTTAACGGATAACCGAGTCTCTGGTCATCCAAGTGAGGAGTTACTTCCCTTCAATAAGAGAAGTTATAAGTTAGTTGGATATAGTGGATGTCCCCCCCCCCCCCCCCCCCCCGAAATGTTGCCATCAAATGTTGCAATGAGTAGTATGACGATTTAATTAAATGTTGACTTCGTGACATGTATGATTTTGTGAAATGTTGACTTTGCTGATATGTTCATTTTGTGAATTATTGACTTTGGTGATATGTTGTTTTTTAAAATGTTGACTTTCCATATATACATACGGAAAAAAGTTACCCCCACGATTTTTCAGCTGCAAAAGTTGCCTGATAAGAAAGTAGGCGATGCTGTTATAGAAATAATCGTATGGTTTGATAAAAAGCAGTTTAGTGAAGAACGTTTCATCCTGATAACGGTTCGCATCTTTTGGATATTTGCATTCATAAAATTGTTTTGGTTTTATGTAAAAAAACAAGTTACATTATTCTGACAAAAGAAAGTTGTTATTGGTAGTTGTAATGTGGGTAATTCAATTCTTACGAGCCCTTAGGTCAAACTTTAGTATCAAAATTTTAGTCAAAAGTCACTATTTAGATGTCTAATAATCTTCAAAGTCGCAAATTCTCAACAACAGCAACATGCAATGAAACATTTTTAATAACAAAAGATGGTCAATGTCAACTGTAATGACCCCTAGAAATCAATGAGAAGTGTTTGATTAACAAATTGAACTCAAAAGAATCCAAAGATTATCCCAAAATCGTATGTTTCCAGTCATTCGTCGATAATTGACAATATCTGTTGAAAAATGGTATGCCATTTCAACGATCAGTTACTTCCTTATTTTATAAGATAAGAGATGATTTGATGTGTGGAAGTCGAGTCGGTAACACAAATGTTGTTTTTGATGCCTGAAACCCATTGTCTATTGCATAGTTAAGGCACTACAGTCATACTTATTTTGGGTGAAATTTCAGTACCATAATAAATTCAATCGTAATTCCATAAAATGTCTAAATGGGCGAACTTTCTTTGAAGAAATGTTTACAAAATCAACATTTTTATGGTAAAGAGTCATAAATTTATTCACGGTACCGTAACTTTGCCATAGCATAATTTTTTAGTTTTCGAATTTAGGGGGTGCTTAACTTTTTTCCGTATGTATATTTTATATAAAACTTGATATGACAGTTGATTTTGAAGGATTTGTAAAGTTGCAGACAATTTTCTGATAAGTAAGATAAATATAGTAGCGTGTGCAAATTAATAGATAAAGAAGGCAAAATGAACCGTACATACATGTAGTAAACGCTGAACATAAATGTTTGAAAGCTATAGTATCAGTTAAAATCAAATTTAGCTATGTTAATAGTTAAAACTTAAAAAGTTACATTCTGTTACAATATGAAATGAATACTACTGGTTTACCTGTTCAAAGAAGGAGAAGGAAATGTGCAATATGACGAATACACCTCACTTCGTTGTTAAGCTTCCTTTAAATAATGCAATGGTTTATGACCTCTTGTTTTCCTCCTATATTCAGTGTGTCTATAAGTAGCATATATGGCCTCAACATAAATCAGCCACTTGTTGATTGTCACTCGACGAAGAGTTCCACTTTACAGTAATCAGTCTGTTTCAAAATATATTAGCTGTTATAAAACTCTTTACTTTGAATTATTTAAGAGCACTAGAGTTCTGTTATGCGAACGCCTACATTCCATATATAAGATACATCCACTGTCATTCTCACCTGATCTACCTGACCTACCTTTTAACTTGAATATGACACTCCCTTAAATAGTTCTAGTCTTACCCACGAGGTTCTGAATCAGCATTATATTTGGCAAATATGCACCTTACATCACTCTGTTGTTCTTCCGCCACACTTTCTTTCGTTACTTTCCTCAGGTTTGATACAGTTTCGCTTCCAAGGCAGTTATCTAAAGTACGTCCACTGTCACAAGCGATTATGTTGTTAATGTCCTCTGCCTCGGGGAATGATATTAATTATTTTCAACGATGTAATTGATGACATTTTTGTCAGAGTCAAAATGTCAACCTACTATTACTTTTTGAAAAAAAACACACATCTTTTTTGTCCCATCTGCATCTCGTATCATTCACACTCCGGACCGCTGAACCCAACCTGTTGACGACTGAACCATTGCGTTAGCGCTGATTGAACCTTTATGTTAGGTCATCTCGTATCATTCACACTCCGGACCACTGAACGCAACCTGTTGACGACTGAACCATTGCGTTAGCGCTGATTGAACCTTTATGTTAGGTCATCTCGTATCAAAGGCCTGAGTTTAATGGTTTGATACTTCATTTTGTTTATATTTTTTTAGCTAAACTAAGGCTAAGACTATTCAGTTATCCGTCTGCAAAAGTAGTTGACGTGTCAT
Organism: Steromphala cineraria; assembly: GCA_916613615.1. Lineage (NCBI taxonomy): Eukaryota > Metazoa > Mollusca > Gastropoda > Trochida > Trochidae > Steromphala > Steromphala cineraria. Next base: position 46,910,867 of record OU744723.1, read on the forward strand.
TGAGAGTCGATCCGATATGTTTACGGTTGTGAAACACATCGCCCGAATGCAGTCAGGGCAGCCTTTGTATATATTGCATGTGAGAACACTAATCAGAATTTCAAGGAAAATCTCAAAGGGTAAAGGGGGGATTTAAATTCTTTATAAGTTAAACGATTATTAGAATCCTTTGTTGAAAATATTTTTTGGTTAGGTTTAAATATATTTTATTCATAATGAAAGTTCGTTGTTGCAAATCTTTGCTCATGGTCTATCGATGATTTAATGTTGACATTATATGTCCCTTCGGTGAGATGGCAGCGATGTATATGTATTTGAGATGTCACGGACCGGATAATCGCTGTCTGGAGCTAGTATTGCCACCTTATACAAAATGATTCAGGCTGACTTTTACCGATCCAACTGTCCAGTTCAGGTGACCCTACAAGGGGTATGTATCTAAAACAGGAGTGTATAGCTCTCTGTGTTACTAAAACACTAAAACAACCACGCCATGGTAAGGAAGTGAGACGAGTGGTTTATATTGAATGCATAGCTATATATATATGATACATTGCATAAGTATGTCATGTCGAGATTAGTCTTCATGGTCTCATCTGTGAGTGTAGACAGTTGTTCTTGTGGTAGTAAGATATTTCTTTCTTATTTCACACATATGCAATCCCTGCACACAAATAATCCCTTTCCCTAAAATGTTTGATAGAATTGATAAATAATATAAAAAAGAAAACAACCAAGAGTTTTCAAAATGTATTTTCTAGTTTCTAGTATTTCAAAGTATAGAGAAATAACTGACTCTTTATTATCAATAACATAGGTAAGCATCTTATACTTGATTTACCTCTGTGTGTATATGTAGAAAATCTAAAGGGCTAAAAGAACAGAACAGAACCTTATTTCACTCAAGTATATGTACAAAGAATATTGGTTACCAGGATAAAAAGTTTGAATAATGGCGGATAAACATGACAATAGCAAGGTTAATTGGTATTATATAATAGACGTTTTGTGATTAAGCAACAGAAATTAGCAAACTTTCGCAAAACCCTTATTCTTTGGCAATAAGTTAATAAAGATATTTTATATGCAGATGGGTTATGATAATTATACTCTTTGATGTACATTTTTCTACACTCATGTAATATTTTACAAATTAACAAATAATGCTACACATCACCAAGGTAATTAGTATGAAATATTTTACAACGTTTTGGGCATAATCAACATTATGCCATCTTCCAACTTCAACTGGGAGTCTATGACAATATGATCTTTACAGAAAGTAAAAATAGATACCATTTGATATTTCCAAATTAGTTTGATAACCTCGTATAACTTACAGTTCTTTGAGATAATCACACAATAAAACAAATGCTGTATGAATGGAGCATTAAGGTAGCTCAGTAAATTACTCTTAGCCAATGAACAGAAAGGTAAAATTGATAATCTATTTATAATTACTACCTGTGTCTCTCATAATATTTTGAATAATTAATGTCAATCAAAGACAGCCCATATCATGAATCATTTTCTAATGAGCTTGGCCTACAGTCAATGATAGCCTACAATTACTGAACAACTTTGATTACAGTGCTTCAATGTTATACTGTTAATTCCTTTGTAAATAAATCATTTTCTCTCAAATATTTCGAAATACCTTACATTTTAAAAATGTTCAAACAGAGGAAAAACTCATGTTAAACGTTTTTAATTATAGCAATTTCGGACACCGTGGGTTACATGTGGTCGTGAAGGATCATCCAAAGCCCCGCCAGATTTGACGTAACAACGTCCATCTGTCAAAGAGTCAAATGTTGTGCAGTCGGTTGTGGTGGACCAGCTCTTCTGACAATCTTCCAAAGTATCGTGCTCTTGCAAACTCAAATTTGGATAATCAATGCTCACCCAAGGAAATTTTGAATAGGAATTGCTGTATGATGTGCAACCTAAAACGTAAAACGAATTGCAATATGTTCCAAACAAACTTAACATTAATAATTCGTCTTAAACATCATACACACGTACCTTCAATCGGTAAACCTACATCACAAAAAATGAAATACCAAATACAATGGAATCCTTAATCACTACTTCGTTTTTTTAAAATGAATGTTCATTCTTTCCTATGTTTCATATGATTTAAAGATGTTTTCACTAAAATGTGAATGTGCATCTTATTCTGTGACTGTGGAATATCAGGTAAAATAACAACATGATAATCTCCAGCAGAAAATGCGTCTATGTCAACATCGTTTGTTTCTATATTCACAGCTACATTAGATAAACATCAAAATGCAACTTGTTAACGATGAAGTCTATAGCACTCATTCAACTTAAGATAAATCAATTATTATTGATCTTGACGTATTCCTTATTTGAGCATCTTCCTTAAAACTTTGAAACTTTTTATTTTCAGAAAACAGACAACAGATGCAGATGAGCTAACCAAATATTCATTTTTCATATAAACAAGACTACAGCTTACAGACAAAATACCGATTCATTTTTAACTGTGCTGAATATTTGATTAAAACATTTTGAAATGCTTTTAATTTTGTAGTAACTAATAGTTTTTTTCAGGATGGATATGTTTGGAAAGATCAAATATTTGGCGTTCAAAAATCGATTCGAAGTGAGAGAAGTTTTTCACATCGAGAAAGATAATGAAATTCGTCTCTGACAGCATTTTGGTCACAAAGAAGACATCTTCAGTCTTCCAGTGGAATGCTCAACCTGTCTCGATTGGTTATTGATGGTTAGTTGGTGTAAATTTATAAATGGGAAAATGTGTACCTTTTGGCAGAAGGAAAAATTTGTCGGTTTTATAGTAGTTTTCACAAGTACAATTTCCTTTAGAGCCTTTGAAATTTTGGCACTCCAATTTATAATAAATTGTTTACTGTAATATTTTCTACATATCAGGCAAGCCGAGGTGTTGAGCATTTCGACAGCCTCATAAATACATAATATAAACCACAGTTGTCTAAGACATGTTTCACAAAACGCGGCCATGGGATTTTACTTGTACTGTCTGTTGAGTCTGTTAATTGTAAGCAAAATATTCTTTTTGGTGATGTTACCAGAGAGAGGAAAGACTCGTCAAACTTCATTGCTTAATAACCCGCTACTTGGCTCCTGATAAGGCAGGTTTGACCAGTTCTGTATGGATTTATGTTGGTTACTTCCTCCTTTTTATTTAAGCGATTAAAAAGATTTCAGAAAGATTCTCACATTTTCGCACATGTTATATTGTTGTTAAGAGAGAATACTGTTAAGCTGGATTTGTTAAACGGAAGGCTGATTGGGCTTTCTTTGATGAACTGTACAGGTTTATCTTCTGTTTGGTTGACTTAGGTATCTTACTTGTAATGGAGTGTAGCATCATTTCGGAGAGAAAATATCTAGAATTAGAGTTAACTTATTGAGGTATTAATCTGAACCTGAACATTCCTTTCTGAAATGGATCATTTAATGTCATAAGGAAAGTAATTATATAGTTCAGGTTTTGACATTTCTTTTCATTTCATATATTCATCATATATAGATATATATTTTTTGTCTTTCTTCATATTCAGATTGTCCTTAAAATTAAATGCACTTGTTTCATCAAGCTAGATATACCAATTGTGTATAGTTTGTTTTGGTATATAACCAATGTCTAAAATCATGTTTTATATTAAGACATTTTAATCTGAGTGACAGTGTTACAGAATATTGAAGGGATGTAAAGTTAATTCCGTTTGTTGGTGATTCTAAAAATCTTTCAAGTTAACATTCAATCAGTCACTTTATACCTTGATATATATTCATTGTTATTGATGATTTCAATCTCTGTTTTCATAGTCAGGTCACAGATGTTTTTAAGCAAGTATGACATTCAATTGATAAGTCAATTAAGATAATTGTTCTGTCTACCATAAAAAATCATAACCCTACAACTCATGGAGTGGTTCTTTAAATTCGTGAGATATAAAAAGGTTTATGACGGACACGGTAGGGGAAAACAGGTGACATCATTGATGGATGTCGAGAACACACCCTTTAATAAATTTAACTCAGAGAGCTCAAATAATGGAATATAAAATCAGAGTGAAGAGGAAAGTTGATGTGAATATGAAGGTCACTTTATAGTACATAGAACTACTGTTTATAAGTAAACCTTGTCTTAGAAACATACATGTCTAAAGTGTGTTTGCCCAATAAAACCACACATACAAAAAGTGTCAGTATTTGGTGTTACCCCTGTGAACAGAATGGTTCTATCAAAACGAGTCTGACTGTTTGTGAGATATTTTGATATGAACTTTGGTTTCAATGTTTCTGTTATCAACCAGTGTGTTTTAAGAAAGAAAGCTTACAACACCTGCGTCTAATGGCAGTATGGTGAAACGTTCATGTAGCGACAGAAAGTATCAAGTGAAGGTAGTACAATGAAACTGGCGACTTCTAAAGATGTCAGGGTCGGTCATAATCAAAGATTAAAGTGTAAAAAAAGTACAAAGTATTTTACTCCGGTAAGTTATGGTTTTTGACACTTTAAAAGGAAAAAATAAGTAACCTAACACCAAAGCATTAACGGTCCAAGCACAATGATAACTATTATCTATTGTCTAAAAATCATCAGCACAACGATAAAGTTTAAACTTAATCTATTTATCAATAGTACCACGTTAACATTGGATATAGTATCTATTTATCAATAGCACTACGATAACAGTACCCTCATCAGTCTGTCTCAAATACAAGCATAACCTCATGTCTATGCATAAATATCATACAAATCAACAACTATACCTTTAACTATACTATAGGTTGAAACAAACATGTACTGCGATAAATATATCTGTATACATAATTGTTCATCAATTCCTTCCTACATTGGAAAACATACAAATATTGTTCCACACCTCAAACACTTTAAAATATATTTCTTCATTTTCCTCTAAACGTTCCAAGATTCATAACTTGTAAACGAATATCAAATGTCCTCGCTAGAGCTCACCAATCAATTTTCTGGATCTGTGTGAAGAAAGACAAACCAAGGCAGATTTAAATCACTCTTTATGGCTTTATAACTGGAAAATATTGTTGTCCTTGTCTAGAATCTGCACATTATATCTGCATCGATATTAGTTACTCATTTACAATATTCATGAAAATGCTTTCTATCCTAATGTCAAAAGCCAATAAAAGCTTTATAGTATTTCTAGTATTTACCACACTCTCATTACAGTAAAACTTCAATGATAACCATACTCATAAACTAATAAAGACATATAAATGTGTAAGTGTGCAGGTATTCATACCCCTATCTTAAGAGCTGTAAATTAAAGTTTTCTAAGCATTTGATATTGAATGACACATATTATAAATATTAAATGCCTCAATGCTTAAATCAATTTGCATCTATGTACTATGTCATTTTCTAGTTGCATCAGTGACTTAGTTTCAAGTTGCTTGAAACGAAATGAAGTTCTGTTATATATACGTTTGAAGTCTGAAGGTGTTCAGAAATTATTAGTTTCTCTGAAATGACACTTCTGTATTGTTTTTTACTGTTTTGCACATATGTGACAAAAATGTCTGTCGGATTAGACGGATTAGACATAAGACAGCCATATGGTGCAAGGATGTGCACGCTGATGTGTCTTAGATTTGGAAGATGTCAGCAGCCAATGTTTTTGAAACAACAACTTACTTGCATATTAAGAGGAACTCCAAATCCGAATACTTCGCTGCTTCTTGATGTTTTAAAGGTAAGTTATAAGGAAGGTTCTAATGTGTGAGGTATGAGGTTACAATTTACTTCAGTGTCTTTTATTAAGCATAATAAACATGATATGAATATAAAACAATCACAAAAAGGTAATACTTGGATCCAAGATTATTTTTGACATATCAACTACAATGTTCAAAGTATCAAGTTGTTATCAAACAAAGTATTTGTATTTAAGTATGACATTTTAAGATTAAATCAATGTATTGAAGTGCATCAGTCTTTAAAAGAACTTTTGTATCAATATCGATAACATTGATACAGTCGATATCCAGCCCTGTATTTTGAATATCCATCATCTGTTCCTGAATTGGCTGCGTAAATGAACTTGCTCCATAACTTTTACCCTACACAAAACTTATCAGCTTTCCTCTTACACTTTGAACTCTCTTCACGAAAATAAAAAATATTATCTCGTCCATTTTTCTTTTTGTCTACCTTTTGCTCCTTTTCATAATCCTCTATCATCTTTCAGAGTCATAGTTAAACCACCCGTTTCTTTTTGTCATGTCCATAGAATTGTTGCATATCCACCTCAGATCTCGGAAAGAGTAAAGTTGTGAGGTTCCACCTAAAATCTAAAAGAGTTATGTGTGAGGTTCCACCTAAGATCAAAAGTGTGAATGTATGAGGTTTCGCCTCAGATATAAAAGAGTAAATGTGTGAGGTTCCGCCTCAGATCTAAAAGAGTAAATGTATGAGGTTCTGCCTCAGATTTTAAAGAGTAAATGTGTGAGGTTCCACCTAAGATCCAAAAAAGTGAATGTATGAGGTTTCGTATCAGATCTAAAAGAGGAAAATGTGTGAGGTTCCACCTCAGATCTAAAAGAGTAAATGTGTGAGGTTCCACCTCAAATCTAAAAGAGTAAATGTGTGAGGTTCAGTCTCAGATCTTAAAGAGTAAATGTGTGAGGTTCAGTCTCAGATCTAAAAGAGTAAATGTGTGAGGTTCAGTCTCAGATCTAAAAGAGGAAAATGTGTGAGGTTCCACCTCAGATCAGAAAGAGTAAATGTGTGAGGTTCCACCTCAAATCTAAAAGAGTAAATGTGTGAGGTTCAACCTCAGATCTTAAAGAGTAAATGTGTGAGGTTCCACCTCAGATCCGAAAGAGTAAATGTGTGAGGTTCCACCTCAAATCTTAAAGAGTAAATGTATGAGGTTCCGGCTCAGATCAAAAGTGTGAATGTATGAGGTTTCGCCTCAGATATAAAAGAGTAAATGTGTGAGGTTCCGCCTCAGATCTAAAAGAGTGAATGTGTGAGGTTCTGCCTCAGATTTTAAAGAGTAAATGTGTGAGGTTCCACCTAAGATCCAAAAAAGTGAATGTATGAGGTTTCGTATCAGATCTAAAAGAGGAAAATGTGTGAGGTTCCACCTCAGATCTAAAAGAGTAAATGTGTGAGGTTCCACCTCAGATCAGAAAGAGTGAATGTGTGAGGTTCCACCTCAAATCTAAAAGAGTAAATGTGTGAGGTTCAGTCTCAGATCTAAAAGAGTAAATGTGTGAGGTTCAGTCTCAGATCTAAAAGAGTAAATGTGTGAGGTTCAGTCTCAGATCTAAAAGAGTAAATGTGTGAGGTTCCACCTCAGATCAGAAAGAGTAAATGTGTGAGGTTCCACCTCAAATCTAAAAGAGTAAATGTGTGAGGTTCCACCTCAGATCAGAAAGAGTAAATGTGTGAGGTTCCACCTCAAATCTAAAAGAGTAAATGTGTGAGGTTCCACCTCAGATCTTAAAGAGTAAATGTGTGAGGTTCCACCTCAGATCAGAAAGAGTAAATGTGTGAGGTTCCACCTCAAATCTTAAAGAGTAAATGTGTGAGGTTCCGGCTCAAATCAGAAAGAGTAAATGTGTGAGGTTCAACCTCAGATCTAAAAGAGTAAATGTATGAGGTTCCGGCTCAGATCAGAAAGAGTGAATGTGTGAGGTTCCACCTCAAATCTAAAAAAAGTGAATGTATGAGGTGTCTAAATTAAAGATATAATTAGAGCATTTCATCTAAACGACATTTGTCATTTTCTAATGTCCTACAATTTATAAAATATTACAAACAAAACTGGGGTTGCAAAAGGGCTTTTTGAAGAATACATCTTAGTAATAAGTACATGAATTCAAAAAGCTTAACATCTGCCATTCCAAATACTATTTACACAGTGGGTGATGGATAGGCTTCTTGTACCATTTCTTAAAATGTGTTTTTATGAAAATCTGCAGACCAGGGTTTTATACTTCAGAAAGACTTGATATGCAAAACAGAGGCAAAAGAGGAGATAATTCTACTTTACTCTCATGCAGGACTAAAACGATGTGTAAACAGTGAAACACGAGGAAGCAACGTCAGTAAGTGAATATAAATCATTTTCGGGACAGTTTAGCTGGTTTTTAAACTAATAACTATGTGAAAGGGCAAAGTTAATTCTTAGAATGTCATTGAACATGCCTGTTATCTGAATATCATATGTGTTTTCATACTCAAGGAGCTACCTATGAACAGCTGTACTAAGTTGCTTCAGGTGCTTTAAATGTATCAATTTAATTATTACATTGAATGAACAAAAAATATTCGTAAAGAGTAAAGTAATCATGTATTAGGCAGTTAGAAAACTTAAGTTATCAATTTCTCTTACATATGATTTGAACATTCCAAAAGCCTGAATCATATTGAAAAGGAGTGACTACCATTTAACACACTTATTTAATGTGTAAGGTGTAACCATTCAAATCAATTGGTAACATTGTCACGAATATAATGATTAGTTGTCATGCCTAAATGTTGCTATACTTGAATAGTTTTTAAGTATATCTTCCATATATTAACATCCATTATATTTCAGTGACTCCTTCACAGTTTTACATCAATGTACCTCAAGACCTGAAAAGATCCACATGCACTGTTAATTCCATGCAAGAAAGCTCCATACATACGAACATTATTTATATTCTGCTCAACTGCAAGGTGTACGAGTCAAAGTGCTTCATGCAGTTAGGGTTCTTGGACATCTCCACCAGAGAACTAAGTAATAAAACCTTGGATTTGTGTGAGAGACAGGAGTTCCGGAGACAGATCTTCTCTGGTCCCTGTGTCAACAGCAACGACAGGTGCTTGTACAGTACCAACTGTGGTTACAACTTTCTTCTCACTATCTACAGTGAACCAGATCTCTCCATGGAGAAAATAAGCAAGGACTTTACCATTCGGAAGTTTGGGTGCGTAGACATTATTATGCTTGCCAAAACTCTGTTCACACATACAATATTGTTTTGATAGCAGGGGTAGTTGTTCATAGCTCAAAGCCACAGAGAATTTATTTTTAAAAATATAGATAGCGGTTTACAATTCTCTGTAAAACTGACATTTTGCTTCGATTTAAATAAACCTAAATCGAATGGAAATTACCATGTTAACTATGTTACACATTTCAAATATTTCATTATTTAGTTTTAACAAGTATATATCTTTCAACATGCTACCGTTTGCAGAAATGGCAAATTAACAAAGGGTTCCAATTACATTTAAGCATTGTTTTCATGAGTCATGCTTGTGTAATCATGACCGGCTGTTAAAAACAGTTAAACTATGGTTTTGGTTCTTTCCTTTTAGTAACCAATGCGAAAATGATATTGGACACTAAAATTCGTCCTTAGTCAATTTTGTTTTTGCAGGTTCTACCGAAACCTGGTTTTGACCCCATTATACCTTTTGTTATTATGTAATTTTGATATAAAGCAAATTGCATCATTACATAAATTAGATATACAACTAGCCTTCATGTCAGTTATTCAGTTCGTAGACTGTTTAGGATAAGATTTTAAGATTTGATTTTTAATTCATGTTAGCAATCAAGAATTCGGACTGTCTAGCGTGATAACATAATATTGGCTTTCAGACTTCGGGGCACCAATTCAAATTGTGGAATGTCTAGTAAAAATATAAAAAAACATATATGACTTCGAGTCAACAAATGATTACACATATTGGGTGAGAGAGTTAATGCTTAAAGCGCAACTCCTGGGTGAGTTTGCTCCAACTTCGTTCATTTTCCTCTACAATGCTTAGCATGTACATTTCACGGACGTAAAAATCGCATTGATAAGTTATAAGCGATCAATTCAATACACTTTTTTGCCATCACAATCAAGTATATTTCATGAAAATCATAAACGAAAAACTGTACTGTTTACTTCACTTTTTAAAGGTGTCGGCCATTTTGTTTTTTGGAAAAGACCAGGAAAATCTTGATTGTTGCCAATGGAATGTGTGACGTCAACTGTGGAACGCACAGCGTGCAAAATGGCGTCTGTCGTATTATTAGCACTGACAGACAAATAAACACTGAGGGTTGTCGACAAATCTATGTAAAAACGTGTAATATGTCTGTACATAACTTTCTGAAGCAATAGTAAAAAGAAACAAGCCCAAAGTTGACGATAAAATTTGATAACTATTGTTGCTGACATAGGGCCTTTTTTCTGAACGTGTAGAGGTACAGTTCAAGCTGAAACAACAATCCGTATGCACCTCAGAAAATATATTCCTGTACAACATTCTAAATTCAAATGTTCTTTATTTTGTATATGTTATTATTTTAGTATTCAACGAAATTCTTAATTGTACGATGTTTCAGCTTCGCACATTTGCATAACAATTACATGATGAGCACAATGAAATACTTACAAAATGTCTTGGCCCTATCAACATCCAAAAAACTTCATTCCCCGCAGCAAGCACATTTTGACCGCAGCCAAACATTCAAATCTCGTGCAGTATATTAAAATCCGGAGAGCTTTGTAATGTAATGCTACTGATCTGGACCATGAACCGGACCACATCCGAAATCTGTACTGACTTAAATCTGTCTGTAACAACTATATATTAACCAACCCGGAAGTGAATCCCTTCAATGGAATCATACAGCAAAACATTGCGATTTTCAGTTCAAATACATTTCGGAAAACATAGTTTTTTTTCACATAAACAATTTCTAATGTATGTGGGTTTGTTTATCATTGAAATGGCGTCTTTTGTTTATGTCTCTTTGTAGTTTTATTTTGCAAAATACAGCACAATACCAAAGTCCGGATTAGAGAGTCTACTTCCACAGAACACCGACAGGAAATACCAAGTTATAAGAAATGTTTAGTTTGTTTTACATTATAGTATAAATAAAGAAAAGTTTTCAAACTTAATTGTTATGAATAGCATTGCAATGTCGTAACAGGTGGACGTGAAATCGTCAAGAATATCCTTCAATAAGTTTACAATTTCACTAAATATCTATAAATATCATATTACTTACCGATCATGTTACGATATGCAAAGTCTTTATCTAATATATTATGAAAATAAAATTTCAATTGATAATATCTGCATTTTATAGGTGTTTTTATCAGTAATTGATATATGATATCAACGTTTCTGTCAATAATACTGTAATTCAGAGTATTGAAAGTAAAAATAGATCTTCAATTTTGTCTATGTTAATAAGGTGCTACTCTGCTGTAAGCTGTGAAATATAAAACAAAAAATATTCAGATTCGTTTATTAAATGAATATCATATATAATATTATTATAGAATTATTAGAATGTTAGAAGTATTTATTAATATCAACATTTTTGCAAACATTAAATTTGAAAAGTTTTGATTGTGATATTTTTCCTCAAGTCCCATCCATGTCACAAATTGTTTATGCATGCAGGGAAATATTTAACAATAAATATTTTCAGATGTTGGCGCCTTCTCATAGCTAAACTTCTGGGGATATGCACATAGCATTCACAATTTATTTATATTTCAATTTTGTTTTATTGCTGTTTTCCTAATTGTGGACTCTATTGAGCATTGCCGGTAAGATAATATAATATATAATATAATATAATATTAATATTAAAAATCGAAATGAATTCTGAATTAATACATGCACATCCATTTGATATTGATGGAATAAAATTATCCTTTATAATCAATAAATATTTTCATAATTGTTTCAGACCTCTTGGTAAAGACCGAATTGTTAATAAATAAAATGTTTTTGAATTTAACATAAACAAGATAATTTACTGATGAAGTGATTTTGTATATCAAATTAATACTTTTAATGGTCATTTTTTTTTTTCAAAGTTCAAAATTAAATAAATAAACGTTTTCCAGAAAAGCAACTGCAAATATTTATACCTGTAATTATTACTTTGATTGATTGCTCAAGAAAATATGACATATTTTAGTTTGAATAATGACAATTAATGATTTAATTATATTAAAACAATGTCACATATCAGTTAATCATGGAAATATTCATTTTAACATAAATAAAACATATAAATTATCTTTGTCCCAGAAATCACTGGATAAATATAATTTTTTTCAGTTACATTTATTTCCAAATGAATATTGCCATTTAATGTTTCACATAAAACTATTCTTGAAGGATGGAACATAATCTTCCATTTAACATCAATAAATGTATTTATTATGTTTGCGTGAGCTTCAAAGTAAGTAAATAGTAAATGTTTATTTAGTGAGTGATGCCAGATCACGATTTTGTAGTTGGATAACAAAATAATTTGATTTAAAATTTGATAAATCTTATTTACAACGTATATTTTCGTACAGTGATATAAATGGGACTATATATAGTCTATATGCCGTTTATCAAGAAATGCATGCGTTGAAAACGAACCAAAGGCTAAATCAAGGCTAAATATTGAAATATTTTCACACATGCATAAATAAGTTTAATACCTAGTAGGTAAATGAAAGATTCCATACAGATGATAACATATAAGGAAAAAAGACACAACGACTAACTCACCAGAGGCAAACAGTGCAGCCCACAGGTTTTCCAAGAATGACATTGTCAATATACCGGATAATCCTTTACATAAAATTTCCCAAAATAAACATATAGCTTTTCCTCCACTTAGAATATCCTTTAATATAATTGATATTAAAATGTAATCACTAAAACTTTGTTTGATGGGCCAATATCGACAAGAACATGATCACTGAAATAAAACGTGGTGTTGTTTACGTTAGTAATGGCGGCTACGTCATTCTTGTTTGACGTAACTTCCGGTAAAATCTAGGAAAAAACACAACATTATAATTTTTAAAATCGCAATTAATCACTTTAGTGATTAGTTTAAAATTATAATGACCTCACGTAAATTCATAATAAGAACTATATATCAAACATGATCATAAATGTACAGTTTGGCTTGGATAAATTAGTCTAAATTATCTGGGAGTTACGCTTTAATGCCGCTTGGGCAATATTTCAGCAATTAGCGGTGGATAAACAAATTGGGACCGTGAAGGACAATCACTTGAATATCATTGACTTTCAGACATCACATCAGCAATTCAGTATGTGGACTGTCAAAAAAATATATGTAAAAAGTATCTGGTTTTGGACTTCGGTTCAACAAATGATAACACATATTGGGTGATTGAGTGAGTTAATACTTAATGCCGCTTAGTGTTATTACCACCAGTAGAGGCAGGTACACATATTGGGTCCCTGAAGGACAATCACATGAATATCATTGACTTTCAGGCATCACATCAGCAATTCAGTGTGTGGACTGTCTGGGACCAGGAACATATTCTGTATAACAAGAGGGAAAATGACAATCATGACTATGGTCAAACAACGTGGACAGACAGAGCTGGAAATAACCACATCCAGAGTGAATAACATTGGTTTCGGTTCTGTGAGAGATTTGGTGTTCACTGGAAGAGACCATGTTGGTCAATATATTCTTAGTAATAAATTCAGTATAATTTTACTGTCACTCGACATAAAGGGACATCGAGTCAAGGTGGAATGGTCTGTTAAGTATGCAGCACAATCAATTACCATATTTGCTGGGAATGTTTTATTAAGTGGCAGAAAACTTCACCAGCCGTTCTGTATTTGCAGCCTTGACTATCTGAATACAGACCTTAAGAGCCTGAGTAATATATCCGTGAAATAAACAGGTGACTGTCTTCTCCTTTATAGTTTAACAGGCATAAACATAATACAGGTATTATTGTAGAAAAACTCATAAAAAACACTATTTGTGAAGACTATCTTTATTTTGGATCGAATTTAAAACCAGGTATATCGATATGGGTACGGGTGACAACGATACAAAAAACATTAAATGATTATTTACTACACTTTTTTAACGTTGATTGGCTCTTGTGTGATGCAATTATTCCTGCAATAGTCCATACTTCCGACTTAAACGTTTGTTTGCAATATATGAAACTTCTGACGTTTCGTTGTCTATTTTACGTTTTTGTGTAGAGGAAAGATATCTATGTTGCTTTTCCATGTTTATTGTGGATCCCACGTTTTTCTGCGCGGTAGGGCAGTGTTGTTCAGTATGTTTGTATATTTTATAAACTTTTTTTATCCTAAAATTGTCATTCATTAACCTTATTGCTTATAGATGCATGTACATGTATATTAGATATGACATACTTAAATATTTGTGTAATTTGTGTTTTACGTAGATTCAAATTCGAATTTAAATACATGAATTTGAATACATACAAAATTTAAAAGTATTACTGTGTCTGTTATCTTGTAAATATACTACTCAAACAAAGAAACGCATAGGTAAAACAGATTCAATTATTTAGTTATAAGAATGGTGACAAGAGTTTGAAAAACAGTTTTAACGTGAACTGTCAAATGTAAATGACGTGTCAAAAGGTCAAGGTCACTTAGCAGTTAATATCAACACCAAAAAAGGTCATTTTTACTTGGCGTCCCAGAGAAACCCTGTTAGAATATCTGTAAATGTTCTGATTTTCTTCCAAAAATCTCCCTAGCATGTTACATAAGTAACCAAGAGAGAAAGTCGAATCCCAGATGGGCGTGGTCATCCAAAGACGTCATTACCCGGGACAATCAAGTGTTATTCAATCAAATTATTGCCAACATCTTATCAATGTATCTAGAAATACATTGCACGTGTGGTACATCCCATCAAATTTATCAGTGACATAACAACAGTTCATACAGATGGCCTAGCTTGACAGTGAAAGGGTTGCGGAAGGAACACGGCCGCTCGACTGGAAATGTCAGAGACACAATTTACATTTGCAGACATCAGTAAGTTGGTTTCAAATATATTGTAAATTGTCTCTCCGCACATTCAATTCATTCATGTACATGTATAACAAATGTTTTATATTTACTGTATCTTTTATCTATCAATTCAGACATTGTAGTTGCTTGATAAGTGATGGTAACGTCATACATCATTATTGATTTTCCAACTGAGGGGAGTTTGAAACAATAGTTTTGTATCCATGCAGATAGTTGAAAATGAGTATCTTGTGAAGTCATGAAAAGTATTAAAGTGAATTTGTCACACGGTGTTTCAAACAGGTGTTCATTGGCTGATGTATCTTAGTGCAAATAGCATGTCATTTGAGTTTCGTTTTGACGTCCATAAAGTAACTCCAGAGGTACTTACAGAGGATAACGAACTGTCCATTCTCAAACCATATTTCGTGATCGGCTCGTCACTGGTCCTGAATTTCGTTACTTGGCATGGTTCAATAGAAAGTTGGGGTCATAGAGATTGTTTATTCGGTAAAGGGGCCACAGGCCCATTATACAATGCAATGAGTACAACAAAAGTTAAGCTTACATGAAAAATGTAAGAAAATCTGAAACTCACATAAATATATGACCCCAACATGTAAGTTTGGGTCATATATTTATGCGAGTTTCAGATTTTCTTACATTTTGATTAAAATAATCTCTATAACTTGTTTGAGAAAAAAATATGCACATTAACATTGCCTTAGTGAAAATAACACATATGACTCAAATATAAAATTGTTTATCACTTATGAAAAACAATATAGAGAAAAAAAAAAATATTCTTTTTGACATTTTGACCCCTTGTCACTTCAACAAATTTGTTACCGTTATCTGTAAGGTAAGACATACAAATATGTTAACGCATATGTTAACCATATGTAGTGGAATTTCGTTTTTATTAATTTTGTTTTGGCAATGCAAAGAGGCATCAAAGACATTCCAAATAACATGATATTTGCAGAAGAATATGCAGGTACGCAGCTGAATACCCCTTGGAGTTTGTTATACGAGGGCATACCAAATGATTCATAACACCATTTAATTTATAGAAGAGTTTGATTTGGTTTGGTGAACAGCCATTTTTATTGTTATCGGGACCGCTCTTTACGAATATAGCTTAAGACATCCTGTTTCTGTCGAAATGGGAAGTCGATTGCAGATATCTGTCCTGAAATCTTTCCTGAGCTAGTCATCGTGTCGAGACGCAGCTTATTACTTCCCCTGTTCATGAATATCTCCTGCTTTGTTGAACTTTCCTACTTTCCTCTCAAGTTTTCAATATTCACTTTCGTGGCAAACTGTAGGCAACACATCAACGAGAACACAATTTGTATCAAATATTGTATTGTACTTTTTGATAAATCCGATCTTCACCAATAGTTTAAGGATAAGCATAAATGTAGGTGAGTTTATGTGTAAATTGTATTCTCTACCCACAGAGCTAGCTCAGCCATACCCGAACAAGCCTCTGTTCTTATTAGCCAAATACATAGGGTAGAAAGGTAGTAATCTGATTGGAGGCAATCAAAGTTAGTTGTGCAATCAGCGAGGCAGTTTCAAAAACTGTCATTCGCAAAGCCTCGGTCATTTCCGTTGCTTCGGCATAGTTATCAATGAAATTTAACATCCAGAGGAGATTACTCTTCATTTAATAAAACATCGCGTTTTACCTTTTCTTACTTTTTGTAGTTTAAATAGTAAAATAAAATTTACCATAAAACAAATAGTAATATACAGTACTATCTTGTAGAAAACCTATCCATATCTGATTTTTCAAATATTCCCACCTCCCACTATTAATGGAAATTAGTTATAAAGGCATGATCTGTTCATGTAACTTTACGACCTTAAAGGCTGGTTTCAGTCAAAGGTATCCAAGACGTGTTGGCTGCAAATAAAAAGTTTCAACTTTTTGCCGAAACAGCAATCTGCCTGAACCCTTGATCTTGGCAAATAAGAACAGAGACTAGGTCGCACTTAGCTGTCTCTGTCGGGAGAGAATTGTGTGATATCCGTCTTTTGATACTAAAGTATGTACCTGACAAATTGTTCGTCTTTTAAATAATGTTGTTTGATTTGTGTATGAAATTATAGTTCTGTTTAAAAGGGACTTTTAACAATTTGGCATACCAAGCAAATTATACAAAAATTTACTTCTACCACGGCACTTCCTTATTGAATACCCACGCCTTGAAAAGCAGTGTTGTTCAAGCATTAATAACATCCCAGGCATTGTCAGACGTGTAAGTTTCGTGTTGTGTGTTGATCTTATGATAATGATTATAACAATAATGACACCTCTTAATTGTCCTGGTTACATTGTAATTGTAATTTGTTGTGTGCCCATGGAACCCGGCAGCGGAAGTTCAAACCTTATCCTTATTATGCTGGGCACCAAGCAAGGAAACGACATCCTCATCTTTTAACGATTCTTGGTATGACGCGGGTTGAATCGAACCCGACCCCTAAGTGACGAGCGGACACTATACCAACTGAGTTACGTCCCAGGACGGGCATGCTATATAAGACAGAGGGAATCACTTTCTAATCAAGCGCTTGTAAAATCCCTAAGGTAACCAACTAACTTCCTATCTCAGTTCAACACAGGCAGAGTTTACTCAGACAATGTGTGCTGTTTATCAAACTAGCTACGACTTGCTGTACTTAGGTAGATTGTTCATTATTATTGAACGCTCTGTTTCTATGACATAGATAAGCAAAAACTATTGATATATTCAAACACATTTCCTAAAATATATTCAAGTCAAGTGTTTAATATATTCTTGTTTTTATTCAAACCATTATTTTGATAGTGTCCAAAATGCAGTCTAAGTAAACCTAGCCTCAATATTATCCGTTTCACTCCTATACTGAGTCTATAATGGCCTAGAAGAGGGTCACGTCATCCCACGTATCGAATTGACCAATCAAAACGCATCTTACCAAGCAATGATAGTCTGTCTTTGCACGTATAACGTTTGAGGGTCATAGGTCGCGGACAGGTCGGCTGACTACTAGGCCTTGATAGACTCAGTATACATGTAGGAGTGAAACGGATAATATTGAGGCTAGGTTTACTTAGACTGGTCCAAACTGCTCATTGCACAAACCAAACTCCCATAGTCAGAGAACAAATTATACAGATAAAGTCCATTGGCTTCCATTTTTGTGTGAACACCTTTAATTCATTTTGTGTAAGAAGGCTAAAATTTACATGATATATTTTTTACTGCTTCATTTAGTTTGAATACAGTGTCTTTTAATTGGAACCATTTATTTTCATTTTCTTGACATCACCTTACATTCTTCCTAAGAACTGCCCCTTTAAGTACTGTTGATTAACGAATTTGACTTCTACAAATCTTTCAGGTTTTACAAATTTCTGTTATGAACATTGGTAATATTAAACATTGTCCATAACAGATTTTTAATATGATTTCATGGAAAATTTGAGCATTGTCAATGTGCTGTTTGCTAGTTTGATATGATTATTTATTTATCACAAATACCACTTATACAACGATGTATAAGTACATTTAATTCCATATGTTGTTGGTGTCGTTCCTTTATTCATTCGAGTGTTGGTCGGCTTTGTTAAATTAATATTTCTTCATATTTCATCATAATGTCAATGATGGTAATTGATAATCTGAATGTCATAATGCAGTTAAAATATTCTACTTTGTGTTGACCAGTGGTCTTGTTACAGATAACCAAAACAACATGTGTGCTCCATGATCAAACGGTTATGTCAAACAGAACTTCAATAGACCATTTTTACCTACATCGAATGTAGACAATCATATAAAATATTAAACAAATTTTATAGATTTTGGTAATGCTCAAATTCTGACAGGTAGGTTTTCATTCGGACTGGTGATGTATTAAAGTTACCTGTTCGGATGTCTTGTTTTGATATTTGGGACTTTTCTACACTCGCTCAACTGGAACGTGCAGATATATTTTAAAAACATTCTCATTGGATAATTTGAATCACACCGTAAGTACACAGAACGAATCTGAAGCAGCAGTATGCAACAGTCACTGAAAGGGCATAATTATTGATGTGGAGCACCAAATTAGAGCATATTTATAGCTCATCAACGTTTAGCCAATTTCAATAACCACAGCCTATTACTGTTTTAACACAAAAAACAATCTGTTGTAGTGGAGTGAATCTATTATGGTTCACAATGACTTTTGTTTCTGAGAATATTTGCATATATTCATTGTTCCTTTATTTAATTCTTTTTTTGTTCTGCGTTTGCTGTTGAAACATAAGTTCAAGTTTCATGTTGAAATTTTACATAAGTCCGAAAAATACGTATTGTAGCTTGGTAGTGTTTTTTATGCATATTGTGTCACTAGAATGTGATATAAAGGTTATACCAAAGATTTCTCTTTTAATGTGTTTAAATCAAAATATTAACACATATCAATTGAACCAGAAATTGACATTCTTCCCTTTTTAAGATTAGGGCTTTCTGGTCAGAAGAATCGACACTATTGCACCGGCCGCTATATCAATGCATGATCTGCACGTGCTGCACGCTTTTTGCGTTCTACCCGGTATCTCTATGCTCCATGCTGAGAAAACAATTGAGTAACTTGTATAATATTTAAACATTCCTAAATTACGTGGTTTTCTTGACAAACCATTGAAATTATCGTTAGCAGTTATAACACAAATGCAATATATTTTTATTTATATACGGATTGATTACAATATTTATTACCCTTTTTAAGGGTTGTGATTTTTCAAATTACTATTTGACTTAAAGAATCAAATTTCTTTGCTCTTGTAATCAGTATTCAACCAATTATTTGCGTTTCTTTTAATGATGACCACTAAAAAGATCATTACAAAGTATATATTTTCTGACATATCAACACATTTAACTGGCACATCTAAAAATATAGTGTTATTATAAATTGTTTCACTCATAAGTGTTCATGTAAGGGCAAAATTTAAACATAAAAACTATGGCAATTTATCTGGTATTGGGAATGATTCACACTGTGCATGTGTGTCACATGTAACGTGTCAATTTCCTCGTTTTGCACGTGCGATCAGACTGGCATGTTTGTAAACTAAATTTTTCCTCAATGATTGGGATATAAACATAATGTGATTTATAACCAATGCCATAAAACATAATGTATTTTGAATATGAGTTAAAGTTAGCGATACAACAATAACAAATTCTGCAACTATAACATCAATTAAAGACGCCACAATCATTTGACAACAGAGTAGATTTTTCAGTTTTCAATGATTTATTTATTTATTTATTTTTTTTATTTTTTTTATTATTTTTTTTTTTAATCAACTTTTTATTCCAGATCCCCTGTTACATTCAGAAGCCTTTGCCCAGGGTAGCAGAGGTTCTGTGTCAATAAAATGGTCAAGAATCAAGATACAGGAATTCTGGTGTTTTTCAATAATTGGACAAGGACATCACATTCACTCACTCATTCACACCTGTCTATCTCACAGAGTATACAAATCTTTATACAATGCATAATCCTAACACATAACAGGACAATTTGGTTTCCACGTTAAAAACTACCTGTATTACTATTCAACATCAACAAGATTATGATAGAGCATCCATTTTTGGTGAAATTTGGCAGACAAAAATGTACATAAATTGCTTGGAGAAATCTTAATCTTAAACAGGAAATAATTTTGTGATAAAATATTGTGTATAATTCTAAACTGAAACCAACACAACTTGGTGTCTGGAGTAGTCTTGATAGGTTTCAAGAATATTTTCTCCCATTCCAACTCTGCAAGAATACATTCCTCCCATTTCATTTTGAACCTTAAGCAGATATCAGATGACCTTAGAATATAGTAGTAGCACTTAGCACCTCTTTTCACAGACATCAGTTTCCGAATGACAGGATTATCATCTAGTTGTTGAAAGGTTCTTGGCTTGCTAATATTCATATTATGCTGATAACTTTTAATTGCTTTGATTATACCATTGTAATGGAGAAAGTTCACATCAAGGTCAAAAGTATATCTAAATTCATCAAGAGAGAGAAATGTTCCATCAGAATTCACAAAATCACGAACTTGACTAACACCTCTGTCAAACCAAGAAGAGCAGAAGAAGACATCTCTACCAACCTTGATGTTGTTGTTATGATGAATTGGTTCAGTGATAAATTCATCAAAAGAAGTTACTTTAATTTTGCGAGAAACTTGTCAAATGCATGGATGCAGTCAAACCAAAAATCATTTTTAGTATCTTTGCAAACATCACCAGGGAAGGCATTCCCAAATACACTTAGATTGTGAAAATTGGGTAGAGCAGCACAGCATAATTGTTTCCATTTTGATGTTAAGCCAGTCTCCAACAATTTTCTAACCCATGATAACTTCAGTGAATTCACATAGCAGAACATTTCAACCATTCCAAGCCCACCTTCTTTGACCGGTTTGCAAGCTACTTCTCTTTTTATCTTATCTGGCTTGCCACTCCATAAGAAGCTAAAAAGAATCTTATTTAATTCTTGGAGGAAGCTGCCAGGAGGGTTTGGGAGAGTAAGGAAAAGATAATTTAGCTTAGAAATTATTAGAGATTTTATAACAGCTATTCTGCCAAGCGGTGTGATTATTCGCTTCATCCATCTGTTAACTATGACGTGATTTATTTTCAACATTCAAATCAGTATTGATGTGTGAATTTTAACTGCAAACAATAAAAACATACAGTGCATTTTTTTAAATACTTTCTTATTGGTAAATTTTACTTTGAAATTGATCTTTGATTAGCGTTCTCAAATCACCATCGAGGTACCTGCAAACCTAACCAAATTTGTATTTGTATAATCCCTTGAACCGCATTGCAACACAAAGTTTGTCTCCATCAACACACAGACCAGTTGGACACTGTACACCATTTTCTTCTGTAAGAATGTCTCTAATGAACTGCCCTGATTTACTGAGATGAATCACTTTATGTGTGTCAAAGTCAGCTACTAGAATGTCTCCTGTACTGGTGGTTGTGATTCCAAATGGATCTCTCAGAGCTCTGTCTCCAGTAGGTGTGTATGTGAATACAATGTCTCCAGACTGTGTAAGACAGATGACAGACTTCAGACCAATGTCCGACACAAGGAAAGTTCCTTCTCTTGTCACATGGATGTATTCAGGATATATGAAGCTCTTTCCTATTCCAGGAAGTGTTGTGAAGGTCTTCAAGATGTTTCCCTGCATATCGATTAGATCCACAGAAGATGGATTATTTGAACCAGCCACCATTGTTGATTGATCCAGAGTAGACAGACCACTGTACTTCTTACTTGTCTGTATTGTAGCCAGGAGTGTCAGGTCAGGAGTCACAGCAACTGTGATGATACACGGTGAGATGTAGAGAGGCACAGCTACCTTACCTTCACTGATAACTGTCATACACCAGGGATTACCAGACACCTTGAGTACACTTGAACATTGCTGTCCTGCTTTAGTGTAACATGACTTCAAAAGGCATCTATAAACATCAGCAAAAAGAGTGACCTTAGTACCAGCAGTGATCATAACCAAACTATCTTCTACCTCGCAACTGTCTCCCACATTTTCTGTATCTTCAATAACTTCATCCAGTACAGGTGTAGCAGTCAAGTCTATTCTGTCAGTATGTTGAATCTTCGCATCCATCTTTCCAATTTCTTTATTTAGATTTTCAAGATTATGTACTGCTTACCTTACAAAGTTGAACTGGTATCCGCCCCAAAATATCTTTCTCGTGATGTTGATTGTCACGTGATCGTACCAGTAGTTATCACAATTTGTCTTTATCTAGGTCAACTTCTACAGTTATCACATGTTATCTATACAGTAAATCTGTCTACATACATTCAAACAATCACTTACATGAATAAGAGCGTGTCGGCGTCTTTCCATAATTGTGTGTCACGAGTTAGTTATTTTATATGATCCTAACAAAAATATTGAATCAGTAAAGATAATAATAGTATTCAGTAATGTCTCTAATGCTATTCCTTTACTACAGAGAGCAGCTTCCACTCAATCAACACAGGTTTGACGATACACGTTAAAACATTCATGCGTTTAAATGTTGGACAAGAGGCTTTCCCTGCAGTAATGATATCTGGAAATTCATATGATCAGTACATCTGAGCATGCCTCTCTGAGCAGGACTTGCCGACAGAGTTATCTCCCTTTACAACTACCATAAGCTCCGTAGTCTATTGCAATTATTGATGTTCACCTTGGGTTGAGTTTGTATCAAAGCCCAGGTATGACTACTTACTGTTGAAAACGAATGAAACAACAACTACTACGATTGTCAATACTCAAATCTTCAAATCTCCTCTTTGACCTTGAGGTGAACATCAAGAATTGCAATAGACTACGGAGCTTATGGTAGTTGTAAAGGGAGATAACTCTGTCGGCAAGTCCTGCTCAGAGAGGCATGCTCAGATGTACTGATCATATGAATTTCCAGATATCATTACTGCAGGGAAAGCCTCTTGTCCAACATTTAAACGCATGAATGTTTTAACGTGTATCGTCAAACCTGTGTTGATTGAGTGGAAGCTGCTCTCTGTAGTAAAGGAATAGCATTAGAGACATTACTGAATACTATTATTATCTTTACTGATTCAATATTTTTGTTAGGATCATATAAAATAACTAACTCGTGACACACAATTATGGAAAGACGCCGACACGCTCTTATTCATGTAAGTGATTGTTTGAATGTATGTAGACAGATTTACTGTATAGATAACATGTGATAACTGTAGAAGTTGACCTAGATAAAGACAAATTGTGATAACTACTGGTACGATCACGTGACAATCAACATCACGAGAAAGATATTTTGGGGCGGATACCAGTTCAACTTTGTAAGGTAAGCAGTACATAATCTTGAAAATCTAAATAAAGAAATTGGAAAGATGGATGCGAAGATTCAACATACTGACAGAATAGACTTGACTGCTACACCTGTACTGGATGAAGTTATTGAAGATACAGAAAATGTGGGAGACAGTTGCGAGGTAGAAGATAGTTTGGTTATGATCACTGCTGGTACTAAGGTCACTCTTTTTGCTGATGTTTATAGATGCCTTTTGAAGTCATGTTACACTAAAGCAGGACAGCAATGTTCAAGTGTACTCAAGGTGTCTGGTAATCCCTGGTGTATGACAGTTATCAGTGAAGGTAAGGTAGCTGTGCCTCTCTACAACTCACCGTGTATCATCACAGTTGCTGTGACTCCTGACCTGACACTCCTGGCTACAATACAGACAAGTAAGAAGTACAGTGGTCTGTCTACTCTGGATCAATCAACAATGGTGGCTGGTTCAAATAATCCATCTTCTGTGGATCTAATCGATATGCAGGGAAACATCTTGAAGACCTTCACAACACTTCCTGGAATAGGAAAGAGCTTCATATATCCTGAATACATCCATGTGACAAGAGAAGGAACTTTCCTTGTGTCGGACATTGGTCTGAAGTCTGTCATCTGTCTTACACAGTCTGGAGACATTGTATTCACATACACACCTACTGGAGACAGAGCTCTGAGAGATCCATTTGGAATCACAACCACCAGTACAGGAGACATTCTAGTAGCTGACTTTGACACACATAAAGTGATTCATCTCAGTAAATCAGGGCAGTTCATTAGAGACATTCTTACAGAAGAAAATGGTGTACAGTGTCCAACTGGTCTGTGTGTTGATGGAGACAAACTTTGTGTTGCAATGCGGTTCAAGGGATTATACAAATACAGATTTGGTTAGGTTTGCAGGTACCTCGATGGTGATTTGAGAACGCTAATCAAAGATCAATTTCAAAGTAAAATTTACCAATAAGAAAGTATTTAAAAAAATGCACTGTATGTTTTTATTGTTTGCAGTTAAAATTCACACATCAATACTGATTTGAATGTTGAAAATAAATCACGTCATAGTTAACAGATGGATGAAGCGAATAATCACACCGCTTGGCAGAATAGCTGTTATAAAATCTCTAATAATTTCTAAGCTAAATTATCTTTTCCTTACTCTCCCAAACCCTCCTGGCAGCTTCCTCCAAGAATTAAATAAGATTCTTTTTAGCTTCTTATGGAGTGGCAAGCCAGATAAGATAAAAAGAGAAGTAGCTTGCAAACCGGTCAAAGAAGGTGGGCTTGGAATGGTTGAAATGTTCTGCTATGTGAATTCACTGAAGTTATCATGGGTTAGAAAATTGTTGGAGACTGGCTTAACATCAAAATGGAAACAATTATGCTGTGCTGCTCTACCCAATTTTCACAATCTAAGTGTATTTGGGAATGCCTTCCCTGGTGATGTTTGCAAAGATACTAAAAATGATTTTTGGTTTGACTGCATCCATGCATTTGACAAGTTTCTCGCAAAATTAAAGTAACTTCTTTTGATGAATTTATCACTGAACCAATTCATCATAACAACAACATCAAGATTGGTAGAGATGTCTTCTTCTGCTCTTCTTGGTTTGACAGAGGTGTTAGTCAAGTTCGTGATTTTGTGAATTCTGATGGAACATTTCTCTCTCTTGATGAATTTAGATATACTTTTGACCTTGATGTGAACTTTCTCCATTACAATGGTATAATCAAAGCAATTAAAAGTTATCAGCATAATATGAATATTAGCAAGCCAAGAACCTTTCAACAACTAGATGATAATCCTGTCATTCGGAAACTGATGTCTGTGAAAAGAGGTGCTAAGTGCTACTACTATATTCTAAGGTCATCTGATATCTGCTTAAGGTTCAAAATGAAATGGGAGGAATGTATTCTTGCAGAGTTGGAATGGGAGAAAATATTCTTGAAACCTATCAAGACTACTCCAGACACCAAGTTGTGTTGGTTTCAGTTTAGAATTATACACAATATTTTATCACAAAATTCTTTCCTGTTTAAGATTAAGATTTCTCCAAGCAATTTATGTACATTTTTGTCTGCCAAATTTCAACAAAAATGGATGCTCTATCATAATCTTGTTGATGTTGAATAGTAATACAGGTAGTTTTTAACGTGGAAACCAAATTGTCCTGTTATGTGTTAGGATTATGCATTGTATAAAGATTTGTATACTCTGTGAGATAGACAGGTGTGAATGAGTGAGTGAATGTGATGTCCTTGTCCAATTATTGAAAAACACCAGAATTCCTGTATCTTGATTCTTGACCATTTTATTGACACAGAACCTCTGCTACCCTGGGCAAAGGCTTCTGAATGTAACAGGGGATCTGGAATAAAAAGTTGATTAAAAAAAAAAATAATAAAAAAAATAAAAAAAATAAATAAATAAATAAATCATTGAAAACTGAAAAATCTACTCTGTTGTCAAATGATTGTGGCGTCTTTAATTGATGTTATAGTTGCAGAATTTGTTATTGTTGTATCGCTAACTTTAACTCATATTCAAAATACATTATGTTTTATGGCATTGGTTATAAATCACATTATGTTTATATCCCAATCATTGAGGAAAAATTTAGTTTACAAACATGCCAGTCTGATCGCACGTGCAAAACGAGGAAATTGACACGTTACATGTGACAAACATGCACAGTGTGAATCATTCCCAATACCAGATAAATTGCCATAGTTTTTATGTTTAAATTTTGCCCTTACATGAACACTTATGAGTGAAACAATTTATAATAACACTATATTTTTAGATGTGCCAGTTAAATGTGTTGATATGTCAGAAAATATATACTTTGTAATGATCTTTTTAGTGGTCATCATTAAAAGAAACGCAAATAATTGGTTGAATACTGATTACAAGAGCAAAGAAATTTGATTCTTTAAGTCAAATAGTAATTTGAAAAATCACAACCCTTAAAAAGGGTAATAAATATTGTAATCAATCCGTATATAAATAAAAATATATTGCATTTGTGTTATAACTGCTAACGATAATTTCAATGGTTTGTCAAGAAAACCACGTAATTTAGGAATGTTTAAATATTATACAAGTTACTCAATTGTTTTCTCAGCATGGAGCATAGAGATACCGGGTAGAACGCAAAAAGCGTGCAGCACGTGCAGATCATGCATTGATATAGCGGCCGGTGCAATAGTGTTGATTCTTCTGACCAGAAAGCCCTAATCTTAAAAAGGGAAGAATGTCAATTTCTGGTTCAATTGATATGTGTTAATATTTTGATTTAAACACATTAAAAGAGAAATCTTTGGTATAACCTTTATATCACATTCTAGTGACACAATATGCATAAAAAACACTACCAAGCTACAATACGTATTTTTCGGACTTATGTAAAATTTCAACATGAAACTTGAATTTATGTTTCAACAGCAAACGCAGAACAAAAAAAGAATTAAATAAAGGAACAATGAATATATGCAAATATTCTCAGAAACAAAAGTCATTGTGAACCATAATAGATTCACTCCACTACAACAGATTGTTTTTTGTGTTAAAACAGTAATAGGCTGTGGTTATTGAAATTGGCTAAACGTTGATGAGCTATAAATATGCTCTAATTTGGTGCTCCACATCAATAATTATGCCCTTTCAGTGACTGTTGCATACTGCTGCTTCAGATTCGTTCTGTGTACTTACGGTGTGATTCAAATTATCCAATGAGAATGTTTTTAAAATATATCTGCACGTTCCAGTTGAGCGAGTGTAGAAAAGTCCCAAATATCAAAACAAGACATCCGAACAGGTAACTTTAATACATCACCAGTCCGAATGAAAACCTACCTGTCAGAATTTGAGCATTACCAAAATCTATAAAATTTGTTTAATATTTTATATGATTGTCTACATTCGATGTAGGTAAAAATGGTCTATTGAAGTTCTGTTTGACATAACCGTTTGATCATGGAGCACACATGTTGTTTTGGTTATCTGTAACAAGACCACTGGTCAACACAAAGTAGAATATTTTAACTGCATTATGACATTCAGATTATCAATTACCATCATTGACATTATGATGAAATATGAAGAAATATTAATTTAACAAAGCCGACCAACACTCGAATGAATAAAGGAACGACACCAACAACATATGGAATTAAATGTACTTATACATCGTTGTATAAGTGGTATTTGTGATAAATAAATAATCATATCAAACTAGCAAACAGCACATTGACAATGCTCAAATTTTCCATGAAATCATATTAAAAATCTGTTATGGACAATGTTTAATATTACCAATGTTCATAACAGAAATTTGTAAAACCTGAAAGATTTGTAGAAGTCAAATTCGTTAATCAACAGTACTTAAAGGGGCAGTTCTTAGGAAGAATGTAAGGTGATGTCAAGAAAATGAAAATAAATGGTTCCAATTAAAAGACACTGTATTCAAACTAAATGAAGCAGTAACAAATATATCATGTAAATTTTAGCCTTCTTACACAAAATGAATTAAAGGTGTTCACACAAAAATGGAAGCCAATGGACTTTATCTGTATAATTTGTTCTCTGACTATGGGAGTTTGGTTTGTGCAATGAGCATTTTGGACCAGTCTAAGTAAACCTAGCCTCAATATTATCCGTTTCACTCCTACATGTATACTGAGTCTATCAAGGCCTAGTAGTCAGCCGACCTGTCCGCGACCTATGACCCTCAAACGTTATACGTGCAAAGACAGACTATCATTGCTTGGTAAGATGCGTTTTGATTGGTCAATTCGATACGTGGGATGACGTGACCCTCTTCTAGGCCATTATAGACTCAGTATAGGAGTGAAACGGATAATATTGAGGCTAGGTTTACTTAGACTGCATTTTGGACACTATCAAAATAATGGTTTGAATAAAAACAAGAATATATTAAACACTTGACTTGAATATATTTTAGGAAATGTGTTTGAATATATCAATAGTTTTTGCTTATCTATGTCAGAGAAACAGAGCGTTCAATAATAATGAACAATCTACCTAAGTACAGCAAGTCGTAGCTAGTTTGATAAACAGCACACATTGTCTGAGTAAACTCTGCCTGTGTTGAACTGAGATAGGAAGTTAGTTGGTTACCTTAGGGATTTTACAAGCGCTTGATTAGAAAGTGATTCCCTCTGTCTTATATAGCATGCCCGTCCTGGGACGTAACTCAGTTGGTATAGTGTCCGCTCGTCACTTAGGGGTCGGGTTCGATTCAACCCGCGTCATACCAAGAATCGTTAAAAGATGAGGATGTCGTTTCCTTGCTTGGTGCCCAGCATAATAAGGATAAGGTTTGAACTTCCGCTGCCGGGTTCCATGGGCACACAACAAATTACAATTACAATGTAACCAGGACAATTAAGAGGTGTCATTATTGTTATAATCATTATCATAAGATCAACACACAACACGAAACTTACACGTCTGACAATGCCTGGGATGTTATTAATGCTTGAACAACACTGCTTTTCAAGGCGTGGGTATTCAATAAGGAAGTGCCGTGGTAGAAGTAAATTTTTGTATAATTTGCTTGGTATGCCAAATTGTTAAAAGTCCCTTTTAAACAGAACTATAATTTCATACACAAATCAAACAACATTATTTAAAAGACGAACAATTTGTCAGGTACATACTTTAGTATCAAAAGACGGATATCACACAATTCTCTCCCGACAGAGACAGCTAAGTGCGACCTAGTCTCTGTTCTTATTTGCCAAGATCAAGGGTTCAGGCAGATTGCTGTTTCGGCAAAAAGTTGAAACTTTTTATTTGCAGCCAACACGTCTTGGATACCTTTGACTGAAACCAGCCTTTAAGGTCGTAAAGTTACATGAACAGATCATGCCTTTATAACTAATTTCCATTAATAGTGGGAGGTGGGAATATTTGAAAAATCAGATATGGATAGGTTTTCTACAAGATAGTACTGTATATTACTATTTGTTTTATGGTAAATTTTATTTTACTATTTAAACTACAAAAAGTAAGAAAAGGTAAAACGCGATGTTTTATTAAATGAAGAGTAATCTCCTCTGGATGTTAAATTTCATTGATAACTATGCCGAAGCAACGGAAATGACCGAGGCTTTGCGAATGACAGTTTTTGAAACTGCCTCGCTGATTGCACAACTAACTTTGATTTCCTCCAATTAGATTGCTACCTTTCTATTTGGCTAATAAGAACAGAGGCTTGTTCGGGTATGGCTGAGCTAGCTCTGTGGGTAGAGAATACAATTACACATAAACTCACCTAAATTGCTGCTTATCGTTAAACTATTGGTGGAGATCGGATTTATCAAATAGTACTATGCAATATTTGATACAAATTGTGTTCTCGTTGATGTGTTGCCTACAGTTTGCCACGAAAGTGAAAATTGAAACTTGAGAGGAAAGTAGGAAAGTTCAACAAAGCAGGAGATATTCATGAGTAACAGGGGAAGTAATAAGCTGCGTCTCGACATGTATAACTAGTTCAGGAAATATTTCAGGACAGATATCTGCAATCGTCTTCCTATTTCCACAGTAAACAGGATGTCCCTAGCTATATTCGTAAAGAGCGGTCCGATAAAAATCAAAATGGCTGTTATCCAAAACATTTTCGGAGAGCGTTTTGTACATAAACTGCTGATTAGTAAGATTATGTTTCCTTAAATATACAGTGCATACTTATATTTACAGTTATCTCAAAAGTAAATAAAACCATGTTTAGTATGTTAGTGTTTTCTCTTGGCGAGCCTAAATACTGTAAGTGTGTGAACTAAAACTTGCAATTTTATGCTCTTATGCGTTGGTATGTCTTTCTTTATGTACAATTTGATGTCTTTAGGAATAACCTTAATTTAATCAGTTAGGATTGTAAGACTGGAAACTTTTGTGTGCCCAATTCGGGCAAATTGTCAAGAGAATATGAATCCACTCTATACACTTAAATGTGTTTTGAGGAGCTGTGTACATTGTTGCTGTTATTGTACCATATTTCTTCGTTGTAATGTTTGAAGCATTTTTAGAAACCTTTTAATTTGAAGAAACTCTCAAACCATTAGACATATTTAGCTTTCGCTGATCCCATTTAAAACTACATTAATAGACTACACAACGTGTTTAAACTTAAAACCTATACATCATTAATGGGCCAAGTTTGTACGCAATGTTCACACTGACCAAGTAAAATGATTGTTAATTAGTTTTATATCGGAAATGTTATGGTTCAACTGAAAACGTATATCATAAGTTGTCTGTCATCATCTCAAACCCGACCTTGATGAGAGATATATTTCTTTAAATTTTATTTTGTTATTTTAAGTTACAAAATATGATTATTGAAGTTCATATCTGAGCACTGGACTTGCTAATCTATCCATTTATGCTTATTATCTCTAAATTCCTTGATTTTGTCGAAGACCAAAACAAGCATCACGTGACTAAATATCTATTGTAATTCATCAACTCCTCAAAAAAAGTCATTTCAATAACATGTACATTTTGTATGTTTTGCGTTTACAATATTCAACTTTATTTTTCTATTATATTTGATTATTATATTTTTTCACAAATAAAAATCACCTGATAAAGATTCTTTCGATGACTGCATTTTAATTTTAATGATTAATGATACATTTAAAATAATGTTTTTTTAAAACGGCTGAAACCAAAATACTTCATATTGTAGGAGAACTTACTAAAGTACTCACGGAAATAGAAATAAAATGTGTTTTTTGGCGTTTATTTTTTATTACTCGACTAATTTAAGTAATTCTTACATATGTACAAATAACAAAGTTTTTCCCAACTAGGCCTAATGAAATCATTGCAAAAATATAATTTTAATTGCTTTTGCTCAAGTAAAAATGCCAAAAATTTGCATATTTTGATACATTTCGAAATCGTCTATGGCTTACGTCATTCTAAGCAATGTGTGACAATAAACTTGCAACGCGCTCTTCACCTGAATTTGCAGTTGCACGTTTGTTGCCACAGCAACTCTGCAATTGACAACAGCCGTTATGAATGAACTGGTAAAAATAGTAGTTTGTAACACGCGTTTATGTCTGTGAACTCAACGGAAACCACAATCTTTTCAATTAGTTTATGAATTTTTAAATCATATAAGATAGGAATAGTAGCGGACAGAAAATATCAATTTATTGTACATTCAACAATGTATATCAACTGATGGTCAAGAGTTTACAGATCATTTACATACTATAACTTGCATCAGAATGATAAATGTTGACATCGAAATAATTTCGAGGAGTGAAAATGACACCTTAATCTCTCCTGTAAATTCATATATTTCGGGACAAAACTGCTTGGAAAAACCATTGTGAATGAATATTAAGAAAACAAATATCCAGTTTGTCAATAATCGACAAAAAAGCATTTCATTTCTATTTCCGTGAGTAGCTTTTATCAAATTGAAAACTGAAATCATGGCATCGATTTCAAAACAAAATATGTTTATCTCAAAACCATGTTGGATTTTTTTAGTTTAGAAACATGGCAGTCGAATCGCATGTGCAAAATGAGGAAATGGACATGTTTTATGCAAAACGCATGAACAGTGTCAATCATTCCCAGTAACAGATAAGAATTTATTGGCCATGGTTTGTCGGTTATTTTTGCCTGAATGTGAACACTGATGAGTGAAAAATATTGTAACTATAATTTTAGATGTGCAGTTCACCAAGCTTTGCTTTAATTTTTTTGACATGTCAATGGGCACGATCTTTGTATTTGCAGTAATCAACATTGAACGATTTTGCTTGATTTTTACATAAAAAAGAAAAGAAAAAACACCAATATTTGGCTATATGTCGTTTTAAAGAGCAAATAACATTGATTCTTTAGAAAGAATTGTCTTTGGAATCTCAGTATAAAAAGTTGAAAATGTGTTTATATTGAAATAAACCATTGTATTAATTACGATAGTTTGCCTATGTGTTATGACTCCTAACGGTAATTTCACAAAAAGGTCTAGAATACCACTAGATTTGGAATGAATTTACAAGTTACTGAATTGTTTGCCTTAGCATGGCCCTACCAGAGAGAATGCAAACATGATTTCTTTTCCTATAAATTATCACTGACACTCATTGTTTGAGACCCTTAACTTACAAAATTTTTATCCCAGCAAAAATGTCAATTTGAACATGTAATTTCAACAATTTCATAGGATCGATTAACAAATACATGTTTAGGGCACAGGAATACATTTCTTTGACACTAAAATCTGCCCGGTGTCACTGGTAACGTACTCGAGTGCCAGGGACATTTTACACCAGGAATGGAAGATTGCAATTTAACGAAATGTTGATAAGAAGAATATTTCACTACTTTAAGGCAACTCCATACGAAAGCCTATAAGTCCCGATGGGCTTATGGCATGGCATGGTGTCCGGCGTCCGTCCGTCCATTAATTAATTTTTATGGAATTTCGACTTCTTCTCCAGAACTATATAAGGCCTAGAAAGCTGAAAGTAATGGTAAGTAATCAACGACATTGTTCTAGATATCATTAGCCAAAAGATTATACAATCATTGAACATATCATTATATTAAAAAATACATTAACATTGAAATTTGGACCTTTTAAATATGGTCAATCCTACTTTCGTTTTGAATGATTATGATATATGTATGTTTGAAAAATCATAGCTCATTGGCAAAGAAAACATAAGGTAATGTTTTATTTATTATCGGACAGCTAACGAATGTAGAATTGGAGAAATGATATATTGGCCGCCATGATGTATTTTCTGCAAACCATTTTATATTGAATATCATATAACATTTGGTCATTTTGATAATGTCCAAAACGTTGATGGAGGTTACAGATTCACGTTAACAAAGGTAAGTATTTGTGGGGCAGTATATATTTTTGCATTTGTACTTGATCACGTTAAATATTGACCCAGCTGCCCAAAATGTTGCTGGAGGTTACAGATTCAAATTGACAAAGGAACATATTTGTGGGAGAATATATATATATTTTTTTATGTGATTACATTTAACTTTGATCCAGCTGCCCAAAAAAGTTGCTGAGGTGATATATTCAAGTCAACAAATGTAAGTATTTGTGGGTGAGTACATATTTCTGTATTTATTGGTGATCACCTTCAACATAGGTCCAGCTGCCCAAAACGTTGATGGAGGTTATATATTCTCCTTAACAAATGTAATTATTTACAAACGATAGCGTATATTTCTAAACTAGATTACCACTTTTGAGGAAAATGGGATAATACCTTTTAACCTGGTCCGTACGGTTGATTTACTAAAACTTGGTCTTCATAATACAGTTTCATTTAGCTCAACCAACGTTTTGAGTTTTACAAAACCTAGTTTGGTCAAAAATCGGGTCTAACTAAGACTGTGACGATCATACGGCCCTACGTGTCTTGATATGATTGTGGATTTTTTGTGCATAAAGAAGCTACGGCACAAGAAAGTAAAAGCACCACTCTGTTTCGTGAGAATTTCGAGATTGGCATGGTTGAAGACTACATGATTATATTTTTGGCACACATCTCCTTCCATACTGTTCGGAATCTAATTTATGACCAAGTTTTCCAGATTGCGAGAGGCATTCGCCTTTTTAATCTCCCATGGATTGTTTTTGGTACTTAAAGCAGGCAATTTGTTATCATGGACGTACACACGAACGGTAGAACACACAACTGAGATTATAATTTTTTCTCATTTTTTATTAAAACAATTATTTCTAAGTGAAAAAAAATTAAAACTATGTTCATTATTTAGTTCTGTGTGTATTTAATTGGCTTAAAGGACAAAGGTAACGAAAATAGTTACAAATTAAAAATTAACTCGAAATCAATTATCATAATATCAAATCTGTGTCGTCCTTCCAAAGCTGACTGCGCGGTATCTGAAATAGACAACTGCACGTGCAAATCATGCTCCACTCGTCCCGTTGCCCTGGCAACATTCAATACTGGTCGTCTTTGCAGGGAAGTGGCCGTTCTTAGCAAACCAAATTGACTGATTGATACATGGCTGACCGATGTATAAAAACTAGTTTTTAGACAAAACACAAAGAATTACAATGATTACTAGGAATATATTGAATTGATATATACTCCTTTTAACATTAGCAGTGTTTTAAAAAACACTTTTGATAGTAATACTTATACTGAATTCAAAAGCCTGCACACTGCTGTTGCAAAGGTTTATGAATTTATTTGAACCTTTTATTCATTCAGACATAGGTAAAGGCTGCAACCAACGTTTTCTTTATATTAAATTAAATTATTCTAAAAAAATAATATTTTAAATCTTTCCTATTGATGGCAGCCATATGTATTTTCATTGGACTAAAAGTCAGTAGACCATCTTTAAAGCATGCATAGTTATATAAATGATAACATCTATCAAGTAATTGTAATTGTGTTGGTCAACAGTGGACTTTGCGTTGTGTATTTTTTTTTTGAAGATGTTAAATGTTAAATAAAGACGTTGACTATCAAAAAGAACTTGTTCTTCTTGATCCTAATGTTCTTAGAAAATGACTAAGGACAAATCATTGAAATAAAAAAAATACGGAAAAATAAACGAAATCGATTGTTGCATAGCACTGCAGACCTCACAGAAGGGAAGATGACCAAAAAACATCGGTTGATTATTTATCATGTATTCAGTCGAGCAAAAATTGTCCTCGGACACACGAACGGACGACCGAATCGATTGTATTGCTATATACTCACGACCTCAAGCCAGGGGTATGATAAAAAAGTAATGAAAAATACATTATTCGTAGAGAATTCAAATGTTAAAGTTGCCATTCATCGCTCTTAATTTATCAAATATCGTAACAACCCGTTCAAATCCGCAGCACGTCCAAACACCGTCGCAGTCATAAAATGTCTCCTAATGTTTGGTTAATTTCAAAAAGCAACTTTCACTTAACAATCATATAAAATCATTATTTGGTGTTTTGCAACAAAGTTAAGGATTTTTATATTCGCAGTATTTATTTCACATACGCCATGTGAAAGTTTACTACAAAAAAAAGACTTGTTACAATTAACAAAGGTTTTACAGACCCGTATCACTGATTATCACCATGCTAGTTCAAAAACCTAGGAGCTCGTTCAAAAACGTAACAGATTTGCTCGTTCAAAAACAAGTGTCGCTGTCGCGTATCCCACACAGTGGATATGCGAGTTGTTAACGCTTTGATTTGATATATTGATATGTCAGAAGACAGGAACTTGCGATAATCAAACTTATTTGAAAGGGATAAAAATCCAAGTATTTCATGTTGCGTTAACAAGAGCAAATTCTTTGATTCATGATATAAAAAAGTCTTTAAATACATCACAATATCATTTAAATGGGTTGATAGTTATTACCATTAAAGATATATTAAAATAAATGACTATATAAATTACGAATTGTTGCGTATGTTTTCTAAACCATAAAAGTAAAATCATTGTCAAGAGAAAACACGTAGAAATTGGAATGTGGGGAAAGTTAACCAGTGACTGAAATTTTTACTCATCACGGCAGAGCGCTACTGACTAGAACATAAAAAGCGTGCAGCACGTGCAGATCGTGCACTGACATAGCCACCGGGGGCGAATCGGTACAATCGTGGCGATTTGTCTGCCTTTACTTTTCTTGAGTTTTACTCAAAAAAACTTTGAATAAAAACAATTGTCAGTTTCTTTTTTTAGTTGATATATCTTTATCTGGAAATTGATATCATGCATCAACATAGTTACGTTTCTGTTTGATAAATGCTGTATAAAATGACGCTGCATTGTTAGTGACAGTGACCGAGTTAGATTTGATTTTGCAAGTGATGACGCTATTGATAATAAAAAGATAACACCTAATCAAGATGTAAAAGATCGGGAAAATATCATTTTGTAGTTACTCGTATTGCAAGAAATATATGAAAGCTCTGCTTGGGAATAACTACTATTTATACAATATTCTTATGACATAAAGAAATAGCAAAAATATAACCACGTTGCGATTTACATCCAGTTGATTGCTGAAATGACATTAAAATAAAGACAAATTAAAACTTTGAATTTCTACTCAGCAAAAAGAATCTTGGGAAAAAAACTCAAACTTGATCTACTTTTCTACGACATGGAATCCAAACCTTGGGGAAATATCATTGCATGTGATATTACTGCGATTATTTGATTTTGGCAAAACATGTTCAAGTAATAAAACCAACCCTTTTTTAAGTTTTATGGGTTATTTAGATTTAAGCTCAATTGTCACTTGCACCCACTGGTTGAGACCCTCAACTTCTAAAATTGTTTTTCGCTATCGCAGCAACAATGTCAATATCTACATGCTTTTTCGAAAAGCACGTGCGTCTCATGAACCGTTCTAGAAAACTCACAGGATCAATTAACAAATACATATTTAGGGCACAAACATAATTTTATTTGGCCCTAAATCTTCCTAGTATCATTGGTATCTTAAACGAGTACCAGAAACATTTTTCACCACGAATTCGAAGATTGCTATCAAACTAAATGTTATAGAGGATGCAGGTTTTGTACTACTTATAGAGCCACTACGTGAGTTGTTTAGGGTCGCAAATTCTAAACTTTACAAATTACGTCATTTTATTGAGAAGCATCGACCGTTGCAGACAAGTATGAATTAGGAGATAAACCTAGTGTGTTTGAAAATCAGAAACATGTTATACTGGATTGATAGCGAGTAAATTCTAAATTGAAACCGAACGGGCAGCTACGCAGATTTACACAGTTTGCACAGCGGTTTTTAAGTTTATACCTCCATGAACTTAATAAATTTTGAAGTCAATTCTTAAATGAATTAGAACATTTACTTTATTCTCAAAGGCAACAATGTATTGTACACATCGGGGAGTGGCTCGTTAAGAAAGCTAACTATATTCTCAATCTGAATAAAATCGACTGTGATTCGAGGAAAAAAGTGTAAAAATATTGTCTCTAGTGGGGTTTGAACTTCAACCAGCCCGGCTTTCCTCTCATTCACAGTCTGAAGGCATCCCGATTACCCGCATGTTCTGACGAAAGCTCATCTAGCCAATCGCAAGGAGCGCAGTGAAAGCTTCGGTATCATGCAGAGACAGGTAACTCCAGTGTACCATTCGTTATACGTAATCGCCGCGAAACGTTATTTAAAAACAAGGATGTGATTGGATAGCTTATGACTGGGTTTGTCTGCGCTAACTGGTCATAGGAACATGCGATAGAGGTGGGTGCATTCAGACCGAGACGGAGATGATGTTCTGGCTGGTTCGAGCCCCGATAAGGACAATATTTTTTATATGTTATTCCTCGGAGTACGGTCGATTTTAATCAGACTGATTTTTATAGTCTTGTCTTTCACAGAAATGGCACCTTTTATTCTACTAACGTAAGAACTGTTGTTGTTATTTGATAATAATATATATGTGTTGTTAATCTAGACAGTTTTTGCATATAAATGAATCCCCTAATAAGGAAATTTATCAGACTGAAATATTTTTATTATTCGACAACTGTCTGTGTTACCATGTAAGGTATCTTTATCAAGGAAACTTTATAACATAAATACCATGTTTTTCTAACAGATTGCTGATAGAGGGTACTAAACGACCTTTCATTTAATACTTTTTATATCAAACGGGTTAATGAGTGTGTATGAAACGAACAAAAACGGGGGAGGCTTGCGCAGTGGTTAGCGCATTGTCTTTGGTCCTTGGTTTGAATCCCTCATGGGGCTTAGTGACCTTGTCAAGTTAAGTCATGTTTACTGTATGCGAGACATCTGGCCAATAAACTATTAACAGAGTTATACATAAGGATTGAATAAATGACAGTGCATTATTGTTTCTTTAACAAATCATTTCTTAGCTTACAAGCATATTTTACATACAAAGACAAAGTGTTAAAATGTTGTTCATCACATGATGATACTAATAACCTTAAGGTTTTTCGTACAATTTTCAAAGATAAATGTCATATAATCTCAATTTTGTAAACTCAACTTGTACTAGTACCCTATTTGCAACGTAACTGTATGAACGTTCGCATGTGTACAATCTCATTTGGTACTATATTCTTGTTCGTTTTCACTTCTAAATATTTGATTTTTACTTAACTGCATAATATTGTGTCTGTATATTATGAAATATAATTTCTCAAAATATTCTCGAAATCTATAACTTTACCAAGAGCTGCATACCGTTCGTGTTGTTGATGCATAGAGGATGATATATGAGTGTCCATGAATATGGTACGACATTAGTGGCTTAATATTAGTATTTCTCGAGCGAGAGCGATTGTCCTAAACATAGTATGTAATGGGTACGAATATAATACTCTTTTTATTACCATTGTCAAAAATTGAGGACAATACTCAAAATATCCCGGCCTGTATAAACCGTGATGTTAAACACAACTGTGAAATAAAAAATTGTTTATAACATGACGTCACAATGAACAATTTGATATATTGCCCTAGGGCATCACATGAACAATATGAAACTCGATATGATTGACCTCGTAGGTAATATATTAGAATAAGAACCAGAGGAAAATCTGTGTCGTTCATGTAATGTAATGCATTGATATCGATGTCCTAAGTATAGATAAATTAACACTTATCTAGGAAATTAGCATTGTTAAAATCATTTACAGTTATGTTTGTGATTCTATTGGATAAATTGTCAGATTACTTTAGATTTATGACGTACCCTTTACATTTTCCGTATGTTCATTGCTTTTTAAACTAAAGAAAAGCATTAAGTATCTAATTTCATGATGTTCTCATTCCAGCTATGTGTATTTCATTCAACGTATGAATCGTACAATACAGTTTATTCTCAAACTGTAGTTATTATTTTATCTAGATTCTGTTACATGGTCACTTCTTTTAACTGTTGCATTGTTAATATGTTATCAGGTAAATCCATGATGAAACTGATGCCTCAGTATATACGTTCGATCTCATGATATATGATATATTGTTACTTACACCTTAGTTGGTTAGACTAACTAGTTAGTATAGTCGGGTCCAAGAGTCCTTGTTTTTCACGAAATATCCTAACAATTAGAAATTATGTTTACTTCTTCAGCACTTTTTACTTTTGCATTGCAAATATGTTATCATTGAGATGTTTCACTCGATAGCAAGCACGACATGACCTATTTAGTTCTGTTGCACTACTTCGTGATGTGGGTAATCTGATCATCAGAAGGAAGTAAACAATAATAATTAACAAACAACATTGATTGATAACATAAACAACTTTAATGGGGTGGCATTCTTGTTGATTGATATTTGACGACTTAAAACAAGGAACGACACTCAACCAAAAAACAACAAACTTTACAGCATTTCAACAGCGCTTCGAAAGTTTTGATTGATTCATGCAAATCATATCTGTCTTGTAACCATATCTTTTTTCTATGAAAAATTGATGATTGTACTTAACCTAAAGCTGTTGTTTTAAATAATAATAAAGAATGCAAAACAATGATATTTTCCAACCAACTGTATATTCTATTCATAGGTCAGCGTGACCCAGAAAATACTCAGCAAACATTGAAGACTACTAAGTTCACTATCACACTGAGCAACAATCACTGAATAGAAAGTATTCGGCAACACCTACCGCTAACCCCGTCCATCAAAAGAGTAAATAAGAGTTGTAACTGAATGTATTTGATAGCTGAAGTCATGCCTTAGAAGAGACAGAAGTTTTAAGTCATGTCAAAGCATAAACAGAACTCCATGTAGGTAATATGGTTCATATCTTTCAATCAACATTACTGGCTTTATAAAAATCAAATCATCGGATAAAACGATACAGTAATTATTGATCGATGTTTTGATGTGACAAGAAAGTAAACAGCATTTGCTACAAAGGCCTGAGCACGTGTCAGCCAGGGATAGGGTCTTGTTGGGCTTGTTGTTTATGTTATTCAGAAGCACCATTAATATTTATTTACACTAATGCTTAATGAAAATGCTGCATAACACATCACCTTTTATAATTTTTTGAATTATCATAAACTTGTAAAGAGAAATTGGATGCAAGACCAACAAATGGTTGCATCTAAAACATTATAACTTCATACATGTACATCAAAATATATTTCTCCCAGTACAGTTTTAATACAGAATATTGTTAATGCATGACTGAAACACAAGCTATTTAAAAACTTGAATTTGAGTGACATTCTTGTTGACTATTATTTAACACTCAACTAAAAAAAAACAACGAAAGTGAAAGCAAATTGAAAGGGACAGCCATTCATCGAGATTCATCGAGATTCATTTGATTCATAACTACAAGTCATTTTTGAAAAGTCATACAATAAGTAATTTGTTAATGTTTGGATAGTCTTTCAATTACTGTGAAAAGTAAATTTAATCAAAGAACATTTCATGACATTTCATGATTAACGCCATCGCGGACAGGAAATCAATAGGACAGCCACTTTAACTCCACAGTTTCTGCTAGCTTTTAGGTAAACATGCTGCATAAATATTTGTTGTCATATGTCAACCATATATAATTTCAAAGACAGGTTGGTCATTAATTCACCTAAAGTCGTTGTTTTTAAAACATGCTTGAGACTACGAAAACAAAGACTTAGGTGCTTCAACCTACTGTATATTTTATTCACAGGTCAGCGTGACCCAGAAAATAATCAGCACACATTGAAGACTACTAACCTCACTTTTACAATGAGCGACAATCATTTAACTGAAAGTATTGGCTAACACCCAACGCAAGATTTCAAAAGAGCGAATAAGAGTATACACAGAAGCCAACGTACAAGTCAGTTTGAGATAGGCACTGCTTGTTGTACATGTCATTCAGTAGCATTTAGATTTATTTACGCTGATACTTTATGAAATTGCTGCATAACACATCACCGTATATAAGTTTTGGAATTATCATTGGTTTTTAAAAATATAATGGATGCAAGATAAACACTTGTACAAATTTTGGTATTCAAAACATTATTACTTCATATATCAAAATATTATTCTCCCCCTACAATGGTATGATTTAGTTTTAAATCAAACGAGATAACTTATACTTTCATCTATTGCTATGTATCATTATTTTAGAATGGTATTATTTTTCATGTCACATTAGTGTTTCCCATGTTGTAAAGAGTCATATTTGTTTTATATTCGTTAGAAGTACTAACATATAAACTAAACAAACCTGATTACAAATGTATTATCAAAACACATAAAGTAAATTCATTGTAAACAAATAAGAGAAACATATTAAGTGAGAAATAACATAGAAGCATGCATCACTCAAAAAATACAAACAAATTTGTCAGAAGTTACTTACAAAATGAATGATATTTTGACATTTTCAAACATTTAAATTGGCAAACCAAATAGTAAACGGAAATTATACATGAAATATCAAGAATTGGTGGGCGTTCAAGAACATAAACGTGTTTCTTCAGACAGTCATAAAGAGTCACACATCTAAAGTGTCACGTGATCGGCTAAGAGATCCTACATTCACGTGATTCTTTATATAGTCATGCAGAGCCCAACATGTACAGTGTCACGTGATCAGCTAGGAGTTCGGTTAGGCGAGGTGTCCAAAGAGTGGTGTACTTATGGTTCTGTCAACATTTCCAGGACGTCGTAACTGGCATTGAGGTATGTCATTTTGTAATTAGTGATAATGTATCCGCGTGTCTGATGCTTTAGTAATTACAACTTGGTGTTAATGAAGTGTATTGATACTTCATTGATATGTTACTGTCACAGGGGTTTAAGTAACAAGATAGTGGTCATTTTCTACTTTCCACAATTTTCAACAATTTTAATCACTAAATATTTTCTGTTAGTGTTTCAATCATGATTGTTTAGAACAAATTCATAATCTGCTTAAACTTATAGATTAAGTGTAGCGAATCTCATTCAGCAAATGAATGGCCAGGTAAACACTGTGTACCGTTGCATAGCAGGTTGTTGAGGGTCTCTAAGAATGTGGGCTGTATAGTCTCCTTTACAAACAGCTGATTTGTAATATAT
This sequence comes from Steromphala cineraria, assembly GCA_916613615.1. Taxonomy (NCBI): domain Eukaryota; kingdom Metazoa; phylum Mollusca; class Gastropoda; order Trochida; family Trochidae; genus Steromphala; species Steromphala cineraria. The sequence continues at coordinate 46,953,726 of OU744723.1, forward strand.
GAATAGTTGTGAAGTCGGGTGCACGTTCTGTCTGGGCGTATAGGGCTGAAATAGTTAGAAATCAATTGCTGGTTGTGTCTGTTCTTTCATTTTGTTGAACCGTTTTATCAGTCAAGTTAACAAGTTGGGTACTATAACGATATTTCGAACAGGTCCATTACCATTAAGAGTTTATGACTATGATTTGCATTTACTGTAGAGGTTACAGGAATTGATTAATGTTTTATACTTAGGTATTACCCTTCATGTTTAAATTGTATGGAGGTTGAATTTTTCAGAAATACCTTGCATCTATCCGTTTCTTCAGTATTTGCAGAATGTAAAACAAATACAAAATATTGTATGTTCATGTTTTTGTAGATTGTCAAATCTTTAAAATATTGTTCACATTTGATATATGAATGGTGAAATGGAAAAATGATTGATCAATTTTTATACAACTACAGTATACATACATACAGTTTTAGAGAAAACCGAATTTCCCAGTGATTTGGATATCTTGTATGAAACAACTTTAGCTAGATATATTTGAAACTAAGTGTGTTACTGATATATCAAAAACCAAAATGTCAGGTATATCTAAGACATGAAAATTATTTGCTGTTACATTCATTGTGGCTTACATCATATACATCCCTGATAAATCAATTAAATTTCATAAATTGAACAAAATCTAAAATACTCTCTCGAGTCTCTACTTTGCATGTCATGACTAAAAATAAAATGTTGCTAATGATTTGGAAAGGACATATGCAAAATTTTGTCCTTTTAGAATAAGTGTCATAGTTTATAATCATTTGACCCTACTTTTATTGTAAGTAAGATTCAATTTTACTCATAGCAATAAACGAAGCATTCACGTTGTTTACTGTTCTACAAAAAAATGTACCCATATTAAAATACTGATAGCTTCAAATAAATAGTTGACTATGGCCGCATGAACATCTGATTGTCTCTCAAGTTTGTCAAAAATCGGCATCAAACATTAAAATTTAGCAATCCTAATTATTTTATTGTTGGTTGATTAGACACAGTACATTAACACATACAACAGTTTAAATCATTGTATAGTAAAATGAATAAATTTTGGAAATATTAACCAAGCTTGTAAATCTTTTTTATGTCTTTGATGCTGATAATAGTTCCTTTGAAACAATTTCAAATGGACAAATAGTTAATTGCATTTTTGACAATGTACGAATGATATTTTCAGAAATAAGTTTTGTTTATATATGTCGTATATTTGTCGGGGTGTAAGTAAGTTATACAAATCGTATTGTGTGTCTAGTTCACGACGCGGCTCGTTGGACCACGGCTTGTTGTATGTCCAACGCATAGATCACCTCGTCTCTCTCCCGGTGGATGCAAGTCACAAATTAGCTGAATTAGCCATACTCATAATGATAATTTGTTATCATTGTCTGTGAAAAGGTAAACAAGTTTTATCTACATTCACTGACATCAAAAGAAAACACCCGCAACTCTAACAAAGTCAAATTTCAATACAAGTTTGAAAGTAGGCATACGTAATGTAAAGATAATTCTATTTTAGAGGCTTGACTGTATGCAAGGACTGCATGTGAACGGGTAGTTTTCTTTGTGTTGGTTTATAACGCTTTCAAATGGTGTTAACAAGACACCAAAACTGTTTTGTGAAGATACTGACACGCATTGACTAGAAGTTATTTGCGTGTCCCCAGAGAACGCAGTTTAGTATGAATGTTTATTTGTAACCTAGCATTGTGAACATAAGACGACCAAGGTTTCAAAGACGGCCGTTCAAAACTCAGCGACAACACCTTATTCTGTGTCAGCCGTGTCTCGTCAATTTCACTTGGCTGTCGTGTCATCTTAACCCTGAAAACATAGCTGGGTAGATATATCTCTCTCTCTCTCTCGCTGTTGGTAAAACGTTACGGTAAGTTGTATTACTTGTGGAAATAAAAGTGGTCACAAAAAAATTCACATTTCATGCAAACCCTGTATTTTTCATATATCTTATATACCCTCATGTGAAATTAAAATCAATGAAAAATTGTAAAAAACAAGTTGGTTTTTCATACATTTACTTCAATTAATTAAGTCATTAATTTTATGTTATTTATGTCGATTTGATCCATGAAATAGATGTTTAAAAGAAAACCCAGCTTTGTTTTCATGGTCTGTAGATGAAGAAAGACTATAGAAGTTTAATTTTGAATGTTAACACAAAACCCACAAAAAGTGCTAACAACTATAATGATATTCTGAAATATAAAACTAAGGTAGTTAATAGTACAAAGAAAACAATACAATATGAAAACACATGTTCAATATCAACCATTAAAGTATCAGAACATTTGTCAATGTGATCGAAGTACACTAAATTATAATAGGTTGTCCTTTAAAACAGTGTAACATTGCACACTCATACAGAGCCTCATATTTACAGTCACGTGACCAGTCGCCAGCTCGGCAGACGGCAAGGCGAGTCGTCCATACAGTGGGAGGATTTGGTTTTGTTGTCAACATGTCCTGACTGTAATCACTGCATGAAGGTGAGTTATTTTAAGTCCGTTTATTCTCGTAACTTGTTTTAAATTAAGCTCCATAGTTATCTTATCGTATCATAGCAGGGAGACTGGGTTCTATTTCAGAATAAGCGAATGTAGCAGTGGTCAGTTTCTACTTTCGGTTTGGAAACTGTCATGAAAGCCCCATAATTCACTAAGGGTATCTAATTAAACAGTTTGGTATGGACTTATCTTGACTCTCACTCTATCCGCAATGTCACTCTTATCTAATAACCAAGTTGATCTAACGTGAGTTACTCGACTCGCTTAGTGCACATAACAACCTGTTGAAGGTCTGTACGAGTGTCCACTGTACACGCTCTATATACAGACTGTCTAGAAGCTATGACTCAAGTTATTTAGCGAAACATACATTGAATACAATCACAAAGCTACGAGGCAGGTTGAAGTAGATATATGTTTATTCATGTAAGATCATTGATTGAGTGTTTGGTCACAGTTTAGGAAGGTGAGGGTCTGTACCTATGTCTTCTATATGCGCTTATATTCATTGTCAATTCACCAGTCATATAAAATATTCTGTGCGGGTACAATGTAAGAGAGCTGATAGTGTTGTGTGTGGTATTTAATGAAATACATAATTAAAATGACTTAAAAACTGGAAAGTTACCCCCTTTTGTTCACATGGCTGAAAGTAGTTCCGGCACCTGACCAGTGACGATATAATATATCCTCACTGGTCACAGTGAAAATATCATATATCGTCACTGTTGCCTGATAGACAGTTTATTTCACTGATAAAACCCAGTATTTCATTGCTGATCATATAATAAAACAATATATATGATGAATAACAAACTATATTTAAAAAAATCAAAGAAAATATATGCCTTTCTAAATGAAACAAAACCCCTATACTATATTTTTTTACTTCAGATTTAATATCAATTTTTAAAAATGCAGGAAAATAATAGAATGAAAATTACAATTCTATTTGACTAAATATGCTTATAGAATTAGTTGATAACTCAGAAACTATAATGTGTTGACCATAAGGAAATATTCTAACGCTCCCCCTGGATCACTTTGCTCCTTTGAGGGTAGCATTCGATTTGTGCATTATAGACAAAAATTGAAGCAATGAATTACTCATTTCCTTTTAATGAATAAGGGGTATATTTTTGTGTAATAGGTGCCCTAGAGTTTAACGTTGGGTTTTTGTGATTATATGAACTATTGGAATTCTCTCCTTAAAGAAAAATGCTTTCTTCTCAACTTTTTAGCTCATCAGGACTGAAAGTCCAGATGGGCTTATGGCATGGCCCGTCGTCCGGCGTCCGTCCGTCGTCCGTCGTCCGTCCGTCGACCGTCGTCCGTCGTCCGTCCGTCCGTAAACTTTTGACACTTTCGACTTCTCCTCATGAACCATACACGTTAGAGAGCTGAAATTTTGTGTACAAGTACCTTAGCATATGGAGATTCTAATTTGTAACTTTGGTGACCCTGTGACCCCAAATAGGGTCACAGGGGTCACAACTTTAAAAACCTATTTTCATCTTCTTCTCCAGTTCCAGAAGGACTAGAGAGTTAAAAATGATATGTGCAGACTCCTTGGCTAATGGGGATTCTAATTTGTAACTTTGGTGACCCTGTGACCCCAAATAGGGTCACAGGGGTCACAACCTTAAATACCTATTTTCATCTTCTTCTCCAGTTCCAAAAGGAGTAGAGAGTTAAAAATTATATGTTCAGATTCCTTGGACAAATGGGGATTCTAATTTGTATCTTTGGTGACCCTTTGACCCCAAATAGGATCACAGGGGTCACAACCTTAAAAACCTATTTTCATCTTCTTCTCCAGTTCTAAAAGGACTAGAGAGTTGAAAGTGATATGTGCAGACTCCTTGGACAATGGGGATTCTAATTTGTAACTTTGGTGAACCTGTGACCCAAAATAGGGTCACAGGGGTCACAACCTTAAAAACTTATTTTCATCATCATCTTTAGCATGTAGACTCCTGGCCAATTGGGATTCTAAACTGTAGGTTTTGTGACCCGATGACGCACAAGGGTCACAAGGGTCACAATCTTTAAAACCTATTTTTCTACATTAGATGACAGTCTATGGCAAATTTATTTCTCCTTGGAAATTCCCTTGGACTTCTTTCACTGTCTGTTATTGGCGATCTAGAAAGTGTTGAATAATAATACATTTGTTTTGTAATTTTGTTACAGGTTTTCTTGCAATAGGTAACATCAGTTTCATTTTTAGCTCATCTTGCCTGTATAAAGCAAACTTGATATGATGCCTGATGAGCTACAGAGCCAATGGCTCTATTTTTGCAAATGTAAGTCTCCAATGCACACTAACGACACAAATGTGGATCACAACGCTTCTTAACGTTTGCTTTCATTGGTTGATAAAGATAAACCACACCATCTGTCCATAGGTAAGGATCAATAACCCTTGGTCACTTTGCCCCGACACCGCGCTTTGTCTGGCTCTCCCCGCTTATGTATCATCAATTGTTTTTGTGTGTGTTCAAACATATTTTCTTAAACTTATCAACAGAACGTTTCTTTAGAATATAATTAATGATTTACATGAATGTAAATTGACACACTGAGTGGACAATACAATTGTGAAATTAAAGAATAAAAATATAAGCCTGTCGTTAATTGACAAATATCTTGTGTATCTCTTTAAATGAGGTAGAACATTATATTTTAATAAGTGGAACAGAATCAAGTGAAAGTATTAAATGTTTCCACGAAATGAAAGGAGATAATCATTATGTCTATTAAGACAAATTTCTCATAGTATGTCGTCCTTATAAAGGGTAATTTTTGCACAAAGATCCAATCGCTGGACGAACAACATTCGTTACATCAGGCAATTGTTTCATGATTTCACTCGAGTGGTTATCAACATTATGGCCAACTGGTAGAATATTATACAATTTTAGATTGATAATGAGGTCAATACTTGTTTTAATAGACCAGAAGAAACAATATTGACCGAGAACAAAGTCTGAGGTCGATACTGTTTTCTTCGGGTCTACAAAAACAGGTACATGTATTGACCGAATTCACCAGTCCATAATTGATTTATTATGTTTCAGTTAAAATACGAAAAAGGAATAGAAAACTTCAGCTGTGTCGGGTTTTGGCTGCATTGTTGACAAGGATGGGTCTATGACGTCATGATATCAATGTAATGACGTCATGAAACAACTGTAACTGTCATCGGCTCTATTTTTAGTAACTTAAATCAAAATCACTTATTTGTCGGACTCGGGGTCAGCGGGGTCAAGTCAATTTTATTTTCTGACGACTGTCACGTGACAATTTATAGACCAATCAGATTACCAGAGAACTATGCCCACATAATGTTAATGGTTTTTGCCCTTATTGACAGATAGAAGATTATTTTACTGAATATCTCACTCTTTATGAACTCAAAAGTGTATTTATATCGCCGGTATTCTGACAGTTAACAATTCTATGTATACAGGTCAAAGATGGCGACAGCAGGCAAGCTACAGGACGACTTCCTGACTTGCAGTGTGTGTATGGAGGTGTATGTGCAGCCTGTAACACTAGCCTGTCAGCATACATTCTGCAAGAACTGCCTGGGCAAATATCTACAGACAAAAGAAGAAGCAGTGAAAAACAAGACCATCCCCTGTCCCACGTGTAGACAAGAGACCCCAGTGCCTCACCCTGACAGACCTGTGGAAAACTGGGCGGGGCAGCTGAAACCAGGACTTCTTCTAACTGGACTCATGGACTCAGGTGTACAAGGTAACTTTCAAACAAATAGAGATTGTCAACACTCCAACATTCATATCAATGATATAATCAATATTCAATTACATAATACACACACGACATACATCTTAATTGCTCTATGCATGAGTTATCATTTTAATGAAATACACAAATGCAATATAAATCCTATTTGTAACTGCATCAAACTGAGTACAAAGTTGACCATTTTAAAGCTGTTAAAGTAAAAATAATGTATGGAAATATTATAATCATGCACTGTTATACATGATTTATGATGGTACTTTCCAGGACATGACCAATGCTCAGTGTGCAAGGAAGAAGGGAAGACAACTCCAGCCACACACTGGTGTTCAGAATGTGAAGCTCTATTTTGTGATGGATGTCTGCAACTGCACGGTAAAATGCCAAACTTAAAAAAACACCAAGTTGTACAAGTCTCAGAAAAAAAGCCTCGACAGAAGCAACTTATCTGCAAGGAACATGACAAGAAGATGAAACTCTTCTGTACAGACCATGACAAAGCCTTGTGTACTGTTTGCTGCAGTATTGCTCACAGATCATGTAAAGAGGTCATCACAATCAAGGAACAGCTCTCAGAGGTTAAATCAAAACTTCATCGTCATCAGCAGAATTTGGCAGATAAAATTGATTTGACAAAGGGCGAGGTTCACAAACTGGATGTACAAGAAAAAAACCTTTTGGCTAATAGGTCCATGCTGGAATCAGAAATACGAAATTCCATAAAAGAAGCTATCGATGCGCTGAAACAGAAGGAAAATCAACTGATTAGACAGGTAAAGGATCAAACAGAACAAGACACACAGATGTTGAGGTCGATGATGAAGACAACACAAATAGATCTACAGCTGTACCAGCAGCAGTCTCAGTCCATCCAGCAGGCCCTGGAGTTGGAGGATGAGGCGCAGCTGTTTGAGATGTATCTGTCGTCTGGATCAGGAGCTGGAGCTGACGTCACAGGGACACAGAAGAAGGATAAAGCAGATATAGCTAGCCTGAACCTTGTACATTATCTTGAAAATCTTAAGAAAGAAATTGGAAAGATGGATGTCATTCAACATACTGACAGAATAGACTTGACTGCTACACCTGTACTGGATGAAGTTATTGAAGCAATAAAAAATGATGGAGACAGTTGCGAGGTAACAGATAGTTTGGTTATGAACACTGCGAACACTAAGGTCACTCTTTTTTGTGATTTTAGGAACTGCCTTTTGAAATCATGTTACACTAAAGCAGGACAGCAATGTTCAAGTGTACTCAAGGTGTCAGGTAAGCCCTGGTGTATGACAGTTATCAGTGAAGGTAAGGTAGATGTGTCTCTCTGTGACTCTCCGTGTATCATCACAGTTGCTGTGACTCCTGACCTGGCACGTATATCTACAATACAGACAAGTAAGAAGTACAGGGGTCTGTCTACTCTGGATCAATCAACACTGGTGGCTGGTTCCAAGTCTCCACCTTCTGTGGATCTGATTGATGTGCAGGGAACCATCTTGAAGACCTTCACAACACTTCCCACAATAAGAAAGAGATTCATAGATCCTCACTACATCCATGTGACCAGAGAAGGAACTATCCTGGTGTCAGATACTGGTCTGAAGTCTGTTATCTGTCTGACACAGTCTGGAGACATTGTATTCACATACTCACCTACTGGAGACAAAGCTCTGAGAGATCCACGGGGAATCACAACCACCAGTACAGGAGACATTCTAGTAGCTGACTGTGACACACACAAAGTGATTCATCTCAGTAACTCAGGGGAGTTTATTGGAGACATTCTTACAGAAGAGAATGGTGTACAGTATCCAACTGGTCTGTTTGTTGATGGAGATAAACTGTGTGTTACAATGTGGTTAAAGGGATTACACGGATACAGATTTGGCTAGGTTTTAAGGTAAATAGATTGTGATTTGATAACGCTAAGTGAGAGAGATCAATTTCAAAAATGAAATTTGTACATTTGAAAACATTTGTGGAGACACAGTATATAATTTTCTATCAATACTTTTGGGACTGTTGATAAATCATTGAAATTATTGATATAAGTTGTCTACATTGATGTCAAAAATGTTATTTAATCTTTAATTGATGATTTGACAGCAATATGACCTTGGAACAGTTGTTATATTGGATGGAATTGGATGGACAAAACAGGTATCACATGATTAAATATTGATTGTGCTTATTCAACAACTATAAACAAGTGTGTGATTGTAATGAAAACAGTTAGTGGTATTGACAGCCAAAGACGTACAAAGGTAACATCCAACTATGATCTGAAAAAAGATTTGTTTTGATTTTTTGCCTTCTGTAAATCTAACACCTGTTCTTTATCTACCTGCAACAAGCATTCACCATTTTGTTATCATCATGATATCATTGTATTTACTTGCTATCCGGTTGTTTAATTTTGTTCTCTGTATTTCATTACATTGATAACTCTCAAACCACAGTTTTCAATTCCCTATATAGTGTAAAAGGAGCACTGTTTACAAACAACAATATATGTTCAAAAATACAACTTCTCTATTAACACTTATTTAATATTTGTTCTTAATTTCATAAACCAATCATACAGTATATTCACCCAATGAAACGTTTTGTAAATAGCATTAATCATATTTCTCACTTTAACCTTCTGTATTGGACGACATGATCAGTTAAAGGTACTCTTCTTCCTGATTAGTCTTCACCAATATGAATATGAATGCAAATTAACAGCAAGTTTAAGTTTCAAAACTGAATATTAACACATTCGTCGTAATTTTGCAAGGGTTGTATAAAAACAAAAAGTGAACATACACGTCTGCAATTGGTCCAAATATAAGACATCCGGGAAATCCACCAGCGAAGGCAAGCATGTTACTATGGGAACGTAGAATTTCGTCCTGACACACCATGTGGAACTGAAAAGAAAATCGGTTTATAAAGGTAAAATCATATACATATCGTTCTTGTGTGGAAAGGAAATCTAAATAGCTTTTTCTAAAAGATGTAAACAAACTTATAATAAGAATGTTACTTTTTTATTATCAGCATGAAATTCATTCAATAAATTCATGTTTCCAAACAAAGAACGTTTCCTCTCTAATCAAACTGTCTATATTTTGTCATCACGTACTTTGTAAATTAAGTTAAACAAACTGGTATTATATTACCCGTGTATATGATATTATATCTGTTTGTATATTGCTCACATTTATTACTATGTCAACTCCTGTAAACCTAATCATGCTACTTTGTAGCCTTGAGTGAATATGAGTTATGAGCCACCACCTAGCACATTCCTATTGTTCTCGGTGGCAAAGTTGGTCATGCATGCTAATTGGTAAAACAATAGAGGTGGCAGGGGATCGTCTCAAAAAAATTATTCTAAATGCTAACATTGAATGAATCGATCTGCTGTCCTCCTTAACCATGTCCTTCACTGATGAATTAAACGCGATCTTGCTATGATTTGTACCATGGTTGTGGATGTTGTTAACTGTCGTGATGTAGTCGTTGGATGTGTTGATAGTAGCTGGACATGTTGATATGCAACATTTCCAGTGGATGCTGGTACCTCTGGTTCTCTTCACACGATACTTATAACCTTGATGTACAAGGCTTCTACCACCACGGTTGTTGGGAATGAACTGAATGTCTACCTGTGCATTTGCCATTTTGCAATGAATGACTTTATCTGAACTTTCTTATATACCAGTCTCTACAGTGATCACTTATCAGTAGTAATTAGTTAATCAATAAATACGGAAAAACGCTCACCAATTTTATGAGTGAACATGTTTCACATCTATCTAGGTGGTGAACACATTTCAGTATTCAATCAATCAATCAATCTTTATTTCATAATAACCACTCACCGTGGTACATGAAATAAATGCACAAAACATATATGACATATTGGCTGTACATATTGTATACATTTGATATGCAAGTTTCGAAAGTGCTACATACAATTGAAATGAATGTTGCTAATTTCCTTAGTTCGGAATACTAGGAAGGGGTTCCTAGTAACAATTTTAATTTGCTATAGATTGGATTTTTATAATAAAACTCTTTTAAATAACATTCTCTATGGGTTACTTGTACGGAAATTTAGAATAGGGGTTGATAGTTTACAGGGGAGATAAATATAACTTTCTCCCCAAAAGTGGGACTTTAAAAGACTATACATTAAACCTTTATGGGAATTGTCAGATCGGCCTGCTACTTTTGAATAGATTGATCTGACAAACGCTGAAATACTGTGGAAATAGGCCAATTGCGGTTATATAAATGAGGATAATAAAACACTTCAGACAAACCGTATTCATCTAATATACGTTGAACATTCAAAAGCCATGGTGAAATATATCTGAAAGAAGAAAATTATACATTACAACGGACATTTTATTTTGGTTGATATTGGTAACTATATTAAACCAGAATGAAATAATTCGCTTTTTGATATGTATTAATGTAGGTAATCTTCCGGTCTCCCCGTACATCATGTAGGATGGTATGCTCTTCCTTAGTTTAAGACTACGAAGGGGGTGAGCTCAGTTCAGAATTTGATACGACCCCCGTGCTTGTATAAACATTGTTAATCTTAATCCCGGTTAATCCTTGGTGGCCTGGTGGCAAAGTGGGAACAAATCACCTAGATATCAGCTATACCCGGACGGACCTCAACCGGTTTCCGGCGCATTTAAACACAGTTCCAAACAAAAAAGGAAAAGAGATACAATTTTATTCAACACAAATTATTTATGTGTAACTAACAATGATGATATTTTGGAAAAAAGTTATGTTACTATTTCAAAGTTAACACATTTGCATTCAAGTATTATTATTGTCCAGTATTGAGTGAAGTCTATCAGCTGTTATCTACAGCTCGACGTGTTTAATGTGATGGTTTGATATTGTTTATATTGAATGTAAAGATACAGATATCCCATGTCCCTAGTGACATGATGCCACCTGCAGACACGTCGATGTTAGACATTGTTACTGACAAAGACGGTTTCATGTTTTCAAACACTCTGTGAAGGGCAGTGGTACAGTGGCTAGCGTGCTGACCTACGACTCAAAGGACCCGGGTTCGAATCTAGGTGGAGACACCAACAATGTGTGACCTGGCACTGTGTTGTGTCCATTGGCAAGGCACTTTATCCACATTGCACTCAGTTCCCCCAGTTGAGAATTGGGTACCTGAATACGGGAAGTACATTTCCTTCAGGGTTATAATGTACAGCCATTGAGCAGTGCTTGCACAGGATATTAGGCTTAAATTGTCATTATTATTAATCGTTTTCATCATTGGGGGACCTCGAAATTGTCGATGGACGCAGAGAGCGCGCCACAACACTCTTTGATGTGCATGGAATGGGGTGCCTTGAAACTGTGTTTTCACCAGTCAGGTCATTAAGAAATGAATTTCTTAATATCGCTGTCCACGCGGTTGAAAATAAACAAGATAAAGTTGTATAACTGGCGTGTTTGCGGAGCCAGTTATGCTGAACTTTGTCTTACGAGATTCCAACGGGATTTACCAATATGGACAGACATCATGAAATTCATTACATATGGACAAACATATTATGAAATTTATTTCTTATTCAAATAAGGTTATTGAGTAACAGTCAGGCAGATGAATCGACACGATTGCACCGATTCACCCGTCCAGCCGCTATATGTTAGTGCAAGACTTGCACGTGCTGCAAACTGTTTGCGTTCTAGCCTGGGCTCTGTCATGCTGAATCCAAATATTAAGTAACTGTTAAATAGCTGGTAAAGAAGTACAATATTCTAAATCCATGTGGTTTTCTTGATGGACCAACTGCTAGGGTTTATTACGATTTATGCTGCATATCGTTATTGATGTAATGACATATTTCAAAATATATAAATGAGAATATTTATTATTTATTAACTTTTTTTGCAATTGTGATTGTGATTCACTCACAGGTGTTCAAGTAAAGATACATTGACCAGACAAACCATTTGGAACAAATTCTCATCCCTTACTGGAAACGATTTACACTGTGTATGTGTTTTACAGATAACATGTCCCTTTCCTCGTTTTGTACGAGCAATGGTACTGGTATCATTGTAAACTGAATCATTCCCAGATGTTTGAGAGATCTGTGTTTTAAAATCTAATGGCATAAAACATAATTATTTTTAATTTGATTTAAAATTAGCAAGTTCTCCCTACATCGAACATTTCGGTTTCAACTTTTATTGGAAAACCAGTGTTCATCGTCATAAAGCATTAAAATCCAAATGCAGTTATCAATAGAATGATTTTCTGCTGATTTTCATTTAAGAACACAACTAATACTCACATGATGATAATTATAAGCAAATAAAATACAAATTTGATATCACACAAAAACCATGTCATTGTCATAATAATTTTAAATACAGTAGTGTCGGTTTCCTTTACAATTGCAACAGACAGTTTAGTATTCAATGAATAAATAAGCCAAAATGATGTTTGGTCACGTGATATCTGGTTTAATTAATTCCAACCAAATTTTGTTATCAAATGAATAAACCACATATTACAATGGTAACACAGCTATTGCAGGTTCATGTTAAATATTACATTATCAATTAAAGACTAACAAAACCTTTGCGAATCATGTAGACAATTCACTTTAACGGTAAATATACATACTTGTAGTTACTTGTAACTCATCTAGGATCTGACGGAATTCCGTAAAGAACATGTCCAGTTAAACAGGAA